>QJPP01002473.1:0-104960 GCA_003996215.1 Jaltomata sinuosa | reverse complement strand
AAATCATCAGTTTTACGATTAACGCTAGACTCGGCAGGGCCGGGGTGCTAGTTGAGTTTTCTTGCTACTTGAGATGATTTTTAGCCTCGGTCGGACCGAGCACCTGAGATGACTTTCTACTGTTTAGACCCGGTTATGGCCGGGCACCCTTGGAGGGGTTTTTGAGATATTTTCCTACTACTTTAGTCCTGGACAGGGTCTGGGCATGCATATTCGAGACTGGGTCTCTATCTTGAACCCGGACTTGCTTCCGGACGACAGGTTTTGATACTGAGTTTTAGTATGGGGTCTGGGACCTCCATGGACCTTGCCATCCGGGCCTGGGGCTTCGGGCTGCGTGTGCCGGAGGAAGGGTATACGGCGGAGTAGAGGTATACGGGCAGTGTCCTTCCATGGAACCTACCTACTGGGCCGGATCGGCACCGGAGGAGGTACATACAGAGATACCATTTAACTTGATATCTTCATGCATCATATCATTCATTTTTTGAGGCTCCACCCTTGTTTGTTGTTTGTTGATTGTACGCTCCGGTAGTATGGGATGCCGGAGGGTTTGTTTTCACTTGTTTGTGTTTCTCGGTTGTATGGGCGGCCGGGGGACTGTAGGTAGACTCTTGCTATTTACTTACAGAATTATTCCCTGTTACGGTTAAGAATGAAATTGGTTACTGCTAAACTGTTAGTTTCTGGATTGAGATTGATATGATTAGTTGAGTTTGATTCATGTCTCTGAGCATGCCTATCATTACTCTTTCCCTCTTCTTACACTTGAGGTTACCGGTATACCGTCTATTTCGTAAACTTATTATGTATACACTGTTATTGCAAGGACCCCAGGTGCGTTATTTATTACTTTCACTTGTGCCTATGGTGTGTATATTCTGCTTACTGGCCTCACATGTGGTTCTGTTGATTTCCCTCTGGGCTAGTTCCTGTGTACCTTTCGTTGATTTCTGTGACTGCTTGCTTCTATTCTGTCTGTTACTACGCTTTTATCTTATATGTGCCCAGTCGTCCTATGATACCTACTGGGTACCTTATGCTTCGCATTTGGTGCTCACCCCTACCCCCCTGCATCTTTAGGTGCAGATCCTAGCGTGGGCCATCGCCGTTAGATCGTTGTGATTCGTGCTTGGAGATTTGTTGGGGACTACTTCAGACTGAGGGTGAGCTCTTGGCGATCGGAGCTTAGCTTTAGTTTATCTTTTGCTTCATGTACTCTATTACTATTCAGAGACATCTGTATATATTCTTTTGGTTTATTTGTACTCCATGTATGTAGTTTGGCTCTGTACTATGATACCAGGTCTTGGGTTTGGTTTAGTTTCCGCATATGTATATACTTATATCCCTGTTATCTATTTTATTCGTCTTATTCCCTTATTTGTTAGATAGTAGCCCATTACTAACTGTTCTGGGCTACGGGGATTGGTTCACCTACCGGGGGTTGTAGGTGCCATCATGACCGAGAAATTGGGTCGTGACAGTCCAAATATAAATTTTGAGTCTAGAATATTATGTACATATTTTTTATATTTTTGGAATACAAAATATTTTAATTTTCTCTCTTTCAATGCTCTTGGTACTAGTTTAAAGTCTTAACTAGACTTCTATAATTTCTAATTAATTTTCAATCTTAACAAACTTCTTAGCCAAAATTAAAAAAATAACACAATATGCATATCTCTATTTATACATTTTATGTCACACTTGTTCAAAATATTTTCATATTTAACCAGTTTCATATACAAGATTTTTATTGAATTAGGGGGGAGGGTGGGGGAGCTATTAATTTAAAATTAAAAAAATATTAAAATAAAGTAGGACACTGCAAAGTGAAAATAAAAAATGGCATAATATTTTTTAAGTAGGGCTCGATGCTGCAAAGCAAAAATGGGAAGAAATGTTAAAAGGACATGATAAGGTGAGTTAAAATTTAGTACGCGCTTCGCTTTGTCTTTCGTCCTGTAATTTTCACGTGTTTACTTCTTCAAAGTCGAACCTCCTGGATGAGAATCTTGGCTCCGCTAATGCACCTATCTCACTCTCATGATAGATAAGGCAATTCAAAACACAATATACTATAAAGTCAAATACGCGAAAAAGTGTAATCTAACACCATAAGTCTCAAATATCTTTTCATAATCATAACATAGAAGTTTAATGTGAAAGTAATAATAATATACCCAAAATATGAAAATCACTAGTACAAGTCTCTACGAATTCAAATACAACTTCAAACTAAATATTCAAAAAGAAAGCGACATAAAAAAATAAAGATATAAAAGATCCAGGAGACTGCGAAACAGTCTAGCAGATACTTTCGGATCTTGAGAATATGCTCCAACGTTTACAATCACCAATTACTAGTACTCGGTTCAGAACCTACACATAGAGTATAAAAAATAAACAAATGCAAGTACTAATTTCCTAATCCAAAGCAATAGCGAGGATCGATCCTAAATTGTCTAAATCTCATAAGGTAACACTACGCATCACTCTATTTCAATTATAGACTATCAGCTAATGTCACAACAACAGTTATCAAACAAGACAAGTCTTAATAATACGAAGTCACAATCACAACATAACAAGAGAAATACAATCACTTTCATAGTCAATTAGTCAAATACTTCACCAAAATGGCACAAGTCAAGTAAAATAAAATGTATTGGGTGCATGTGATTCATATGCCTCCTACTTGATCAGAAAATTATATACACTCGCTGCCGTAACTAACTCGAGTTCCATATACTTTCTCCAAATTCGCAAATAGGCCCTCATAGTAAAATCATATAATTGCTTAATCGGGATTCGCCCATAGGCCCTTGGAGAGTATTTCAAAATCCTGGTGCCTCAAATGAATATCAAACTTTCGGATCTGTCTGTAGGCCCTCAGAGAAGAACCAATAATACTGTGATCATATGCATGTAAAATCATATGAAATATAATGGGATGCCTCAACACAAGAGATCAAATATTATCAATGAATGGAAGAATGCTTTCAATTCATGAAAAGTATGCATGCATATACAATCACTTTGCATGCTCAAAAACATATTGAAAAAATTGAAATTTTATTTTAAAATCTTGTTACCCATAACATATAAAACTCAAATATGAAATTTCATCGAAAGTTGAGCTCAAATCGACCTTCAATCATCAAAATATACTTTCTTAACCATAGACTCAAAATTCTCAAATTTTTATGCTCATAAGCGGTTTTAAATGATGAAATATTGACAAATTAAAATTTTAATGCCAAAATCAGTTTACCCATAACATAAGGACCTTAAATATGAAATTTCGATAAAAAATCAAGTTTGAATCGACCTCCAAATCGAAGAAATATAATTTTTAGATCTAGGACCAAAACCCCAATATTTTCCAATAAATTCCCGAATAAAATGAAAACCAACTGAAAAAATCCTGAAAAAAATACTAAGATAAAAAGTAGATTCTTACATCCTAGTTAAACCGAGAAGAATATCACAAAAGCACTTAATTTTGAGCTCTAAAACTCTAAATATTCTCCAAATATCAAGTAAACACGGTTTAAAATTTAACACACTGTTCAGATTAAAAAAAGAAATATGATCGCTAAAAGTCAATTTCTCATCGCTAAAAGTACCAAACCTGGTCGCTAAAGGTGCGCACCAACAATTCAATTTTTTACTAAACGGATCATAATTTCCTCATACAACCTCGGAATGCACCGATTCTTTTTTTTTTTATGATATTCAAATAATAATACGGATCTACTCATTCAGTTGAAACTCAATTTCATAATTTTTTTCTTAGTAAGTTATCATTTTTTCTCGTTATAAAATTATTTTATATTTTACAATATAAATTCAATCTTGACTTATCAAAATTACACCAAACATTCCAGACCGATCCTATAAATCATGTTCAACATTTTGAAAGTCTTGAAATAATTTTTTGATCTTTAGAACTAAAAACGGACATTTGAGTCGTCACATTTTCATATTTAAACAAGGCCAAAGCACCCTAAAAGGTTAAAAATTCATTTGAAACTCATTCAAAACCTCCCAGACAGAAATCAAATATGCAAATAGATTATATAAAGCATGTTTCGAACCTGTTGAAATCATTAAAACACCAAACCAAGATCATCTTGACCAAATATTGACCAAAGTCAACTCTTAACTTATAAATTTTCATTCAATAATTCAAAATTTATTCAAAAGCCTTGGGACCCGAACCAAAGGTCCAACCAATTTAAAAATTACATTCTGAAACTAATGAAACTATAAAAAGTCCGATCTCATATTCCTCAAATTTTTACTTTGGTCAACCATTACAAAATAAAAAACTAATTCAAATCCCGTTCAACCACCTCGAAAACTATGCCACACACCCCCGCGGACCATAAATACCATGATGCAACTATGAGAAGGAGTAAAATAGTCAAAAGACACAAAAAAAATCAGAAAACGACAATGAGGATTGTTACATTTTATATGTGTACTTTTGATTTTGCACACCTCTTAAATCAATGATTAATATGAATATTTTACCATAATATTCATATTAATTAATATATAATCTTAGGTTTTGGGAAATGATTTGTGAAATAAGTAATAAATATTGAGGGTAAAACCTATTTTTTTTCTCTTCATATGCTAAAAGTGAAAAGTAAAAATATAATATTTTTAATATAGTGGACAAATAAAAGTGAATGGAGGGAGTATTCGACAACTTATTATTATTTTTAATGGTAAGATTTGTATTACCTAAAAACTAAAGGACAAAGGAAATTTGTTGTAGCAACTGCATGTTCTTTGTGTTAACATGGAAAAGACAAATAAATTGCTTGTGCGATCGTGATTTCCTTTCACTTCTAAGTTATCCACTTGACAATATATACAAATTATGATTCACATTTATTCAGAATATATTTTATATTTTATTTGAATATCAGTTCTTCGCCATGAAAATTTTAAATTTAATTTGAAATCGTGTTTCAAATTTGAAAAACAACTTATAACTTGTTTTCTAACTCACTTTTAAAATAATAATACATTCAATTATGAATATAATTCAACATATTGTGAAAAGTATAACCAATCACAATTTCAACTTCATAAATTCAAATAAACTGAAAAATATTTGGAATAAATTAGGGCCTTAAATGGAAAAAATTAGAGTATAATTAATAACTTTTCTTATTATTTTACTGTTATTGATGAAGTATTATTACATTTTAGGGAAAAGGGTCAAATTTACCTCTTTACTTTAGTTTAATGGCTAACTTTGCCCTTCGTCATACTTTGGGACTATTTTTACCTCCGCCATTAACAAACTTTGTATTTTTACCCCTAATTTAACGAAAACCCCCAAATTCTTTAAATAACCCATTTTCTAAAAAAGACCCAGGACGCCTTATATTTACCCGACCCAACTCAAGTTTAACCCGTCCTATGTGACGCACCCTCTCAAATAAGGTCTTGCTCATAGCCCGATAAATAAATACAAGTTCTTCTTCTTCGAGAATTCTTCGAGATAGTTCTTCAAGAGAGAAAGAGTTCTTCGATAATTTCCACCCAAACAAACAAAGTGAAGACAGTTCTTCAGAATTTTTCTTGCTCATAGTCCAAATTTTCTTTTCTTTGGTTGTTTCAAGCCGAGTGGAGGTGGAAATTTGTTCCAGACATAGTTTCAGGTTTCATATGACAGTGATATACGCAATGACCATTCTTATACATAGAACCCATTGTTTCTTTTTTCATAAAAACACCAGGGAGTTTGAACCTTCTGTGATTAAAACATGACTGTGAGCAAGAAAATTTTCGAAGATCTATCTCGAAGAACTCTCGAAGAAGAACTTGTATTTATTTATCGGGCTATGAGCAAGACCTTATTTGAGAGGGTGGGTCAAATAGGGCCGGTCAAACTTAGGTTGGGTTGGGTATATATAAGTGGTCTTGGGTCTTTTGTAGAAAATGGGTTATTTTAAAGAATTTGAGGTTTTCATTAGATTAGGGGTTAAAATATAAAATTTGTTAATGACGGGGGTTAAAATAGCCCAAAGTATGACGAAGGGAAAAGTTAGCCATTAAACTAAAGTAAAGTGGTAAATTTGACTCTTTTCCCGATATTTTACAACTAAGTGTCAATTGTACTTACAACATAAAAAAATTATAGATGTAAAATTAATGTTATTGGCCCATGCATAATTTGGGCTATCAATATATATATATATATAGAGAGAGAGAGAGAGAGTGTATTTGTTTTTAGAAAAGATACATTTAAACTTCAGTAGAATTTGCAAAAGAAAATATATGACCACTAGAGTGGTAGTACTTTCTAAATCTAGTAAATACTAGATTAATAACTAGATTTATTTATGTTTATAATTATTAGAAATGATAATATTTTTATAGATTTGTTGTGATTATAGTTGAAGATGTGTTTTAGAAGAATTTTTTAGATCATATATATTCTTTGACTTTGTTACACCCCAACCATGAGAGCCGCAACTGGCAACTGTTACCACAATTGGCCCTAAGCCACCCCTACTAGACATGTACACTATTGGTCCATACCACCTACACTCAACAAATACAAATAAATATATCTTAGTTTATCAGAAGTCCTAGGTCGGCAAGACCATAATCAGATAAATTTATAACAAATATCTCAGCTAACCCAACAGTTTTATAATAGAAAATACAAGTCCCTGTTGTCTATAATTAAAAAATATTATGCTGATAGTCGAGGCCATCATGATATCTAGAATCACAAAAGGCTATATAAATACAAAGACCAATAAGGCCTCCATGCTGATAGTACAAAAGTAACAAGACCAACGCGACCGACAATGTACTGCTACACAACTCAAGTCTGCAAGCCTCTAAGAGTAACATACTTGGCCGAGACAAGGCCTTGGCCTACCCATCAGTTGTATAAAACTAAAGATTTGGTCACTAGCTTCGTAGGTGCCTAAGAAACTTCTCTCATCACTAGTCACTATGGGAAGGTTAGCAAGCCTTCTCCTAGGTCAGCAATGAGGTTAGGCTGAAAGACTGTTCTCAGTTTTTTCACATCAGATCATCTTGGATATTTACTGATTCTATTCTTTTGGATGCACTCTACATTCTTCAAGCTTGTAAACTCGCAATTGACTCCAAAATTATTGTTGATTGCTTCAATAAAAATAAAGAATCCCCTAAAATTTCCCATACCGAATATTAGTTGTGGTTGTAGGTCTGGGATAAGTCTTTACTGCCTCTATCTTTAGAGAATCAACCTCGATTCCCTCATTTGAAAATATGTGTCCTAAAAGTGGCACAGACTTCACCAAAATTCACACTTGAAAAACTTTGACAAATAATTCATGGTCTTTAAAAGTCTGAAAAACTATTCTGAGGTGATTAGCATGATCCTCTTCACTTTAGGAGTAGATTAGGATGTTGTCAATGAAAACAATAACAAACATATCCCAATACTGCTTAAACACCCTATTCATGAGGTCTATAAATGTTGCAGGAGCATTAGTCAAACCAAAGGACATGACAAGGAACTTAATGTTGCAGCTGAAGAATGAAATTTGTAACTTCAGGTAGCTGAACACTGAGGCACTATATGAGACATAGTTGAGGTTCAACAAGAAGCTGAAACAAGTGTTGAATCACATGATACCTAATAACACTTTGTTAGAGATTTTCTACAAGTCATTAAATGCCAACACCAAGGCGGTAGCTGACACCATCACTGGAGGCGCATTTATGGATCACACTTATGTAGAGGCAACTGAGATGCTTGACAGGGTCAGTAAGACGAACAAGTCTTGGCATATGAGAGAATTTGAAGTTTTGAATGGAACTTATGCTATTGGGATATCCGCAGAACAATGTAAGAGAGAAGAGGAGATAGGTCAAGAGATAGCGCAGATGAAAACTGACATCAGCCTTACTGTAAAGCATGTCATGGAGGCCGAGGCTAAAAAGGTAAATGCAGTCGGTTCACAAGGTAAAGCACTAAGACATGAGGAATCTGATTCTAATAAGGAGGCAAACTATTTAAATAAATGGGTGGTGGGTTTCTGGGCCAATTCCCAAGGGTCTAATCAAGATACCTGGCACCAAGGTCAAGGTAATCAAGATCGGAACTACAATAGAGATAACAACTACCGTCAATCAAGTTACATAGATAGGAGCAGAGTTAAAGATAGAGATGGTTCCTAGAAGAATAGGGACGAGTAAAAGAATGATAGAAATGGTTTATACGTCCCACTTGGTAACCATGAAAGGAAGTGTAGCTTTTCGAGGATGGAGGACATGTTGGCTAAAGTGCTAAAAAAGGTGGAACTACTAACGAGAGCCCGAAGGAGATTCGTGCAGACATATCAGGGATGAACCAAAAGGTTGAGTCAAATGCCATAACCATTAAGCAGATTGAGAAGTAGCTAGGTCAAATGTCTACAACCCTAAATTGATGCTAAAAGGGTACACTTCCAAGCAACACAGCCCAGAATCTAAAAAATGATAGGCAATAAATGGTTGTGACTACTAGAAATGGCAAGCAAACTACTGAACCTCTTTTTCTTATAGTTATTGATGATCCAGCCAAGCCTAAGATGATTGATGTTGAAAAGGTGGTTGAACTTGAAGAATAGATTATTGATGAGAATTTGACTAAGGAGCAACCTCATATTGATGAGAAGAAGTCTATAGATACTAAGGGAAGGAGAAGGAGGTCGCTTAGATCCCACTCCTATGCCACGACCTCCTCCACCTTTCCTGCATAAATTGATTAAGAAGGCTAAAGAAGGGAAGTATCACAAGTTCATTTTAATGTTGAAGCAACTTTCTGTGAACATCCCTTTGATCGAAGCACTGGAGTAGATACCTGGTTACGCTAAGTTTATGAAGGATCTTGTGACTAAGAAGAGGATGATGAGCTTTGAGCTAGCTGATAATTTGCACCACTGTAGTGCAATAGCCTTCCAGTCTCTTGTGCAGAAAAAAGATCCTGGATAATTTACCATCCCATGAACCATAGGAGCCTTCAACTATTAATCTCATGCTGCTAGTAGTGTTTTGACAGTTGGGCTTGGGATCCCCATAAACCGATGTCAATACAACTTCTTATGGCAGATCACACGGTGAAAAGGCCTGTGGGTATTCTTTATGATGTGCTTGTGAAAGTTGATACATTAATCTTTCTAGAAGATTTTGTGATTCTTGACTGCAAAGTTGACTTTGAGGTCCCTATTATCTTGGATCAACCATTTCTTGCCACCGGGCGTGCTTTAGTTGACATAGAAACCAAGCAGATGAAGTTTAGAATGAATAATGAAGAAGTGACTTTCAATATTTATCAGTCAATAAAGCACCCTAATGATATGGATGTGGTCTCAATAATAGATGTAGTTGATGAGGAGTAACCATTAGTACCTGTTGAGGAGCAGTTTGGTGTTGAAGCATTGTGGTTGGATCATGAATTTCGATGGAGAGGATATTGAGGAGTATGATGAGATGGTTGATGCATTCACTCGTGTGGGGTCTTAAAAATATGCTCCGAAAAATCTGGATTTGGACTTGAAGAATCATGCAACCCCACCGGCCAGACCTTCCATTGAGAAGCCTCTAATCTTAGAGCTTAAAGCTCTCCTGTCTCACCTGCGATATGTTTTCTTGGGAGCCAACAATACTTTGCTGATTATATAGTTGTAAATTTAGTTGAAGGGCAAGTGGAGTCTCTAGTATCTATCTTGAAGAAGTTCAAGAGGGCTATTGATTGGTCCATTGTTGATATTATTGGTAATTTGCCAGGCATATGCACTCACAAATCTAACTCGAGCCAAATTATATTCCTAGTATTGAGCATCAGCACATGTTAAATCCACCTATGCAAGAGGTCATCAAGAAGGAAATCATCAAGTGGTTGGATACATGTGTAGTTTATCCTATTACAGATAGCAAGTGGGTAAGACCGGTCAAATGTGTACTGAATTCGATGAAGCCAGTCATAGGCTGGCGTTTGTGCATGGACTACAGGAAGTTGAATGTGTAGACTAAAAAAGAAAATTTCCTAATGCCGTTCATGGATCAGATGTTAGACCATCTTGCTGGTAAATGATGATATTATTTTCTTGATGGTTATTCGAGATACAATCAGATCTTGATTGCTCCCAAAGACTAAGAGAAGAACACTTTCAATTATCCATATAGGATGTTTGCATTCAAGCAAATGCATTTCGGGTTATGTAATAGGTTGGCGATCGTTAGCGTTGCGTGATGTCTATCTTCTCAGACATGGTGGAGGACACTATTGAGGTATTCATGGATGACTTTTATGTGGTAGGTGACTCTTTTGATGACTGCTTAGACCATTTGAGTTGTGTGTTAAAGAGGTATGAAGAATGTAATTTGGTGCTTAATTGGGAAAAGTGTCACTTCATGATAAAGGAAGGTATAGTACTTGGCCACTAGATCTCTAAAAAGGGAATTGAGGTTGATAAGGCAAAAATTGAGGTGATTGAAAAATTTCCACCAATGGTTTCTATGAAAGGTGTTCAAAGCTTTTTAGGGCATGCTGGATTTTATCTTAGATTCATAAAGGACTTCTCTCAAATTACAGACTCTTTGTGCAAATTGTTGGACAAAGATGTAAAGTTCGTGTTTGATTATGCGTGTCTAAGGCATTTGAATGCCACAAGGAAAAGTTGATCTCGACTTCTATCATTGTGACACCTGATTGGTCCAAGCCTTTTGAAGTGATGTACGATGCTAGTGGAGTGACGTTAGGAGCAATCCTTGGCCAAAGACGTGAGAAGATTCTCCGTCCTATATACTATGCTAGCAAGCCACTTAATACTGCTCAGAAGAATTATACTGTGATGGAATAATAGTTGCTTTCTATGGTTTTTGCTTTTGAGAAGTTCAGATCATACTTGCTTGGCACGAAAGTGATTGTGCACACTAACCATACAACTCTTAGTGTAACGACCGGGTCCATCATTACGGGTAGTCCAATCATGCCAGTTTTAGAGTTAGAAAATTCCAGGTTTGGGGGTTTGAAATTCTGGGATAGGCTAGTCTCGGCTGGTTTAGGGGAGAGGTATGGTCTAGGGCAATCAAGATAAGGATTGGGTTGGATGTCTTGTGTTGATCTAGTTTTCCTCATAGCTAACACATAAAAGAGTCTGGGGGACTTCTCGGAATCGAATTCGGGTAAGTAGAACTCTTGGAATCGAGGTTGACATGAAGGGGTTATTTCGGGATGTCGGGAAAATAAGTGTGTTGTAAAATGGACTAATTTTGGAGGTTTTATGACTTTTTGTCTCGTGTCAACCACTGTAGCAGTTGACACTCCGCCATAGCGACCTCCGCTGTAGCGGAGAAATTATCGCTATACTGGAAGTCAACATCGGTCAGCCTCCACCATAGCGGACGACTCCGCTACGGAGGTACCTCTATAGCAGAGCGGACTGCTATAGCAGCGCGTGATGAGATTTAATGCAAAAACATTGCCCAAAATGTTCAGTTTTCACAATTTCATTTTGGAAGAAGGGCAAGGCGAGTTTAGGCGATTTTCCTCCATTTTCCATTATTTTTCTTCCCTAAGGTAAGGTTTCTACTCCCCAATCTTCGTAGTACTTTTCCTACGTGGTAGAATTGCTAGGAGGGAACTTGGGGAAAGGTTAGAATAACCTAGAGATGGTAGAATTCGGAGAAGAAAGGAGATTCTAGGCATGAAAGTTCTTGGGTATTTTTAAAAGTAAGGTTTCATGATCACATATTGCTAAATTCTCTATTTTTATCCGTGAAAATGCTAGAACTAGGAAATTAATGGCGGGAAGCCCAGGAAAAGAGGTAGGATGATCATGGGTGGCATGGGGGTATGGGATTTGGTGTAATCTGGGTAATGTGCAGGCATTGTTTGTTAATTTGAGTACTTGTATATTTTTTTAGACCAAGAACGAGAAAGGAATCCGGAAACACGAGAAAGCTCGGGTTGAGTAGAGCTTGGATCATTTCGAGGTAGGTGATGGCTTACGATTCCAGTGAATGTTGTATATTTTTTACTCTTATCTAAGTGTTTGTATGAATTGCATTGCTTAGAGTAATTGTGTAGAATATCTAAGGGTCCTGTTTTACAGTCTATGAATTGAACAGTGTGTTGCTTGTGGGCTTACAAGTTGTTTGTTCATTATTTGACTGTGAATTGTTGACATTAGATTGGCTCGGGTACCACGCCTGGTACGGGTATACTAATGGTTAGCACGGGTACCACGCCTAGTACATGAATAACAAATGGTTGGCTCGGATACTATGTCTGGTACGAAATACTAACAGTTGGCTCAGGTACCATGCCTGGTACTGGTTTATTTTACTGGATCATTGCATTGATATTGTTGCATTGCATTGACTGTTATTGGTTCCGTAAGTGGACCGGGCTGCTTATTTGAATTGTGATATTGGTTTGTGGTCCTTGAGTGACCGAGAATCCTCTTATGTCTGTTGAATTGGTCTTGGATTAGTCCGGGTTGTCTATTTAACACTTAGGTGTTGTGTAGAAGGGGTCCCAGGGTGGGTCCAGGCTAGGCAAAATGGATGATTTATTGAATTCTGTGATTGTTGTTTAGAGTTATAAGAAGTGGATTTCATGCGGGAACAAGCTAGGTAGAGACTTGTAGTCTAGGGGAGCCTATTGACTTGTTGCATGTTTTTCGTACTTGTACTTGATTTGCTGTACTGAATTATACACTGTTTATTTGGAACTGGCTGATGATCCTACCAGTACATAGTGGTGGTGTACTGATACTGCACTCGCTTTTCTTCTTGTGAGTACAGGCAATCTTCCAGCGGCTGAGACGCGACCTCATCTGTAGTACCAGCATTTCCAGACTTCAAGGGTGAGCCGCTTCGATCGAGCTGCCTCGAATCTATCATTAGGGTTGTATGCCCATTTGTTTTGGGCTTAGACTATTTCCTTATATTTTTGGGGTTGCATCCCCGAACTCTAGACATTGGTAGAATTGTTTGGTACTGCGACTTTCAGATTCTAGGGGAAAATTTCTGCAGGTTAACTTAATGAAGTTGTTTTATTATTACTGAATTGCTAGTTTACTTTTATGCACTGGTTTTGAGTTGTTAGAACAATTAAGTTCGGGGAAGTGATGGTTTGCTCACCCAGGGGTTGGGTGAGTGCCACTCATGGCGGTTTGGGTCGTGACACTTAGGTACCTTATGGCAAAGAAGGACGCAAAGGTTGATTTGATAGGTACTTCTGTTGCAAGAATTCCAATTTGAAGTCAAGGTCCAAAAGGAGAATGAGAACCAGGTAGCTGACCACTTGCCAAGTTTAGAAGAAGAGGTGACGCTGAAATTAAAGGATGAGATTGAGATCGATGATACCTTTCCAGATGAACAAGTATTGGTTGCATCACAGGACTTGATTCCATGATTCACGTACTTTGCTAATTATTTTGTGAGTGATGTGGTGCCATTTAATTTGTCCTTCCATCTGCAAATAAAGTTTATGTCTGATATTCGATAGTTTTTCTGGGAGGAGCCATACTTATTCCATGTTTGTTCTAATGGGATAATTCGTAGATACATGCCTGAGGTAGAGATGATGAGCATATTGGAGTCAAGTCACTCATCCCATGTTGGGGGCACCATAGTGGTATCCAGACAGCTCACAAGATTTTGCATTGCGGGTACTATTGGCCAACTCTTAATCAAGAGGCTCATAATTATGCAAAGGCATGTGATCATTGTCAAAGTCAAGGGGGTATATCAAGAAAGCATGAGCTTCCTCTCACCCTATTCTTATGGTTAATATATTTGATGTCTGGGGCATTGACTTTATAGGCCTGTTTGTGAGCTCGAATGGGATAAAGTACATACTTGTGGATGTTGACTATGTGTTCAAGTGGGTGGAGGTGGTAGCGCTTCCCAATAATGAAGGCAAGAGTGTCACAGCATTCTTGAAGCAAAACATCTATCTCACTTTTGTAATTGATTGTTTCAAAACCTACTTAAGAAGTATGGAGTGAAGCATAATGTGGAAACACCTTATCATCCGCAATCTAGTGGGCAAGTTGAGGTTTCTAACATAGAGATAAAGACAATCCTTGTAAAGACTATGAATGCAAATAGAACAGATTGGTCTAAGAAGTTAGATGATGCTTTATGGGCATACCAGACTGCTTTCAAGACCCCCTATAGGTATGTCTCTTTATCAGCTCGTGTATGGAAAGCCATGTCATCTGCCGGTGGAGCTTGAGCACAAATTAATGTGGGCGCTCAAGAAGCTGAATTTGAATTGAGGTGACGCCTCTTACCAGAGGCTTGGTCAATTGAATGAGATGGATGAGTTCCGACTAAAGGCCTACGAAATTTCATCCCTTTACAAAGAGAAGATGAAGTTGTATCACGATCGGAAGATACAAAAGAGAGACTTAACATCGGCTGATTTGGTTTTGCTATTTAACTCAAGACTTCACTTTTTTTTCTAGCAAGCTAAGATAACAGTGTTCTCATATGGGGAGATTGAGCTTGAGAACCATGAAGGTAAGCGGTTCAAGGTAAAGAGACAACATGTGAAGGCATATTTGGAAACTGCAGAGGAGATAAAGGTAGTGGAAATCTGGGCCCTTGGTGAAGTCTGAGTAACCAAGGAACATGCATCGTGCCGCACTGTTAAATAAAAAGCTTCATGGGAGGAAACCCATGGGGTAACTTGATGAAGTCTGAGTAGTCAAGTAACCTGCATCGTGCCCCAACGTTAAATCAGGCGCTGCTTGGGAGGCTACCCAAGATGTTTTATTTTCTTTTATTTTATTTTTGAGTTTTGGATGGGATTGATGTTGTTGAAGTGTACAGGGACAAATTGAGGTAGGCACCGAAAAAGAAATACACAGAAAAAGGTAGTTGAGGATCCATGAGCTGGGTTCACAGACTGTGGAACTATCCATGGCTCATGGATCCCACTCGTGGAACTCAGGGTAAATACACTCTCTCAGAATATGGTCCACGAGCTAGATTGATAGACCATGGATCCATCCACGACCCGTGGACCCCGATCATGGAAATCAGACAAATATATCATGGTAGATTCAAGTTCACAGACATAATTCATGACCCGTGGAACATTCCAGAGCCATGGATGGGACCCGTGGATCTCAAGTATGTTTTCTTTTAAAACCCTAATCAGACCCAGACCCAACCTGACCCGTGACATTCTTTTCATTTAAAACCCTTCAAAAATGAATTCCTTCCACTTTTAAACATAGTAATCATTCCTCTACCCTACCTCCATTAAAACACTAAAATCCATATAATTCCTCCTCTAATTACTCCCCATAACTCCCAATCACTCCACAATTACTCCTCAAATATCCGAACACCTATCCTCTCCATCCAAAGTTGCAAAAGAACCAAGAAATCTCACCATCTAGTCGCGGGTCAGAGTTGTTTTTTGCTCAAAGTACAAGTATTTGCTCTTAATCTCCTAAAATTCTACTAAGATATTACAAAAAATCCTATCTTTTTTCAATTTTGGATGAAAAACCTGACCTAGGGTTGCCCAAGTAGGAAATTTGTATTGAAAACCCATGGGGATGATGGTTATCAAGTAAATAATTGGTATAATTATGTAGGTTGGTGCGTAATAGTGTGAATTGAATAAGAGTTATGTGTAAAAATGCATAATTTGGTGTCGTAGGGTAACACAGGGTTCATGGGGGAAGTCCATGGCCCGTGGTTTATTCCATGGATCATGGATAGCACACGTGGAACTCAGAGCTGCAACCTAAGACTTTGTCTGAGAACCACGAGGGCATTCCACGAGTTGTGGATCAAACCAGGATCCATGGATCAAACCATGAGTCGTGGATAGCTCATGTGGAACTCAGACCTGGAGAGAATAAAGTTTTCCTGAGATCCATGATGGGTTTCTATGGACCATGGTTCATTCCACGAGTCATGAATCTAACTAGTGGATCCCCCTGCCCTTCAATAAATCAGAAAATTTTTGGGTTTCTTTTTCATTCTTTTGTGTGATAACAAGCCTTCCCACAGGTACCATGCCTCCAAAAGGGACCCCAAAAAAAAAGTGGAGCACCCATAACAATAGAAAAGAGAGAGGTGGCTCACAAATTCTAGACTCGAATTTGGGATGAGCTCTCCAAATAAGAAAAGAGTGGATTTGAAAAGAAAATGAGGTTGAGCCTGATGCAAATGTTGAGCCTCGGACCACGAGGCGAGGAGCTAGGCACAGACACACGTTGTACCTCCAGTTGAGACACAGGCAGAGACTACTTCTCTCTAGTCTCAAGAGAGAGAGGGTTCATCGGATAATGGCAATAACAATAGCTCAAATAGAGAAAGATCATCAGCCACTGAAACTGGGAATAGAGTGGATTCTGATAATGCTAAGTCTGACACTAGGGAAAAGAGCTCCACCTGGGTGTCCACACCTTCATCTGAAAATTGAAGGAGAGTTGAGGAAGAAAGATCTCAGACTGCTCAGGCTCAGTATAATAGAAGATGGTGTGTGCCTGACATGCAACAAATATATGAGAGGGATGCCACAATATTTAATAAAGGTTTGCCCAAGAGGAGTATTTTCGAGGAGCCACGGATTTAGACAGAAGGCTTGGCCTCCATCCCAGACATACAGGCTACATTTACTCGATACCAGTTTAGTTGGATGGCTGATCCGTCAGGAAACTACAAAACTGAGTTAGTTTGGGAGTTTGTACATACCTGAGTTAGTTTGGGAGTTTGCTTCATATGCAGCCTCGGTACAACAAATTACTCCACAGAGAGAGAAGTATAGGGACCAGGCCCTATATGCCATCCTTTTAGTGCGAGGTGCACCCATCGACATCTCTGAGCACACAATTCAGTGCTTCCTATTTAGGCTAGAGTATGAGTTACCAGTTAATACAACAGAGTTTGACCACTGCATGAGGACGGTGAATGATAGAAACAAGATGAAACATTTTGTCCAGAAAGTGGAATTATTGAGATGGGTCGCAGTTTATACTGTTGATCATGGGGTTGATGCTGAATGGGTTAATAGTAGAGTTGACATTAAAAAGGCATCATTGAGTTTTTCTAGCAAGTTCTGGTAGGAAATAGTATGGACTCGTCTTTTTCTGGCATAGGCTAATAATACACTTGATTGGGTAGTGCTAGTGGCTAGCATTATGGTTGGTTATGATATAAATGTCCCGTGATACATCATAGAGGAGATTCATGAGAGGGATTTTAGAAATAGTACCAACATTCCCTTCCCTTGCTTGATTCACCGCCTGTGTATTGATTCAGGGGTCCCAACTATGCCAGGTGTTGACCACCTAATTGAGGTGACTCGGATGCAAGACGTAGGGCTGATCAAAGATGATACTAATCCAGTCGCCCAAAGATGAGCTTAGCCCTCCACTTCATCATTAACTGTTTTTTTAGGGACCTGTCGAGTTGGGTGATCACGCTAACACTGGTGCCACAGAGCAGAGTACAGAGGTTCAAGTTCCTGGGACTAGTGCTACAAAAGAGGGTGCCACAGTCTTAGCTATTGCACTCTCGACATCCAGACCACTGGCAATCATTCTAATCGCTCTTCCGCGCCCTTCTACCTATGGTATGGTCACTGTCACCTCTGACTTTTTGCAAGAGTTAGTTCAGCACCAGACACAGACAAAGACATATTTATCTCCATTGTTGTAGCAAGTGAGACCCTGGGTACGGTCTTTTAATACATCCGTAGAGGAGAGAGTTGCAGCGAAGGTCTAGACAGTGATAGAGGGCTTTGTCAGCGAGATACATAGGAAGATAGATATGTTTGAGCACGGAGTGAATGATCCACTACAAGAGATACAGAGCCCCAACTTAGGAGGTCTAGGGGAGGAGGTGGAACATCTTAGAGCAGATGTTGGATTATCAACCACTAGCCACACCCCCATCATACCTCCCATTCCTATGACTATGTTCATTGCACCTTGCATACTTGTTGATCTCTTTACCGATAATAAGCCATTGCTTGTTAGTGGTAAGTAGGCTCGAAGAGAGGGTAGTTCTGAGGCTGGCATTGATCTTGATAGAGAGAGAGAGAGAAAGGGTATCACGACCTAACTATCAAGCTATGTGGACACCTACTCTAAGCACCTAGATAGGAGAACCCTTACCATCCGATCCAACAGGCAATGCAGAAATCATAATTAAAACATACGAAAGTAACCCTTTTTAATACAAGAAAATCATTTACAATACTGGTAGAAGAAAACCCTTTATAACTTGAAAGAAAACCCTCCCTAGGAACTAGTCTAAACAGGTACAAGAGCTACTACAAGAGAAATACAAGAAGTGAAAAGAAGACACAACTTCCATCGTGGACACAAAGAGTAGAAAATGCTGGAGATCGCCACCGTCATGTACCAATGAAACATCACTAACCCTGCAACCAGACTATACTCAAAAAGGTATAGCAAGAGTAGTATCAGTACAAAACACACGTACTAGTAGGCATCATCGGTCGACCCAAATCCACTATTATGTGCCATGGTTTTGCGGAACTTTCGATGCTTGAAACTTGGAATTGGAGTACGTTCTTTAGCAATTTTAGTAGATTTGATGTGTTTTTGAGTCTTGTGTAGGAAAACATGGTTTGGAGACTAAGTACGGAGAAAAGACTGCAAAAGTGGCTAAAACTGACTTCTACGACTCAACCCCACGAGTCGTGAATGCTTCCATGAGTATGGAAGTCAGACGTGGAAAGAATACTGTAGATTGTGTTGGATCCTGAGTTCTACGGAAGGTTTCCACGAGCCGTGTAGTTGTTCATGAGTCGTGATTTCTGCTCGTGGAACCTGATCTGAGAAGGAGCAAAATTTTTGATATTGATGACTCAATTCCATGAGCCGTGATTCAAGCCATGAGTCATAGACTGAACTCGTGGAAGGGAACCCGTAGGATGACAAAATATTTGAGTTTCACGAGTGCTGACGATGACCCGTAGAAACTTCCATGGACCGTAGATTGTGTCCATGGAAGCTGCTGATACCAGTTTTCCTTTTTAATTAGGATATGATTTCTAATGTCTATAAATACCTTTCCTAGGTTTTCTTTTACATTTTACGCTCTATAATTTGTAGGGAACACATTCGTACACTTGTGATCTTGATTTGTTCTTGGTTTTGAGAGTTAAATACATTCATAGTTCTTTGTTCTTGATTTCATCTTCATCCATTCAAGTTCATAGATTTCTTTACTTCTTATTGTAAGTATATGATCATGAATGCATATATAACTTCTGATTGTTTACTTATAACCATGAGTAGCTAAATCCACAACTAGGGTTGTGGGAACCATAAAGGATTAACGAAGTAGGCAAAGTTCTTGGGTATTCTAGGATGGTGTTTATGCATGTATTGTTCTTTCCTTCGCTGTTATTGCTTTTTAACGGTGTACAATATTAGAACTCGCCTTATCCTTACTTGTCAGACCAAAGAGGTAATGGATGGGAAAAGGGTTGTTTAACAATAGAGATTTGAGGCTACCAACCCTCATCTAATAGCAACCTTGTTCGGGAATAGCTAATCTAAGATTTAGGGTAAGGGTTAGTAAATCATACACCCACGGACGGACCAAGGTGTGTGGTGAAATTCATCTATCTAAGGGACCAACTATTTAGGTGAACCTAACTTAACGATTCTGAATGCTAATCACCAAGCTAGTTTACTAAGTACAACGCCTTACTAAGTTATGATTTCATGGGGAACACTACCCTAGTCACTTCTCTTATTGATAACAACTTTTGAAACTGCTACTTGTTACTTGTTATGAATCTAATTTACATTTAATATTTGTTACTTAAAATCTCCCTTCCGAGGGAAATAAATGGCTAACAGCGCAAGTAAACACTAATCAGCCATAGTCCTACTATATTCCCTATGGGATTGACCCCAACCTTCGTTGATTTCTATATTTGAACAGCGACCGCTTTATACTTCTATTTGGAGGTGTAATTTGGGCGCATAAAATTTTTGGTGTCATTGTCGAGGAATATGGTTTAGGATTAAGAGAGATTGTGTTTATTTCACTATTAGTCCTTATTTCTTGATTTTACTTTTTTTTGTTATTTTTGTTTTGTTACGCAGGTTGCACACTTGTGCATGCCCAATACAAGGAGTTAAGGAAATACCTTGATCCTATACGATCCTGAACTCTCTAGAACTCTAAGAAACATGGCTAAAGAGGGAGATTATGAGACACTGAAACAGGTCATAGCTCGGTTACTGGCCGAAGAAGAGCAGAGGAAAAAGGAAAGAGAAGATGCCCTCGCTGCTGAGGATGCTACAATTGTAGCAGACCTCACAGATCAAAATGCGACAGCTGAGGCAAGCATGATAACAAGCTTCCCATCAAGTTTGACTCAATGAACAAGCTGCGATAGATGAAGCAGTAGCTAGATGGAATTTTCTGTAGAATAGGGGCCGACAGATACAGCAGCCAAGGCATGTCCCTCGCTACCATGATGATGATGATGATGTAGAGGATTTGGGCATTCTAGACCCATAGTATTGCCACCACTGCCAGAAGGAATGAAGTTTGATATTACCAGCACCATGATCCAGTTGCTGAACCTGAAGGGACTATATGCTGGAAAGCCCACTGAAGATGCAAATTTACATGTGATGAATATTTGGGGATTCGCAAAGCTTATAATTGACCAGGAGTGATGCAAGATGCTATTCGACTGAGACTGTTTCCATTCTCACTGACTGGAGAGGCGACTGTGTGGCTTACTGAATTGCCTAATAATTCCATATACACATGGCACGATTTGAAGATTCGGTTTCTGGAGCAGTTCTTTCCTCCATCACGGATGTTGCAGCTGAAGCAAGAAGTTTACAATTTTAAGTAGCTACCTTTGGAGGAATTATATGAGACATGGTTGAGGTTCAATAAGAAGCTGAAGAAAGTTCTGAAACACAGAATCCCTTTATGTCATCTAATGGAGATCTTCTACAAAGCATTGAACGCCAACACAAAAGCAGTAGCTGACACTATAACTGGAGGAGCATTCATGGAGAATTCGTATATTGAAGCTTTTGAGATGCTTGACAGGGTTACCAAAACCAACAAAGCATGGCATACTAGAGAGTCTAAGAGCCCAGCAGGTACATATACAGTTGGTAAGTCCATTGAACTTCAAGATTTGCAAGACATCAGACAGGAAGTTGCATAATTGAAGACAAGCATTGGGTTGATTGCAGAGAAAATCCTAGATGAGGGAGTACAAAAGGTGAAAGCCATCGGTTCGCAAGGGAAAGCACCAAGAAAAGACGATTACTCATCTGATGAGGAGGTTAGTTATCTGAATGATCAAGGAACGTGTTTCTGGGCCTCTGGCCAAGGAAATCAAGGTTGGAATAGAGATAGATATGACAAGTACAATCCGTCTAGCTACAGAGATAGGAGCAGATCTAGAGACAGGGATGGTGATTGGCATAAAAAGGATGGTTACAAGAATGATAAAAGTGGTCTGTATGTCCCTCCTGTACATTGTGATGATAGACCTGAAAAACCATCTGTAACACCCCAAAATTTGATCCAGCTTTCAAACTCAGAAACTTGCAGAATTGTGAGCTTTCCAGGAATTATGGGTCCAAACCACGGACCGTGGTTTGAACCACCGGTCATGGAAAGAACCCGTGGTTTGCATCTGTTGGTTTAGTCTCTGGTCTGAGAACCACGAGTTAGTTCTACGGGTCATGGTTCAAACCACGATGCGTCCTGTCAACTCGTGGAACTTGATCAGAGAGCTGACTTTTTCCCTAGAACTACGAATTAGGTCTACGGATCGTAGAATATTCTACGGTACGTCCTATTGAATCATAGAATATTCTACGGTACGTCCTATTGACTCGTAGAAAGTAATCTGCAGCCTAACTCTATGGCCAGGAACAACGAGTTGAAACCACGAGCCGTGGTTCAGTCTACGACCCGTGGAATACATCTGTGATTCCTGAAGCCAACTTTTTCCAGCAGTTTTTAATTTTATTTCTTAGGGGTATTTTAGACCTTTCTTCTTATTTTAGATCCGACTATAAATGGTATTAAGCTTATTTTATTTAGGAAAACCCCCAAAACAAATCAGTTTTTCCTCTCAAGTCAGTTCTCTAGCAAAAGCAGGGTTTTCTCCTCCAAGCTTCAACTTTAGTTTCTTGCAGAGATTTTCATCCACCAGGTATGTGGATATTCAGTAAGGGTTTAGTTCGCCCTTATGCCCAAAAATCTCAGGCTTTTACGACAAATTTTCATGGTTATGAAACTAGGGTTCTTACCCATTTTAGTAGATTGCTACAGAAATCCATCTTCTTGATTTATACATGATTTTCATCCAGTTTTAATAATATATTGCTTATATTAAACTTTCATAGATTTGTACAAGGTTTTGAGGAATCATGAGAATTGCCCTAAATTGTAGGATTTCTAGTGTTAGCTTTCTTCAAAATTCAACCTAGATTATCAATATGAGCTTTAAAAGAAGTCAGAATTTAACTAGTTTTCAGTTTACTACAGTATTTCAGAAGTTAGCTATTTAACTAGTTTTCAGTTTACTACTGGAACTTTTCTGGATAGGTTCTTCCTGAGAGAGTTGAGGGAGGCTAAGGCCCAAGAGTTTATGAACTTGAGGCAGGGATCGATGTCAGTCCAGGAATATGGGCTGAAGTTCACTCAGCTCTCCAGGTATGCTCCACATATGGTGGCCGATCTGAGGGCACAAATGGGCAAGTTCTTATATGGGGTATCCGATCTGGTAAAGACAAAGTGCAGGAATGATATGCTATTAGAAGATATGGATATCTCTAGGCTGATGACCCATGCACAAAAGGTTGAAGAGGATAAACTTAAGGAGATGGCTAGGGATAATAAAAAGGCTAGGACAGGCAACTACAAATATTCTCAACAGAGGTCGGGTGGTGGAAATCGCTCATAGTTTCAGCAGAGGTTGACAGCCACAGCACCTTCATCTGCTAGTGCTCAGTCTCCCAGGCCTTGACAAGATCAAAAGAAGCGAGCACCAGGCTCTAAATCTCAGGCAGTGTTTCAGGTAACCATACTTTTCCAGCCTGCCCCAAGTGTGGTAAAAATCATTTAGGTGAGTGTTTGGCTGGCAGAGAAGGGTGTTTTGGGTGTGGTCAGCTTGGCCATAGGTTTAAGGATTGTCTTTCTGCCAGGCAAAGACAGGGAGGTAAAAGAGCTCAGTCTACCACTTCAGCTGCCCCAGCAGGTCGTGCAGCTCAGCAGAGTACTACTTCCGGCACAGGTGGTGGTCAGTGTCAAAACTGTCTGTATGTCATGTCTTCATGCCAGGACCAGGAGAGTTCACCAAACGTAGTCACTAGTATGTTATCATTATTCTCTCTTGATGTTTATGCCTTGTTAGATCCAGGGGCTTCTCTATCTTTTGTAACCCCGTATGTTGCGTGTAAATTCAGAGTCAGCCCTGAGAAACTCTTGGAACCCATCCCAGTCTCTACTCCAGTTGGTGAGTCAGTCCTAAATAAGAGGGTATATAGAGTTTTCCCAGTTTCAGTCCTTTATAAAGTCACCTTAGCAGATTTAGTAGAGATAGATATAACCGACTTCGATGTCATTCACGACATGGATTGGCTAATGCTTGTTATGCCTCAGTCGACTGTAGAACATGAGTCATGAAATTCGAGTTTCCAAATGAGACCATCTTAGAGTGGTAGGGTAGTCCTCCTTCATCAAAAGGTAGCTTCATATCTTATCTCAAATCTAGGAAGATGATTTCAAAGGGTTACATATACCATATAGTTTGGGTTAAGGATTCTGAGTCCGAGACCTCACCTTTCCAGTCAGTTCCTGTAGTTAATGAGTTTCCAGAGGTATTTCCCGATGATCTGCCCAGAGTCCCTCCTGAGTAGGAGATCAACTTTAAGATAGACCTTCTTCTAGAAACGCAGCCCATATCTATGCCTCTCAATAGAATGGCTCCAGCTGAGCTTAAGGAGTTGAAAGAACAGCTCAAGGACCTCCTCGATAAAGGTTTCATCAGACCTAGCATCTCTCCATGGGGTGCTTCAGTTCTCTTTGTGCGTAAGAAAGACGAATCCCTCAGGATGTGCATAGACTACCGTCAGCTGAACAAGGTCACAATCAAGAATAAGTATCCCATCCCCAGGATTGATGACTTGTTCGACCATCTTCAGGGTGTCATCTACTTCTCCAAGATTGACCTCAGATCCGGTTATCATCAGCTCAGAGTTAGAGAGTGTGACATTTCGAAAACATCCTTTAGAACTCGATATGGTCACTACAAATTTGTGGTTATGTCTTTTGGACTAACGAATGCTCCTGCAGCTTTTATGGACTTGATGAACAAGGTGTTCAAGCCGTATTTGGAAATGTTTGTTATTGTCTTTATAGATGATATTCTAGTCTACTCACGGAGTGAAGAGGAGCATGCTAATCATTTGAGAGTGGTGCTGCAAACTCTTAAGGATCACCAGTTATTCGCCAAATTCAGCTAGTGTGAGTTTTGGCTATAGTTAGTCGCCTTTTTGGGTCATGTGGTGTCTAAGGATGGTATTCGAGTGGATTCTCAAAAGATAGAGGCAGTAAAGAATTGGCCTAGACCCATCTCTCTGACGGACATTAGGAGTTTCTTGGGTCTGGCTGGTTACTACAGGAGATTTGTTGAGGGGTTCTCATCCATAGCTTTTCCATTGACAAGGCTGACTTAGAAGAAGGTCAAGTTTCAGTGGTCATATGAGTGTGAGAAGAACTTCAAAGAGTTGAAAACTAGGTTGACCACATCCCCAGTTTTGACTCTACCAGAGGGTTCAGATGGTTTCATAGTATACTGTGATGCATCCAGAGTTGTCCTGGGTTGTGTTCTGATGCATCATGATTCTATTTGGGCGATCGTAGATAGGGTAACTAAGTCAGCCCACTTCATGGCTTTCAAGACTACCAATTCAGTGGAAGACTATTCCAGACTCTACATCCGTGAGATAGTCAGGTTGCATGGAGTTCCCTTGTCCATCATCTCAAATAAGGGTACTCATTTCACATCTCAGTTTTGGAGATCATTCCAGAAGGGTCTTTGTACACAGGTTAATCTTAGCACAACTTTTAACCCGCAGACAGATGGCCATGTAGAGCATACCATTCAGACTTTAGAGGACATGTTGAGAGCTTGTGTAATCGACTTCAAAGGAAATTGGGATGATCATTTACCTCTTATAGAGTTTGCCTATAATAATAGTTTTCACTCTAGCATTCAGATGGCTCCGTATGAGGCACTCTATGGGCGAAGGTGTAGATCACCTATAGGCTGGTTTGAGGTAGGTAAAGTAGCTTTAATAGGGCCATATTCAGTCCATGAGGCCATGAAGAAGGTCCAGCTTATTAGATAAAGGTTAAAGGCAGCTCAAAGTCGTCAGAAATCTTATGCAGATGTGAGAAGAAGGGAGCTAGAGTTTGAGGTTGATGACTGGGTTTTTCTAAAAGTGTCCCCTATGAAGGGTGTGATGAGATTCGGTAAAAAGGGAAATCTTAGTCCCCGATATGTAGGACCTTACAGAATTTTGAATAGAGTTGGCAAGGTAGCTTATGAGTTAGAGTTACCCGCAAACTTAGCATCGGTACACCCAGTCTCTCATGTGTCCTTGTTGAAGAAATGCATTGGTGATCCAGCTTTAGTTGTGCCTTTAGAAAGTGTGGTTGTTAAGTATAGCCTCACCTATGAGGAGGTTCCAGTTTATATTCTTGACCGTCAGGTTCGTAGGTTGAGAAATAAGGAAGTCACTTCAGTAATGGTTTTGTGGAGGAATCAGTCCGTAGATGGAGCTACTTGGGAAGCAGAAGCAGACATGATGGCCAAGTACCCTTACCTCTTCCCTTTTGATCCAGTTTCAGCTTGAGGTAATGGTTCCTCCTCAGTTTCTCAGTTTACTCTTATATATTTCCGTCTCAGTATCATGTTCCATCAGCTATTCATAAAATTCAGCACTCTTTCGTGTACTTAGAACCTATTTAAGCTAGAAATTCAGCTTTTAATGCTCAGTGGTAGGGGTTGCAGCTCTTTCCCTTCAAAATCAGCTTGTTTAGTCTTCATTCAAGGATGAATGATCCCAAGGGGGAGATATTGTAACACCCCAGAATTTGATCCAGCTTTCAAACTCAGAAACTTGCAGAATTTTGAGCTTTTCAGGAATTATGGGTCCAAACCATGGACCGTGGTTGAACTAGGGATCATGGAATGAACCCGTGGTTTGCATCTGCTAGTTCAGTATTTTGTCTATGAACCACGAGTTGGTTCTACGGGTTGTGGTTCAAACCACGGTCCATCCTGTCAACTCATGGAACTTGACCAGAGAACTGACTTTTTCCCTAGAATTACGGATTGGGTCTACGGATCGTAGTTCATTCTACGGTATGTACTGTTGACTCATAGAAAGTAATCTGCAGCCTAACTCTGTGGCCAGGAACCACGAGTGGAAACCACGAGTCATGGTTCAGTCTACGACCCGTGGAATCCATTCGTGATTCCTGAAGCCGACTTTTTCCAGCAGTTTTAAATTTTATTTCTCAGGGGTATTTTAAACCTTTCCTTCTTATTTTAGCTCTGACTATAAATAGTCTTAAGGTTATTTTATTTAGAAAAACCCCCAAAACAAATCAGTTTTTCCTCTAGGATGAATGATCCCAAGGGGGAGATATTGTAACACCCCAGAATTTGATCCAGCTTTCAAACTCAGAAACTTGCAGAATTTTGAGCTTTTCAGGAATTATGGGTCCAAACCATGGACCGTGGTTGAACTAGGGATCATGGAATGAACTCGTGGTTTGCATCTGCTAGTTCAGTATTTTGTCTATGAACCACGAGTTGGTTCTACGGGTTGTGGTTCAAACCACGGTCCATCCTGTCAACTCATGGAACTTGACAAGAGAACTGACTTTTTCCCTAGAATTACGGATTGGGTCTACGGATCGTAGTTCATTCTACGGTATGTACTGTTGACTCATAGAAAGTAATCTGCAGCCTAACTCTGTGGCCAGGAACCACGAGTGGAAACCACGAGTCGTGGTTCAGTCTACAACCCGTGGAATCCATTCGTGATTCCTGAAGCCGACTTTTTCCAGCAGTTTTAAATTTTATTTCTCAGGGGTATTTTAAACCTTTCCTTCTTATTTTAGCTCTGACTATAAATAGTCTTAAGGTTATTTTATTTAGAAAAACCCCCAAAACAAATCAGTTTTTCCTCTCAAGTCAGTTCTCTAGCAAAAGGAGTGTTTTTCTCCAAATTTCTAGACCTAGGATTTTCTCCTCCAAGGTTCAACTTCAGTTTCTTGCAGGGATTTTTATCCACCAGGTATGTGGGTATTCATTAAGGGTTTAGTTCGCCCTTATGCCCAAAAATCTCAGGCTTTTACGGTAAATTTTCATAGTTTTGAAACTAGGGTTCTATGCTACAGAAATCCATCTTCTTGATTTTGACATGATTTTCATCCTGTTTTAATGATATATATTTCTTATATTAAACTTTCATGGATTTGTATAAGGTTTTGAGGAATTATGAGAATTGCCCTAAATTGTAGGATTTCTAAAGTGTTAGATTTCTTCAAAATTCAACCTAGATTATCAGTATGAGCTTTAAAAGAAATCAGAATTTAACTAGTTTGCAGTTTACTACAGTCTTTCAGAAGTTATCTATTTAGGACAATTTTAGTTCTATCTCAGAAAATCCAAGACTTTGGTTTTAATGAGCTATTAGTCTTTAGTTTGGGAGTAGTGTTTAGCACCGAGTTGGACTAGGGTTCAACGTGCCCTTAAGGTCCCAGAACTATGTGCCAACATAGGTTCATAAGTCCCCTCTGTTGGGCATCAGATTTAGTGATCACACCACTGTCATGCCTTTATGCCCTGGCAAGGCATATTGGGTCCTCTCGATGGGGCTTATACATCAGACTTCACGTTTAGCTCACGTGGTTTATGTCGGTTAATAAACTCTCCCATAGTGGTAGTTTCATTAAAGTGCATTAGGCCCTCAGTTATGTTTACTTTCAGCTTTCAACATATTTTTCAGGTTACTCTTGCATTTCAGTTGTTTATGCATGATTATATTTTGGGCCTATGTACTATAGTTTAGTTCAGTTTACAGCTTTCCTGTATTTTAGCATATTTACATTTCAGTCAGCCTTGCATATCCCTCATACTCATTAAATTTAAAGTACTGACACATACTCTATATGCTGCATCCTATCATGATGTAGGCTCAGGTTCTCAGCTTCAGCCTCGTGATTAGCTCACCCAGTGCAATATGAGTGACAGTCAGGGGTGAGTCCTCATCATCCGAGGACATATCTTTTACATATATTTTGAGTTAGTCAGTTGTGTTTACTTTCAATATTTGGAGTTAGCTGGGGGCTTGTCCCAGCAGCTCATCAGTATTATAGGCTTTCAGAGATAGAGTCAGACTTCAGCTTTTGTAGTTTCATTGATTTTCAGACATACTATTATTTTAGATATCCTTAGAATTATTATTCCTGTCAGTTATGACGTATTCAATATGCTTTCGTTTGTTTAGAATTATATTTAGTATGCTTGTGATATGCCAGTTTCAGGATTAGCTTGGGGTTACTTGTGCCCCCAGATCCCGTGTTACGTCTAGGGGCTAGCCTCGAGGCATGACACCATCCATGAGAGAGTTGTGGAACAAAGTATTTCAAAAGGTTAATTCTACAAATGCAATAATGAAGGAGATGAGAGCTGACCTTTCAGGTATGACTCAAAAAGTAGAGCCTCATTCTGTTGCCATAAAGCATCTTGAGACTTTGATGCATGAGATGTCTACTAGCATAAGCCCGCGTCAAAAGGGCACACTCCCAAGTGACACTATTCAGAATCTGAAGAATTTTCGACAGGTTATGGTTGTGGCTACCCAAAGCAGAAAACAAACTGTTCACCCTCCTATGACTATAGTTGTTGATGAACCGGCTGAGTCTAAAAAGTATGATATTGAGATTGCGGTTGAGTTTGAGGAAAAAGATAGCAGTAAAGGGCCAAGTGAGAGGAGGCCTTCTAATTCAAAATCGAAGAACAAAGAGGTTGCACCGGTCTTGAGGCCCATGACATTGCCTCCTCCCCCTTGCCCACAGAGATTGAAGAAAGAGGTTGAGGACTGTAAATTTCACAAGTTCATCTCCATGCTGAAGTAACTTTCAGTCAATATTCCTTTAGTTGAAGCATTAGAGAATATGCCTGGATATGCTAAATTCATAAAGGATATGGTAACTAGGAAGAGAACGATGAGGTTTGATCCAGTTGATAATTTTCACCATTGTAGTGCAATAGCCTCCCATTCTTTGGTGCAGAAAAAAGAAGATCCCGGAGCTTTCACTATTTCTTGCACTATTGGAGCATTCTACTTTGCTAATGCGTTGTGTGATCTTGGTGCTAGTATCAATCAAATGCCACTGGCAGTGTTTAATCAGTTGGGCTTGGGAGCCCCCAAACCGACTATAATGCTGCTTCTTATTGTAGATCGCATATTGAAAAGGCCTGTAGGAATCCTCTATGATGTACTTGTAAAGGTTGATACTTTTATCTTCCCTATGAAGTTTGTGATCCTTGACTATGAGGTTGACTTTGAGGTTCCTATCATCTTGGGATGACCATTCCTTGCCACCGACGTGCTGGTTGACTTAAAGACTAGTCAGATGAAGTTCAGATTGAATGATGAGGTAGTTACTTTTAATTTTTTCCAGTCGATGAAGCATCATGATGACATGCGCGTAGTTTCAGTTATTGATATGGTTGATGAGGATCAGCTAATTGTTCTTATTGAGGAGAGACTTGGTGTTGAAGCACTTGCGGTTGTGATTATGAATTTTGATGAAGATGATATTGAGGACTATGATGAGATGGTTGAAGCACTTGCAGGTATGGGGTCCTATAGCTATGCTCCAAAGAAGCTTGATTTGGACTTGAAGCATAGACAGATACCACCTGCCAGACCATCTATTGAGGAGCCTCCAGTCCTGGAGCTCAAATCACTTCCGTCTCATCTATGATAAGTGTTCTTAGGAGCTAATGAGACCTTGCCAGTTATTATTATTGCAGACTTAGGTGAAGGGCAAGTTGAAGCTCTGGTTTCTGTGTTGTAAAAGTTTAAAAGGTCCATCGGTTAGTCCATTACCGACATCATTGGGAATTCACCTGGAATTTGCACTCACAAGATTAAGCTAGACCCAGATTGCATTCCGAGTATTGAGCACCAACATAGGTTGAATCAACCTATACAAGAGGTTGTCAAGAAGGAGATATAAAGTGGCTGGATGCAGGTGTAGTTTACCCTATTGCTGATAGCAAGTTGGTGAGCTCAATTCAGTGTGTGCCAAAGAAGGGTGGGATTACTGTAGCCCCAAATGCGAAGAATGAGTTGATTGTAATGAGGCCAGTCACAGGCTAATGCATATGCATGAATTATAGGAAGCTGAATACTTGGACTGAAAAGGACCATTTTTCGATGTTGTTCATGGATCAGATGTTAGAACGTCTTATTGGTAGAGGATGGTATTGTTTTCTTGATGGTTATTCAGGATAGAATCAGATCTCAATTGCTCGTGAGGACCAAAAGAATACCACTTTCACCTGTCCATATGGGACATTTTCTTTCAAGAGGATGCCTTTTGGTTTATGCGATGCACCAGTGACATTTCAGCATTGCATGATGTCTATTTTCTTAGACATGGTGGAGGACACTATTGAGGTATTTATGGATAACTTTTTGGTAGTGGGTAACTCGTTTGATGATTGTTTGGCTCATCTAAGCTGTGTGTTGAAAAGATGTGAAGAGTGTAACCTAGTGCAAAACTGGGAAAAGTGTCACTTCATGGTGAAAGAGGGTATAGTGCTTGGTCATCGAATCTCTAAGAAGGGTATAGAGGTTGACAAAGCGAAGATAAAGGTGACTGAAAAATTGCCTCCACCAGTTTCTATGAAGGGTATTCAAAGTTTGTTGGGGCATGCTGGGTTCTATCGCAGGTTTATCAAAGACTTCTCCAATATTGCAAGTCCCTTGTGCAAGTTGTTGGAGAAAGAGGTGAAGCTTGTTTTTTATGACGCATTTCTGAAGGCATTCGAATTCCTTAAGGAAAAGTTGATCTCAGCCCCCATTATTATTTCTCCTCATTGGTCTCAGCCTTTTGAGGTTATGTGTGATGCTAGTGGAGTGACTCTAGGAGCAGTCCTAGGCCAAAGATTTGAAAAGATTCTTCATCCCACATACTATGCTAGCAAAGCACTTAACCCTGCTTAAAAGAACTATATGGTGATGGAATAAGAGTTGCTTGTTGTGGTCTTTGCATTCGAGAAATTCAAATCGTATTTTCTTGGAACCAAGGTAATTGTGCACACTAACCATGCAGATCTTCGGTACCTCATGCCTAAAAAGGATGCGAAACCGAGATTGATTAGATTGGTGTTGCTGCTGCAAGAGTTTGATTTTGAGGTCAAGGACAAGAAGGGCACAGAGAATCAGGTAGCAGATCACTTGTCTAGATTAGAGGAAGAAGCTATGCTAAAGCTTGATGATGCACAGGACATTGATGATTGGTTCCCAGACGAGAAAGTGTTGGCCGCTTCTCAAGATTTGATTCCATGGTTTGCGGACATTGCCAACTATTTAGCAAGTGATGTGGTTCATCCTGATATGTTTGTCCACCAGAGAAAAAAGTTCATGTCTTATGTTAAGAAATTCTTCTAGGAGGAGCCATTCTTGTTTCGTGTGTGTGCTGATTCTATGATCCGTAGATGTGTGCCTGAAGCTGAGATGATAGGGATACTAGAGGCTTGTCATTCCTCCCCTGTAGGGGGTATCATAGTGGTATTCGGACTACACACAAGATCTTGCAATGTGGCTACTATTGGCCGACTATTCACAAAGACGCCCATGATTTTGCTAGAGCTTGCAGTAGGTGTCAGAACGAAGGAGGCATATCAAGGAGGCATGAGCTTCCTCTTACTCCCATCCTTGTGATCGAGCTGTTTGATGTTTGGGGTATTGACTTCATGGGCCCGTTTGTGATGTATAATGGGAACTAGTACATATTGGTGGCTGTTGACTACGTATCTAAGTGGGTGGAGGCAGTTGCGCTTCCCAGTAATAAAGGCAAGTGTGTCACAACATTCTTGAAAAAGAACATCTTCTACAGATTTGGTACACCAAGGGAAATTATTAGTGATGGAGGCTCTCACTTCTGCAACAAGTTATTTCGTGCACTACTCGAGAAATATGGATTAAAACACAGAGTTGCAACCCCTTATCATCCTCAGACTAGTGAGCAAGTTGAAGTCTCTAACAGAGAAATAAAGTCAATCGTGTCCAAGACTGTCAATGCAAATAGGACGGATTGGTCTAGGAAACAAGATGATGCTTTATAGGCGTACCGGACATCGTACAAGACACCAATAGGTATGTCACCATATCAGCTTGTGTTTGGGAAAGCATGCCATCTTCCTATTGAGCTACAACATAAGGCCATGTGGGCGTTGAAGAAATTGAATTTAGACTGGTCTGCAGCATCATTTCAGCAGCTTGGGTAGTTGAATGATCTTGATGAGTTCCTCCTCAACGCATATGAAAGTTCAGCCCTATACAAAGAAAATATAAAGTTGTACCATGATTGGAAGATTGAAAAAAGAGATTTCCAGCCTGGTGATTTAGTCCTGCTTTTTCAATTCCAGGCTTCGCTTGTTTCCTGGAAAGTTGAAGTCTAAGTGGATTGGGCCATTCATAGTGGTGCAAGTATTCCCACATGGTGCTATAGAGCTTGAGAATCATGAGGGCAAGAGATTCAAAGCAAATGGCAGCGGATAAAAGCATATTTGGGGACTGCAGAGGAGCTGAAAGCTATTAAAGCTTGGACTCTTGATGAATTCACGATACCCAAGGAGCTTGATGAAGTCTGAAAGTGACCTGCGTCGTGCCATGACGTTAAATTATGCACTATGGGAGGCAACCCATGAGGAAACTTGATGAAGTATGAGTAGTCAAGTGACCTGCATTGTGTCATGACGTTAAATTAGGCGCTTCTTGGGAGGCAACCCAAGGCTAATATTTGCTATGTGTGCAGGAACAAGTAGAGAAAAAGTGCTGGAAAAGGTAACATTCAGAAAAGGGGTAAGTAAAGTTCATGACCCGTGGATCAATCCATGAGTCGTAGACCCAACTCGTGGAACTCAGGTGAAAATGGATCAAATACAGAACAACATCTATGAACCAGTTCCATGAGTTGTGGTTAAAATCATGGGTCGTGGTTACTGGTAGTAGAAATCAGGCGAATTTAGCCATTTACAGAACAAGTTCTACGAACCGTTCCATGAATCGTAAACCAAACCACGAGTGGTGGTTCCAGTTCGTGGAAATCAGGTAAAAGTTGGGCAGCAGGACTTATTCCACGAGTATATTCTATGACCTGTGGTTATTTCCACGACTCGTGAATCGAACTCGTGGAACTTAGGTAAGTTTTTATTGGTTTCACTATTCACCTGCTAAAATCCAACCCGACCTGCGACCCCCTTTAATTTAAATAGTACCCCAAATCAAATTTTCCCCCCATTTTTATTAGCCAAACCTACTCTACACTCTCCTAGTCATATTCAAACACCAAAATCCCTACATATCCTCCATCAAATCACAAAAATCCCACAAATCACTCCCCATATCCCCCAATCTATTGTGTCACTGTGTTCTTCACCATCAGTGTCAAAAAAGGGCATACCAGTTCATTTTAGGTCATGGGTCGAGGTCGTTGCTCCTAATTTCAAGTATTCACTCACTTTCTTCCATTAATTCTAAGGTATGAATGTGATTCTAACCCTATTTGAATTTTTGGGAGGAAATTACTTGACCTAGGGTGAGTTTTATTAGAACGATGGATGTAAAACCCTAGGGATGATGGTTGGTGGAGTGAATACTTGATGTAGGTCTGAAATTGTGTGAATAATTGTTAAAAATGGATGAACAAATGAACAAATTTGAAAAATATTGGTTTTCTGCTATTACAGGGATCACGAGTGCACTCTACAGGTCGTGGCTCATTCCACGAGTCATGGAATGCACCCGTAGAAAATAAATCTGAAACTTGTCCTCATGTCTGATTTTCACGAGATTCGTCCATGAGTCGTGGTTCATTCCGCGAGTCGTGGATGGCACTCGTGAATTTTAGACCTACAAACTGATAAAGTCTTCTGATTTCAACGAAGGGCATTCATGAGTCATGGATTAAACCATGAGTCGTAGATGCCACTCGTGGAACTCAGAACTGCAATCATGTTATCTTTCCTGGAAATCACAAGGGGCATTCACGAGTCATGGTTCATTCCACGGACTGTGAAACCCACTCGTGGAACCCAAGTTCAGTAAAATTGACATATTTTTTTATGGGTTTTATTGCCTCTGTTGTACTAATCTTTTCCCCCATAGGTACAATGCGATCGAAAAAACACCTCAAAAAAGGGTAAAGCCCACACGTCAAAGAAAGTTAATAAAGGGGCTCGTCTGCTCAAGTCTAGGCTCACCAATAAGATAGATGAGCCCGCTGAACCTGAATCGAGTGGTTTTGAGGAAGTCTTTGAGATTCAGCCCAACCCAGATGTACAGCCTCGGACCATGAGACATGGGGCACATACGCAGGCAGCTGAGGAGGCATCACTTTAGTTAGCCCTCATAGTTGTACCATCAGCCACGACTACCTCTCCTCAGTCTGAAGAGGGAGAGAGGTCGTCCGAGGAAGGTGATAGTAACCAAGAGAACAACACAGGGACTGCCATATGGACCGGTACTAGAGACAAAAATGAGTCTGATGATTCTGAATTAGCCTCTGGTGATAAGATCTCCTCTGATCCGGCCACTCCAGTAGCTGCACCTCGGACACAGGCAGAGGATGACAGAGCACAGAGACCGGAGGCTCATGATAATCGAAGATGGTGTGTTCCGGAGATGCAGACCTTATATATGCAGGGGATTTTTCAGTCTGACAGAGGTCTGCCCAAAAGGGGCATATTTGAGGAGCCACGGATCTAGACCGAGGGCTTAACATCCGTACCAGATATCCAGGCTATATTTAATCATTACCGTTGCAAATGGATGGCTGAGCCTCCAGGCAGCTATTGTCCTGAGATAGTTCGGGAATTTTATGCCTCATATACAGGCACGGGCAGTCAGCTCCTTGGGCCGAGATAGCAATACCAGGACCTGTCGCCACTCACCAGTACCTTGGTGCGACATGCACTGGTTGACATCTCTGAGAAGACTATTCAGCGGTTCCTATTAGGGCCAGAGTATGAGCTTCAGGTTGATATGGCCGAGTTTGATTGCAAGATGAAAATGGTCCAGGATAAAATAAAGATGCGGGACCCAGTTCAGAGAGAATATTTATTGAGATGGGCTAAGGGGTATATAGCTGAGAATGGTGAGGATGCAGAATGGGTTCACAGAGGAAACATAAAAAAGGCAACATTAAATTTTGTTGGCAAGTTTTAGTGGGCCATTTTCTGGGCCCGCATTTATCTAACTCAGGCAGACAATTCTATGATGCCTGACCGTGCAGTACTAGTTCCCAGCATCATGGCTGGTTATGAGATCAATTTCCCACACTGAATCTTAGAGGAGATCCATGACCGGGCCTTCCGATCGTACACCAGCATTCCCTTTCCATGATTGATTCATTGGTTGTGCACGAAGTCAGCTGTCCCACGGATTCCAAATATTAACCACACCCTGGAGGTGACTAGGATACAGGATGCTAGGTTGATCAGAGATGTTGCTAACCCGATTGCACACAGATGAGTTTCATCCTCCATCTCAACTAGTACAGTGAGAGTTGATGGATCTTCAGTAGCATGCGACCCACTAGATATACATGATACGAGGGTAAGTGTAGCTGCACAAGGTGCCACAGCTTCAGCTTTTGTGCCCTCGACCTCCCAACCACCCGTTGGCATTTCTACCACACCTCTGTGTCTAGCTTCTTCTGGTAGGATTACTATTGATGCTGAGTTTCTCTAGAATCTGGTTGATCACCAGGCCGATACACATAAGTAAGTAAATGATTTGTTGGACCAGCTCTAACCATAGGTGAGATCTACTGTAGCAGCCGCTGAGGCGAGGGTGAAAGTTTAGATAGACCGGATTGCACAAGAGTTGTCCGCACGGGTAGATGCCTTTGAGCGCCGAGTGAATACTTGATTGCAGACCATACAAAGCCCTAATTTAGGACACACTTAGGATAAGATGGCACAACTCCGGGAGGAGATTAGATCTGTTGACACTAGCCAGACCCCAGTTATGCCCTCCATCTCTATTGCAGTTCTAGCGCCCACGCGCCGGGTTATTGATTTATTTGCTGAGGTAGAGCCTGTTCTCTCGGGTGATAGAGCAAAGAGAGTGCACACTGATAGCACTCCTGAGGTTGAGATGGATCCCAAGAGGCTGAGAAGAGACACCGCTACTGTCGTGCAGCGATCCGTAATGATATGTGCATTATTGAGGAGGCAGAGCAGTAGAGCGGTAGAGACTTCAAGGTGCATTGTCTAGTTCGGCTCCAGTTGGTGGAGGGGCCACATCTTCAGTTCTTGGGACTCCAGAGTTGGTTACTGTTGGGAGGGAATCCACTGATGTCCCTCCTATTTTTGATCCATTGAGCACGACGGCTACTGCCGCCACCACTGACACGGCTACGGGTGCCACATAACCAGCCTCATTTACTTCACTGGATGCCAGTGCCTAGGTGCCACAGGTATATTCCCGCCTCCCTATGTCTTTACTTTTCTTGTGCATTGAGGGCAATGCACATTACTTTTTGGTGGGGAGGGGCAACTGTTGTCTCTATTTTGATGGGTCTCTTGGCAAAGCCTGAGTAGCCAAGACACCCGCGTCGTGCCGTGATGTTAAATCAAGTTTTGCATGGGAGGTAACCCATGAGGGTACTCACAAGGTACCCGCATCCTTGGAGTTTTCTTGTCTGCATTCTTTCCCTGAGGATTTTTAATTTTTGTTGAACTGGCATGTTTAGAATAGGTTGTGTGCAGTGGAAGAAGAATAGGAACTCAACGCAGAGACCCCTCCAAATTTTTTGTGACATGAGATTATCTGTTTTTGATAGACTGACCATTATGGATCTGTGCATGATATTACGTTAATCGATCTGATCAATGGCTTAAGCTAGAGTATGAACCTGATAATTAGCATGTGATTGGTGTACTCTGTGCCATGTGTGTGTGAGCTGATTTTGTACTGCTCTTGCATTGTGTGCCAATATAGAAATTGCCCGGTTAGTCTTGCCTAGGCTGTAGAATAGTTAGTTAGGAAAGGATCATAGGCCATTTTTGAAATAGTACACTTTAGCCTAAATGACCGTCCAAATGATTTGAATACCCTTTGATCCCTGATTTTGAGCCTAAATTGACCCTTTTTGTTGTGTAGCCTAATCATCTTCCCTATTTTCTATGAACCTTGAGTTTGGCCCTGGTCCCTCCTTGGACAATGTGCACCTCAACTCAGGCAAATCGCCTGAGTTGAGGGTGGCTACTGTGAAGGTAAGTGCGAAATATGGGGTATGAAAAGAAAAGGTTAGTGATAAAAAGGGAAATAACGGGTGTGGATGATATGTTAGAAAAAAAAAGAAAATAAATATGATGAAGAAAGTTGAGTCTGAAATAAAAGCCGCACCAGTCACTTGATGAAAAAGAAAGAATAAAGAAAGGGGAGAAAAAGGGAGGAAAGAAAGAGTTGGACTGAGAAGTGGAAGAAACATAGCGTAGTGTCAAGGAGGGCATAGTCACTATTTCCCAAATCTACCATATCCGTCCCTAAGCCTACGTTATGAGCCAAGTAAAGTCCTATAGTGATCCTAACTAACTGTTCAAACACCGAGGCATAGAAAATAAGGGAAAACCTATGGTATTGTGAACGCATTTCTTGAACATCTTTGTGAGTGTGAGTGTGAGTGTACTAGTTCAGTCCCATATATTAAATATATTACTGTGTGAGTGGGACTTTATTGTGGTGAGGGCACTAGAGTAACTTTGACTGTTGATTGTTAGGGTAAGTCTCATATGTGTATGATGTGTCGTCATTTGATAGCGTGATGTCGTGTATGGACCCTCTTGTATTGTCTTGATAAGCGGAACATGTGCACTTGTTTTGTACTGAGAAGGAGGGGGGAAATTGTTATGAGCTGAGTTTCTAAATCATATGACTGTCGTAGTTCCTAGTTTTCTTTTACTCAAGCGTCGTTATCGAATAGTTTTGTTTTATCGCTTAAGGACAAGCAATGGTTTTAAGTTGAGGGTGTTGATGTGACGCGGTTTTGCGACACTTTTGACACTTGAAACTTGGAATTGGAGTATGTTCTTCAGCAATTTTTAGTAGATTTGATGTGTTTTTGAGTCTTGTGCAGGAAAACATGGTTCGAAGACTAAGTACGGAGAAAATACTGCTAAAGTGGCTGAAACTGACCTTTACGACTCAACCCCACGAGTCGTGAATGCTTCCACGAGTCGTGGAAGTCAATCGTGGAAAGAGTACTACAGATTTTGCTTGAGCCTGAGTTCTACAGAAGGTTTTCATGAGCCGTGAAATTGTTCACGAGTCGTGGTTTTTACTCATGGAACCTGATCAGAGAAGGAGCAAAAGTTCTGAGATTGATGACTCAATTCCACGAGCCGTGATTCAAGCCACGAGTCATAGACTGAACTCGTAGAAGGGAACCTGCAGGATGACAAAATCTCCGAGTTTCACGAGTGCTGACGACGACCCGTAAAAACTTCCACGGACCTTAGACTGTGTTTGTGGAAGCTGTCGATTCCAGTTTTTCTTGTTTAATTAGGATAGGATTTCTAATGTCTAAATACCTTTCCTAGATTTTCTTTTACATTTTACGCTCGATAATTTGTAGGGAACGCATTCGTACACTTGTGATCTTGATTTGTTCTTGGTTTTAAGAGTTAAATACATTCATAGTTCTTTGTTCTTGATTTCATGTTCATCTATTCAAGTTCACAGATTTCTTAAATTCTTATTGTAAGTATATGATCATGAACGCATATATAACTTCTGATTGTTTACTTATAACCATGAATAGCTAAATCTACAACTAAGGTTGTGGAAACCATGAACGATTAACGAAGTAAACAAAGTACTTGGGTATTCTAGGGTGGTGTTTATGCATGTATTGTTCTTCCCTTCGCTGTGATTGCTTTTTAACGGTGTACAACATAAGAACTCGCCTTATCCTTACTTGTCGGACCAAGGAGGTAATGGATGGGAAAAGGGTTGTTCAACAATAGAGATTTGAGGCTACCAACCCTCATCTAATAGCTTGACCTTGTCCGGGAATAGTTAATCTGAAATCTAGGGTAAGGGTTAGTAAATCATACTGTCACGCCCCAAACTAGGGGGAGGCACAACTGGCACTCGATACCTTATTCGACCGAGTTAGCCACTGAAACATACTAACTGACTCAAATATGGGCCCATAGGATCGGGCAGCATAAAATCTAAAATACTAAGCCAGGACCATTAAGGTCATAACCTAAATGACAGTAAGTCATATAGACGCAGGTAGACAAGCCAAAAAAATTACAAAGTACTGACTGGCCGACGAGGCAGCAACAGAAAATATACATACATACCTACATATATATGCCAGCCTAAGGGACTGGAGACTGGAAGCTACAGAAAGAAACCTAGAATATTGTGTCCACAATAGCCTCTAAGAGTTTCATAAGCACTGGTCGGGACCAGGCCCCGACTATACCCAAACTGTACAACAAAAGTAAACATTCTACGACAGCTCCAGGAAGAGGTGGAGCTTACCAACTCACCGCTGAACCCCAAATCCTAGTGGAGGGGTTGATCAGAATCGCTAACTAGACCTGCACGCACGAAAACAAAATACAGCATCCCCAGGCAACGGGACGTTAGTACAAATAAAAATGTACTGGTATGTAAGGTGGAATATAGAATCATAAATAGCTGCTGTAAAAAGGGTAATAGAGATACCATCTGAAACTGAAACTCTGATGGCCTCCATGGCCGATATCTGACCTTATAGAAATCAAATATGCATGGTATGCTCGCGTAATCGTATGTCGTGAATACATATATATAGATGCAAATGCATGTCGTACAGAACCAAGTGCTAGAAATGGTGGTGTCTTTCGGTAGCTAATCGGGATCATATCTACCAATTCGTGGTCATTTGTATCTCATATGTATAAATATAGGCAATAGGCCTCATACCTCTCAATTATAGCTCGAGAGTCTGATGCATAGCATGTCATGTCATGGATACGTAATGCACGTATCATCATAATTATGTTGCCAATCTTGGCCCGCTGGTACTCTTGTTCTCATAATCTCGTAATCACTTTCGCATAATATGTAAAAGCCTCGTAGAACCTCATGTACTTTTAGAATAAACTTGAATACTTAACTTGACTTTCGAAAGGTAACTTAAACCCGAGGATGTTCATAAAGAGCTTAAAGTACTTGACTTAGTTTCTATATATGTTTCCCTAATAGTTTGCAAAAGAAGGTATTTCCAAAAACCAAGTTCTTTAGTAGTTTAAACATACGAGTTACATTTGAGAGTTTTGAAAATCGAAGTATTATTTTTCCAAAAAGCATTTTAGCGAGGAAGGAGAACTGGTTGTAAATTCTTGATGTCCTTTCATAATCTTTTTAAGTCACAATACCCAAAGAAGGATAAGAATTTATACATATAGACCTATAGTCAAGGGAATCGACAAAACGATATATAGACGCAGAATAACCAATATAACCAAATGAGTGAAATGTCAACATAATAGAGTAACGAAAATACTTCAGCTGCGATCCCAATGCCTTTCATAGAAGATCTTTCTAGCAATAGAATAGTAAAATATCGCATTTGACAATTTAGGAGTTTTCTAAAATTTGTGCTCAAAGGAAGGACTACGCTTAGCCTTAACATACTATGGACTATAAAGGAGCATGCCAAGAAGAAGGATGGACTTAACAAGCCTTTCAATTGAATCTCAAAGGTGTTTCCCATCAAGCTCGATCAACTGACTGTAACACAACAACTACGAAAATCAACAAGACCGCGGGAACGAACAACAGTTAATTAGTAAGGCGTCAAGTCGTTATTACGACCAGCCCACTATAACTCAATAATCGACATCACAATTCCTACTAGACCCACAGCTAATAATAACAACAAAAAGCTATCAATGCCTCATAAGAGCAGTGAGCTCCCGAGACAATCTAACAAGGTGTATTCATATTGTTTAATTTGATGACTGCCATACGCGACTCCAAGAAGAAGTGCATCAACCCACCAGTCCCTCCAACACCTTACTACCATTAGTATACAATAGTGATGATCCAAACTAATGATAAAAAGGGTTGTCCAGAGCCACGGTATCCAAAATACCTCTTCTTGGCTCGAAAGTCTATAAAAGGATCCTAGAACGTGAGATTTCGTAGGAGAGTCATAGAAGGGAGATTACCACAACAAAAAACTTCAGAATCCAAAACTAAACAAGTTCTTAGGTGGACCCACCATCGTTGCTATATCAAAACCAAGTCAAAACACAATTTTATGATAATTTCGGCCCTACCCCGTTCTGCCCAGACAGTCTGTGGTAAAACGGTTATAACTTTTTCATTTGATGTCGTATGGATGAACGGTTTGATGTTAAAGAAACTAGACTCAAAGACCATTAATTTGATATATAATAGGCCCTCTAGATCTTTATAGCCCCAAGTCAGCCTATCAACAAGACTACATAAGTAGTTACTACTTTCCTACTCGTGACACAGAGCCAATACTATCGAATACGAATTCATGACGAGGAATAACGGTATAAAAGGAATACAACACCATAATAATTCTAAAGCTCTACAAATAATATCTCATAAGCACGATAAATTTATAACTGCTAGAATCAAAGAATCGTGCCAAGAAAAGAAAAGAGAAGCCTTTACATACCTAGATTTCGAGCTCAAACAACTAAACATAAATATCGTGAAGATTTAGACTGTCGGAAGAAATTGGTGGTCTTGTTGAAACAACTCTTTGAAGATGAGACTTGAATTATTTTTGGGCGAGATACCCTCTGGAGCATAGTATTCAAATTAGTACCTACTGGTTAGATGAGTTTATACCAATCTTTTAGCAACTACGTTATATGCAGATAGAGAGTAGTAATTGACTCACTAGTATCTTTAGAGTTTATCTTCTACTAAAGATATATAAAACATACACGTATATGAGTAATAAATAAATCATTTTGATCCACTTGATATGCTACCTAATAGTTGTTATCCATACCATGTAGTTATTTAATTAATGAATGGACAATAACTGGCAATATAAATGATATACTTATGATAATTACACATAATACATATTATAATATTATATATAAAGCATCACTTTATGCAACAAAAAATAGATTAATAGATGACATAGACTTATCTTAATATGTGACGTAGACTTACTGTCTCCACTAAAATACTAATAAATTATAAAAATCTTTTAAAATAATATTAACAAATATATCATAGCTAAATATATTTTTCATCAAATTCTAATTCAAATCTCCTCACTTTTTATTTTTCCTATCTCAAGGGAGTTCGGTTCTCCGAGGAAGATATCTGCGAACACACGCAATATTATAATAGAACGCTCAAGGTTAGGCTGTAAGCCATTGACACGGGGTTAAGGACACCTCAAATCACCTGGGGTGTTACATCCTTCCCCCCTTAGGAACATTCGTCCTCGAATGAAACTAAATGTGTGTGGGGCTAAGGCTAGGAATTCTTTTGAAATTTCGGCAAAGTTCCCTCTATCTATGGGACTATCCCAACCTGAAACTCAGTTAAAACCAACCTATAGGCCTCACGGGGCAATACAAAATATATCAACAAGGACATGATTAACAAGGTATCACTAATTACCATATAACACACGTTGCAATTTAAGAGGGTAACTTACCCTTACCTTTTTAATCAAATAGGTGTGCATAAAATAGTATATGACATCTAAGCAATTCAATCACGTAGAATTTATAACATTCAAGTAATTGAGCATGTAGGGGCACTTAATCATAAAAACCCAACAAAGATTCTTATCTTGTGAACATTTCTATTCTTAAGTGTATGTTGAATGAACAATTAAACTGTAAGAACATGTAATCTTATATGTAAATGAATTGTGGATTATACAACATTGTGCGCACCAGTTGTTGACACCCAATTTTTACCCGCCACGTTACGAATTAATCTTGAGCCTTTTTAAATTTTAAACAATTTTTGAAATAATTATTTTGTAACAAGGATAAAATATTTTCAAATCAGCTTTATAATAGTTCTGAGTAACAATTTATTTATTTTTCATATTTAATTATGTGAAATTTATATAAGTTTACTTAAAGAACTATTTTAGATCTGGAGGAGCTTTGATTTTTTAAAGATGAATGATCAAAGTATGGCCCAAGCCTATAGCAATTTCGATGTTGCGAAGAGATACTACGCCTGAGAACGGTTTCTTTTCCTTCTATTTCCTTTCTTGTAATCGCATTTTCTGATTGTAATCATTTTGCACTTAGTAAAAGCTTAAAAATCCCCTCCCTATTCCTACGAACTACGTTTGACCTGAATTCTCAAGAATGAGTAGGTGGCCTGTGTCGGCTTCGGTCAGCCCCTTAGAAAAATCTATCTTTCTCCTCCCTATCCTTGAACTACGTCTGACCTGATTTCTCAAGAATGAGATACGTAGGCGGCCTTTGTCGGCTTCGGTCACCCCTTTATTTATTTCCAATATTCTCCCACTACAAGTGTGGGAACTAAGTTTGACCTGATTCCTGCCTCAACGGGATACATAGGCGCCACAATGACTCGGTCATATCACCCAGGAAATAAAAACTGGGGAAGAATTTTCGAGAAAGGAATCTCAAAAATTCAAAAGGCGAAGATCGTCTCCAACAAATTGGAATACAGAATGTGTTGAAGAGCGATCGAAATAAATATCGAGAAAGAATCTCGTAACTCCCACAGAGTCTCAAATCCCTTGCCAATGGAATGAGATTCATCAGAAACTTTAACTGGGCAGAAATTTTGAGGAAGATCTCAAAATTTCCACCAAGCCTCATCCAAGAAGATCAGCATCAAAATCCAAAAGTCCCCCAGCACCGAGAAGATCACCAGTTGTAGCAAGTCCGAGGTGGATTAATCACCAGCTATGACAGATTTCCTGAAAGATCATTTCCAAACTCCCCAACTAGGATGGCGAAGGATCTCCAGAGTCCGCCAGCAGTATGTCAAAAAATGTTAAAGCCTCGAGTGAAGGACATGACATGACAGGCAGAGACCTTTTCAAACTATCCTTTTTCAAAATCTTTGTTTTACAAAGAGTCGGTTTGAAAAATCATTACGGAAACTAATTTTACTCCTTATAATGTATTTTGTGTTATATCTACCGTGGCCCGAGGAGAGTCGAGAGCGACGAGTACCCGAGATTGAAAAGCATCTGGAGAAGACAAAACGAGGAGCAGAAGATTGAAGGAGGTCAACACATATCAGTTTCGGCAAAAAAACTAACAATTTTTCTGTGGATGCAGGTTGTCCCCAAAAGTATGTTAGAAAGCAGTCCCTCGTTATCCAATGCATTCAAAGAAATGCAACGAGACCATACGCCCCAAAATTTGGCGAGAAAAGCCAAAGCAGCGAAAAGAAGCTGAAGATGGCAAAAGTCCCTAGAACGGGCGAATCTTCTTGTAGTTCACAGAAACTACCAGATAAAGAGAGACTGACAACCTCCTTAAGTCCCCAAATGGATCGGGACATTTCAGTGAGTTTTGAATTGGGACACCAAATAAGAGATCAATGTCATTCTCCGCCAATCTCCAGTAAGTCAGAAATTACCACGAACAGATGATGTTCAAAGATGGTATTTATGGCTGTCCCCGGAAATGGACACGACCATTTCATTCACATTTCAAATGAAAGTCTATTTCGATTAGCTTCATAAACATCGTCCTTAAAGTTTTTCAAGTTTGACTGTGGTCGCTAGTAAGAGCGACACCGCGTCTACTAACCGTTTGCCTTGAGCACAGGTATCCATAAAGGAGTCGACATAACAAGTCAAAGACCAGAGGTGATGTTTTCTATGACTTTCCCATGGGCCAGTGCATCATACGGCACTACATTGCATCATATTTTGCATTCATATTGCACTATGTCACATTGCATCATGCTGCATTGCATCATACTACATTACATGACATAAGCATTATGCCGCATCATATTATGCCATATCGCATTGCATCATATTATATTATGTTGCATTGTACTGTATGGTATCATATCACAAGAACCATGTCGAGAGGACCATATCATATTTGCATGTCGCGAGGACCATGCCACGAGGGCCATCATATTTGCATGTCGTGAGGACCATGCCACGAGGGCCATCATGTTTGCATGTCGCGAGGAACATACCACGAGGGGCCATCATATTTGCATGTCGCGAGGACCATGCCACGAGGGCCATCATATTTGCATATCGCGAGGACCATACCACGAGGGCCATCATATTTGCATGTCACGAGGACCATATCACGAGGACCATTGCATGATCATCCATATTATCATTCAATACCACAGATACACATCCTCTGCGAAGACTATTTCCCTCTACCGGCCGATTTCAAAGAGGATGACATTCATAGGCGTTCCTAAGTCGCACTTGCTGCGTAAGATCGACCCTCAACAAGCTTATATCCGAGATCGCGTGAGACGGTGGAGTCTAACATTGAAGATATCATTATCATCATTATCATTATCATCGTTCATTATGCCAAGTCTGGCACTCAGCATGCTTATATCTGATATCGCGTAAGATAGAGGAGTCTGACACTGAGGGTATATTTGCTCCTTTATTATGCCAAATCAGGCATTCAACATATTTATATCTGATATTTCGTAAGACAGAGGAGTCTGACATTGAGGGTATATTTGCTCCTTTATTATGCCAAATCTGGTATTCGGCATATTTATATCTGATATCGCGTGAGATGGAGGAGTCTGACATTGAGGGTATTTATGCACCCTTATTAGAGACAACAAAGTCTCGCTCTGAAGTATGCTTATACATACAAGAGCATCGATCGCTGGAAGAGGCAGCTATATTTGATCGTGTGGCAAAGGCCTTGTCACCCCCGATAATCAAATACCTCTTGTTGTCGAGATCGAATGCATATAGTCTGAAGTAAGTCTATAAGACGCCATCCAAATTGGATGATGAACTAGATTTCCCTAAATTGGAAGGCCAAAGGTCGTCTGTAAGCCACAGCGATATCTGAAACCGAATAGTGTGCAAGATTTCTCGAAACTTGACAGGCTAAGAGTTATCTGTAAGACGCAGCGATATCTAAAACCGGATAGTGTGCAAGATTACCCGAAGAATTAATAGTTTTAGGGTAATACGCAAGTCGCAACAATATTCGCAATTGGATAAAGTGCAAGACTACCAAAAAACTGACAGCCCAAGGGTTATCTATAAGCCACGACATATCCACGTTGATATTGTGCAGGACTACCCAAAGGTTAGCAATTCAAGGGAAATCTGTAAGTCGCGTTACATCCAAGATCAGATAAAAGTGCAGGATTACCCAAAAACGGGCAATTCGAAGGACATCTATAAGACGCCTCTATCCAAAGTCAGATGATGTGCAAGATTACTCGAAAGCTGGCAAATTAAAGGCATCTTTAAGCCGCCTCTATCCAAAGTCAGATGATTGTGCTAGATTACCTAAAGCCCAACAATTCAGAGAATATCTGTTAGTCGTGTCGATACAGATGATGCGCGAGATTTACCCTAAAGGCATATGCAAAGACTACTATCAATGGCCACGAAGGCTATCACGTTCAAGGGAATGCCGCAAACGATTGCAAAGACCGTCACGCCAAATGACTACGAAGGTTGCCATATTCCAAAACTGCCACAAAGGCAATCCTATCCGATAGCTATGAAGTCTATCACATTCTCGTCATAAAGTCTCTATTTCCTAAGACAGAGATAGGAAAGGACGACATCTGATTCAAAAAGCAACCAAAAGCGAAAATAAGGTACAAAGCTATCTCTCCTTATTGAGCTTCTTTACTACTAACCAGTTTGTTTCAAAGTGTTGCCGAGAACATCCAAGAGGATGAAAATCTCGAACCATAACAATAGGTACAAAATACGTCAAAAAGATGTCACCACACAGGATTCGAACATAACTCAAGGATGAGGTATGGCAAAGAAACTACCTCTCCAAATGAAATTTTGTTACTAATAACAATTTTGTTTTGAGGTGTTGTCGAGAGCATCCGAGAAGGATGAAATTCTCAAAACAAAATCACAGGTGCAGAATACACCAAAAAGGACGTATCACAACGTGGAACTTTTTCTTAGAAGCGAACTGGGACATAGTCCGAAGAGGGATATCAAACTCTTTGAACGCGAGCTGAGGAACGACTTTCACCGCCATCAAACCACACCCCTGTCAGAAGGGCATTTTTGGGTCTGAGTTTCGCATCCAGGGCATTTTCTGAACTCACGCTGGAAGCAATATTCCTTCTTTTCAAATTTGGGTGACGATACACCTCGAGCTTTGGAAATTGTGTCCAGGTAAAATCTTACTTATGGGTGTGAAGTGCACCACATTCATAGTTGAGAGGTTACAAGCCTCTTTTCTATAGCTCAACTTATTCGTCACTCATCTCGAGCCAAAGGTTGTCTTAACATAAATATTACTTTTTTCACCGATTGAGTTGAAATACAAGCAGCCTGATTCCCCAAAGTCTTGGGATATGTAGGCGGGCTCTATATTGAAAACTCGGTTGCATTCCTAACTCCCCCCAATCCTTTTACTTCCCAGCTTTTCCGGTCTCTCCGTACTCTGAAACCGAGATAGTTTGGAATTCTTTCAAAATCGTGTGTAAAATCGAGCATCTTGAACTACAAGTGGCTTGAATTCTCATATAGCCTGGGATATGTAGGAAACTCAATACCAGAGTTCGACCATGATTCTTTGAAATTCGTGCTAGAACCAACCGCTCCGAAGATGAATGTGTGGTCGGATAAAATTGGGAACGTCAATTCCCTTTGCCCAGGGTTCATTACACTCACCCTACCCAAAGCGAGGGGCAGTTGTTGACACCCAATTTTTACCCGCCACATTACGAATTAATCTTGAGCCTTTTTTAATTTTAAACAATTTTTGAAATAATTATTTTGTAACAAGGATAAAATATTTTCAAATCAGCTTTATAATAGTTCTGAGTAACAATTTATTTATTTTCATATTTAATTATGTGAAATTTATATAAGTTTACTTAAATAACTATTTTAGAGTTTAATTTCATAAGAAAATCCTTTTAAGAGATTAAACGCTTGATTTTTCTCCAATTTAATTCAAAATGAGAGATTAATTGAATAAATTAATTTCATAATTTTAAATAAGGTAATTGTGCCTTAAACGTAATAATTGTTTCAAAATCGTTTAAACTAATTGAGCTTAAGAATTGATTTTAAATGATTCGTCTCCATTCCAATTCTAGCCTATTTCTTAAAATCATTTAAACTCTAGCCGGATTTTTCCTAATTATTATCAATTTGACTATCTCCTAAACTTAAAGTGGCCACATTTTCATTATTTAAACACCCTCAAAAATCCTTCATCAGCCAACGGATTGGGCCAGCAACAATCCCAATCCGCTCAGCCCACTCCTTATTTCCCCTTGACCTCCGCTTGATTCGAGCCCAAACCCAACAACCCGCTCCAGCCCACCTCTCACACACCCTATTATCTCCTTTCTCCCTTTCTCTCAACACACCCACCCTTATCCCCTCTCTCTCTCTCTCCTCGTCTCTTCTCTCAAATAGACGACAACAACAATGAACCCAGTACTCTCCGTCAACTACAACAGCTCAAACGACGATGAAAACTCCAGTAAAACGATGCCTAAATCTTCCCTAAATCTCTAGAGATCGTTACCCTCCGTTAAAATCCCCTTGCATATCTGTTATCAGTACGAAAAGGGTGAGCTGTTCTGGTTCTAGAAGAACCCAGAACGTCACAGCTGGCTCCTCCAACGTCTCCCCTAAAATCACGGAGATATCACCCCTAATTCGTACCAACAGTACATGCGTTAGCTCAATTTGGTTGGTTCTAATTTCGAATTCGAAAACCCAAAAGCAAATTCCCCAATTGCCCCCTCTGTTTCCTCCCCCCATTTCCACCCGATTTTCCCCTATATAAACCCTCCCCTTTCATTGTGAAAGGTAGCTGAAATTTTGGGAAAAAACTTGGGGATTTTGGTGGAGCATTCTACTAATCTCACGTAACCAAAGATTCAGAAAGAGAAACGTTCATGAAAATTCTGGATGATTTCGATAAGTTAAAGTTGAATACAACTCCGGCGGTGAAGTTGAGTCTCCGGCAAAGCTCGTCTGTCCTGTTCGCTGCTCCGAAGAAGGTAAACACCTCATCTTCTCGTGTTTTTTTTTTGTTTTATTTAGCGTTATGTAAGGCTATAATTTCTTAGGAATTTTCTGGTTTTAGGCTGGTCTTGTTTGAGAATATTGTGTATTATAGTGAGAAATTTTAGAGTTTATTTGTGGTTAAAGCCGTTGTCAAATCCTCTCTAAAATTCTGACACTTTAGTCCATATGGCCTGTTGTTTGGATCATTTATGTGCTTATGTGAGTGACGCTTACCTGTGTATGAAGATTTTCTGGAAATTTTAGTTTAGTTTTGAGGTTGATAATCATCTCTGTGACAGCATGTGAGGAAACAGAGTAGCAGAAGCCTAATATCTTGTTGGTTTTGGCTTAGTTTTCTTCACATCATTTATGTGGCTAATGAGTAATTTTCAAAGTGTTATATGCATTAATGGTTTATGTTGGTTCCTTTACGAGACTCTGTTTTAAGTAAAGAGACAAGCATCACGGATAAATACTGGTTAGAATCAAGAAAAGTCGGCTAGACTCTCCTTTTCTGTCCTTTTAGAACTAGAGCTAGAAACGAAAATATCCTTTTCATGATATAATTTCGTCTCGGGAAGCTCTTAGTTTGAAGCTCTCGACAGGCATCAATTTCATGCTCCTTTGGTATATTATGCCAGGGTGGTCAAGACTCGTTCCCTTTTGGGATTCCTTCATGTGTTATAATAGATTTCGAATTTCTCTTCCTTTAGAATCTGCAGCTTATAATTTTACTTGGTGCTCTCAGTTTAAGGTTCTCTATCACCTTTCATAACTTGATTCATGTTCTAAGTCAAATGATTAGGGTTCGTCTGATATGATCTGTGATTTTCTTGTGAAAACATGATAATATTAGTTTGTGTAACATCATCTTGTCCATCTTATTTGAAGTAAATGGCTCATTCTCTACTACCTCTCTTCCCTTTGTCCATTTGTCATTTTTGTATTACAAGAGGGGGTGATTGTGTCTAATTTAAAACTAGGGAGGTGTTTAGAGGAAATCTGTTTTAGTTGTGCATGTATGCTTGACTTTTACTTGTGTGTTAGAGCATGAAATCTGCCTCCACATGTTTCACTTGACTCATATGAACATGTTATGTCTTGGCTTGAAAAGGATGAATTTCAAATCATTTCCTATGTGTTTAAGATTTAAATTTTGTTAGCTTAGGCCTCAACAGTCTTATCTCGTTTCGAATAATAAGCTTTTTCCTCCAAAATGTCGACTCGTCTTCAATATATGTGTGTTCTAAAGTAAGTTATGCTATGAACTAGCCTACTGGTTTAGCATGATGTTAAAATGATTTGGAGGAATGTGTTTCAAACAACTACAGTATTTTGTTCAACTAGAAATCCCTGAATAAGGTCTGCTGTTGTTAGAAAAAAATGAAGGTTTTCACCTCCTATTCTGATCGTCCCTGAAAAATGAAGGTTTTCACCTCCTACCATTAGCATACAACAGTGATGACCCAAACTAATGAGAAAAAGGTTTGTCCAGAGCCACAGTATCCAAAACATCACTTCTTGGCTCGAAAGTCTATAAAAGGATCCTAGAACGTGAAATTTCATAGGAGAGTCATAGAAGGGAGATTACCATGACAAAAAACTTCAGAATCCAAAACTAAACAAGTTCTTAGATGGACCCACCATCGTTGCTATATCAAAACCAAGTCAAAACACAATTTTATGATAATTTCGGCCCTACCTAGTTCTGCCCATACAGTCTGTGGTAAAATGGTCATAACTTTTTAAAATTATGTCGTATGGATAAACAGTTTGATGTTATAGAAGCTAGACTCAAAGACCTTTAATTCGATATATAATAGGCCCTCTAGCTCTTTATATATTGGGAGATATGTTCGCCCCAAGTTAGCCTATCAACAAGATTACATAAGTAGTTACTACTTTCCCACTCGTGACACAGAGCCAATACTATCGAATACGAATTCATGACGAGGAATAACGGTATAAAAGGAATACAACACCATAATAATTCTAAAGCTCTACAAATAATATCTCATAAGCATGATAAATTTATAATCGCTAGAATCAAGGAATTGTGTCAAGAAATGAAAAGCCTTTACATACCTAGATTTCGAGCTCGAACAACTAAACATAAATATCGTGAAGATTTAGACTGTCGGAAGAAATTGGTGGTCTTGTTGAAACAACTCTTTGAAGATGAGACTTGAATTCTTTTTGGGCGAGATACCTTCTGGAGCATAATATTCAAATTAGTACCTACTGGTTAGATGAGTTTATACCAATCTTTTAGCAACTACGTTATATACAGATAGAGAGTAGTAATTGACTCACTAGTATCTTTAGAGTTTATCTTCTACTAAAGATATATAAAACATACACGTATATGAGTAATAAACAAATCATTTTGGTCCACTTGATATGCTACCTAATAGTTGTTATCCACACCATGTAATTATTTAATTAATGAATGGACAATAACTAACAACATAAATGATATACTTATGATAATTACACATAATATATATTATAATATTATATATAAAGCATCACTTTATGTAACAAAAAATAGATTAATAGATGACATGGACTTATCTTAATATATGACGTAGACTTACTGTATCCACTAAAATACTAATAAATTATAAATATCTTGTAAAATAATATTAACAAATATATCATAGCTAAATATATTTTTCATCAAATTCCAATTCAAATCTCCTCACTTTTTATTTTTCCTATCTCAAGGGAATCTAGTTCCCCGAAGAAGATATCTGCAAACACGCAATATTACAATAGAATGCTCAAGGTTAGGCCGTAAGCCTTTGACACGGGGTTAAGGACACCTCAAATCACCTGGGGTGTTACACATACACCCACGGCCGGACCAAGGCATGTGGTGAAATTCATCTATCTGAGAGACCAACTATTTAGGTGAACCTAACTTACCGATTCTGCATGCTAATCACCAAGCTAGTTTACTAAGTATAATGCCTTACTAAGTTATGATTTCATGGGGAACACTACCCTAGTCGCTTCTTTTATTGATAACAACTTTTGAAACTGCTACTTGTTACTTGTTACGAATCTAAGTTACGTTAAATATTTGCTACTTAAAACCCCCCTTCCGAGGGAAATAAACGGCTAACAACGCAAGTAAACACTAATCAACCATAGTCCTACCATATTCCCTGTGAGATCAACCCCAACCTTTGTTGGGTTCTATATTTGAACAGCGATCGCTTTATACTTCTGTTTGGAGGTGTAATTTGGGCGCATCAACTATGTACCATCATATAAGGAAAACAAGAGAAAAACATGAGATAAGTTATAATAATCCAGTCCTTCAACATCCATCCTTACCACCATGACCTTAACTTCTATGGGCTTATTTATTCCGTCCCCCAGCCTTCTTATCCTGTTCTGCTGCCAACTCCACCACTCAGAGACTCTACACCCGACACCTACGACTTCCCAAGTCACACTTGACACCTATACTTTGCAAGTCTCACTTGCCACCTAGACTTCCCTAGTCACCTTAACTCTAGTTCGACAACTATGTACGGACCCGGACTACCACCCCATTATTCAAGTCCACCACTATGACTCAACAACCAGAAGTAAAACCCACTCCCCCTACTCAGAGACTAGGCCACATACAGTCATACCACTACTTACAAGTACCGAACCTCCCCAGAGACTCCATAGAACAATACCCAACAGATAATGATAGCCATCTATACAGCTCCAGACTCTCAGTCTTACTCACCCCGTGACACAGGTTCAACCATCATTTAATAATGAACAAATAACCAAGATAATTACCCTCCTTACATTACCCGGACCAATTACAGATCCCTAGACCAACAATAAGTGTTAACATATAATACTCGATCCACCCAAGGACTAATCCCACATATAAGTGTAACGACCCAGCCTTGCAAGGAAACAAATATAACAAATCACAACTCCAGCACTCAACCCGGTTTACTCATGGAACTTTCGACAAACACAATTAATAATGCATAATTAAACTCGTACTAGGCGTGGTACCCGAGCCAACTAATATAGAACCTGTACCAGGCATGATTCCCATGCCAACCATTAGTATCTCGTACCAGTCGTGGTAACCGAGCCAACCAATATGTAACCTGTACCAGGCATGGTACCCGAGCCAACTGATGTCACATACAATCTAACAAGTCAATAATTAATGAACAACATTACACTTGTAAACCAACAAGCAACCATACCAAGATCATTTCACATAATTGACACAGGATAGCTAGACATTCATAATTATATTCCCTATGCATGCAACCCCATATAATACTAAGCAATAGTACATGAACATATAGCACATTTAGGAAAAACAATAACCATCACCTACCCAACAATTCAGTTTACAACCCTAACCTTGAAAGCTTATTCGGGGACTCAATCTTGGTTCACCCCCCCTATGCACGTATTCAACTGACACATCAATTTAGGAATCCTCTTTTTTGGATAACTCAACACAAGGGGGTACATCCCCTAAAATGGGTGCTTCAAACATTCTTGTTTATCCTATTTCATTTATATCGAATCATTTTCGAAGCTATCTATGACTAGTCAATTATTTACCCATAGCATTTCTGGTTCCCCAAACCTTCCCCCTAGCCTAGTTCCCGGTTTCTAGCATCAACCACCACATAATGAATACAAACAACCTATAAATGACAACACATCACCACAACCCCGTGATTTCCTCCCCAATCAATCAACCAAACCAAACAACAATCCTCCAGACTCCATGCCCAAAGGCCTATACATGAATTCTCCTTTCAGTCTATAACAATAATATGAAATAGAAATGGGTCTAAGTCTACTCAATGGAAGAACCTAGCCTACTTGGATGCCAAGCAGTTGCACAACGTATATTCTGGATCTATGAAGGCATTTCCTAACGGATGTCAAGCTCAAAATCCATGGTTTCGCACCCTTTTATTTGGGATCTCTCCTTTTTATGGCTCCCAAGCCTTGGAGCAGCCTAAGAGAGTTTTTGGAGTAACCCTTGTATGTTTTCTAACTGAGAAGGAGAAGTCTTATAAAAGTCATGTAATTCAGCTTCTGTTTTTTCGCTATACCGCTATAGTGAATGGTTAACTACTACAACGGTGATGCTATAGCATAATAATTACCACTATAGCAGAGTGACGTCAACCTAGATCAATTTCCAAAAATTTGAAATTTCCATCACATCAACCCTACTTAAATCAAATTGTATTTTAATCACTCCCAAAATCCACGATACGGTGATTTCTAAGATAATGACAGATCAAGTTATTACAAGAGAGAGAGATACATAACTTGGCAATAGCCACGCAATGGTCATTGGATGATCAGAGACTTCGAGATGAGGAAAACCATCAGCGAGCTCGAGGTGAGTCCTCCAGTTTGGCACTAGTTTTTGGAGGTTCTATGCCTGTTTAGATTGTGATTCTTGATGATATCGCTTTTGGTAGGCCACCTCCTGTGGCCCCTACTACTCTTGACCCTTTGAGCGTGATGTCCACCATCGACATCACTATTGCCAGTATAGGTGCCACACTACCGTCCCCATCTACGACACCGGACACCAGCACCTAAGAGCTATAGGTATGTTCTCACCTCTCTAGCATTCATTCTTTTTAGTACAATAGGGACAATGCATGTTTCTTTTTGGTTGGGTGGGGCAGCTATTCCGTGTATATTTTGATTAGTCTCTTGGCAAAGTTAAAGTAGTTAAGATACTCGCATCGTTCCATGATATTAAATCATGCACTGCTTGAGAGGCAACCCAAGAGGGTACCTTTGAATCCGCATCCTTGGAGTTTTCTTGTTGTGTTCTTTTTCCGAGGACTTTTATTTCTATAGAACCAGCATGTTTAGGAGTTTGTTGTATGTTTGCAAAAGAAAAATAGGGATACTTGTCACAGTCTATGGAATGAAACTTGATTTGAAAGTGATTTTGAAAAAAGAGACCCCTCCAAATTTTGTGTGACATGTTAGCTGGTTTGACAAACTAACCATTATGGATCTGTGCATGACATTATGTATATGGTTGTGATAAGTGCCTTAAGCTAGGGAATGAACCTGATAGTTAGCAATTGATAGTATGACTCGATGCCATGTTTGTGTGAGCTGCAATAGTATCATTTTTGCTGTGTGTCAATCCAAAACTTGCCCGATTAGTCTTGCCTAGGTTGTAAGATAGTTGGTTTGGAAAGAATCATAGGTCCTTTTTGATTTCAGTCCACTTAGCTTAAATGACCATCCAAATAAAGTTGATATCCCTCGATCCCTGAGTTTGAGCCTAAATTGACCTTTTTGTTGCTTAGCCTATTCACCTTCCTAGTTTTTCTTTGAACCTTTATTTTGGCCTGGTCCCTCCTTGGATATTGTGAACCACAACTCAGGCAAATCACCTAAGTTGAAGGTGGATAATGTAGAGGTTAATAAAAAGAAGAATGAGATATGAAAAGAAAATACTAGTAGAAAAAAGGGAACAACGAGTGTGGCGTGTGCTAAAAGAAAAAAAGGGAACGAAAAAGAAAAGAGAAAAGAAGGAAAAAGAAAAATAAAGAATAAAAGAGAAAATTGAGTTAGAAACAATTGCCGCACCCGTCACATTATGAAAGAGAAAAAGTAAAAGGAGATAAGTGAGGAAAATATTGGTTGGAAAAGTGGAGTAAAGATAGCGTAGTGTCAAGGAAGACATGCTCACTATTTCCAAATATACTGCACCCATCCCCGAGCCTACATTACAAGACGAGTAAAGTCCTATAGTGATCCTAGTCCAACTGTTCAAAAATCAAGGCATAGAAAATAAGGAAAAGCCTATGATAATGTGTATGGATTGTTTGAACTTCTTTGTGAGAGTGAGTATTTTTGTACTAGTCCCAATTTGAATGATTTACTTTGTGAACGGGACTTCTTTATGGTGAGGGCACTAGAGTGACATTGATTATTGATTATTAGGGTAATTGTCGTCTGTGTATTCAAGCTTGTCTATTGATATCATGATATCATCCATGGATCCTCTTATGTCAACTTGATGAGTAGTGAACATGCACTTATTTTGTACTGAAAGGGAAGGAGGTAATGTACTTGTGAGCTGAACTTTCTGAAAGCCATGTGACTGCCGTAGTTTCCTAGTTTTCTTTTGCTTAAGCGTCATAATAGGATAGTTTTTTATTTTGTCTCTTGAGGACAAGAAACCATTTTAAGTTGAGGGTATTGACGTGCCATGGTTTTATGGCACTTTTGACACTTAAAACTTGGGATTAGTATATCTTCTTTAGCACTTTTTAGTAGATTTGATGTGTTTTTGGGTGTTGTGCAGAAAAGCAGGGATTGAAAGATAATTAAAGGAAAAAGATACAAAATGGACAAAGTCTTAGATCCATGACTACCTTCCATGAGCCATGGAATAAGCTCAGGGATCTAAATCTACAAGAGGACAAGTATATTAATTTCCACGACAAGCATCCACGAGCCATGGGTCTTGTCTGTGGAACTGGTCCAGAGGAGATGCAAAAAGCCTGACTTCCACGAAGGCATTCCATAAGCCATATATCATTCCATGAGCTTTAGAATAGCCTCTTCGACTTGAATCTAAAAGAAGACAAAAATCCTGAGATTCACGAGCCATTTCCACAAACCGTGGATTGATTGATGGCCTGACATTTGCATCCGTGAAAGTTGTTGACTACTATTTTCTTAGTTGATTTAGGATAAGTTTTGTAATGTCTATAAATACTTCTCCTGGGTTTTCTTTTAAATTTTACACTCTATTATTGACTATCAAAGTATTAGAAATATCATCTCTTATTTTGTTCTCGGTTTTTGAGAGAAAACACATCTTGATTCTTGATTATTGAAGTGTTCTTGATTAATTCATGTTTTGGATTCTTTTATTCATCTTGTAAGTCTATGATCATGAATTCTTCGTTATTTCCTGATTGTTCTCTTACGATTATGAGTATCTAAATCCACAACTAGGGTTGTGAGAACCATGACAAATTAATAAAGTAGGCAAATACTTAGTAATTCTTGAATGGTGTTCATACATGTATTATTTTTCCCTTTGTATAGATTGCTTTTTAATTGTTTCAAACATTAGAACTCACCTTATTCTTACTTGCTGGAACAAAGAGGTAATGAATGGGAAAAAGGATTATACAATGGAGATTTGAGGCTATCAACCCTCATCTTATAGCTTGACCTTGTTCGAGAATGGCTAATTTAGGATCAAAGCTAAGGGTTAGAAAAGAAAACACCCATAGATTGACCAAGTTACATGATGATATTCCTCTATCTAGGGCACCAATCATTTAGTTGAACTTAACTTATCGATCTTGCATGCTGAGCACCAGAATAGATTGCTAGTACAATGCCATACTACGTTATGAACTCATGGGGAACACAATCCTAGTCACTTCTCTCATTGATTAACAACAATAATAACTGATATTTTGCTACTTGTTTAATTATAATTTTAAAAGATTACTTGTTACACAATTTGCCCTCTTTCAGAAATAATATGACTAAGAACACCAATAACCGTCACGCCCCGAGGCTACCCCCTAGACGTAACACGGGACTTGGGACCACAAGTGCCCTAAGCTAACCCCTTGGTCATAGAATACTCAAGCATAACAAAGATAAGCGGAAGCATAATAGATGAATCCGGAATCACATAAATGGATAATCAAGTCAAATAGGAATACAAAATCCAGAAAGAGACTTGAAAGCTGTCTATGTCTGAAAAGACTTTACTCATGATATAAAGAGTTGCTAGGACAAGACCCTAGCTAACTCAAAGTGCGGAAAAATATAATAGCTAACACTGACTAAGAACATAACTATTCCTCGATCTAAGAGGACTCACCAATAGCTGACAGAAAGTGGCCTAGAAGCTCTAGCCACGGGTCTGAGAAAGAACACCTGAATCTGCATCATCAAAGGATGCAGCGCAGGATATGCGTCAGTACTATAGGATGTATCGAGTATGTGAGATATGCATAGGTCATGCTAAAATATACTTGAAAGCGTGTTTAAAAGCTGAGATCATGCATAGTTTATGATAAAACGTGCTTAAATTATCCTTGAAGCTGAAATCATGTGGTAATAGTAAAATCTATAATGTAATAACTCAATGCAATATCATAAGCTAAAAACATAATCATAAGTAGTAAGTCTGAAATCTGAAAGCAAAGAGTTAATACATTTTTAAACTTGAAACTGTTTCTGTGAGAGGTTCTCTAACAGACATAGATCATGTGAGTTACATGGAATTCGATGTATCCGCCCCATCGAGAGGAACCAATATACCTTGCCAGGGTATAAAGGCATTACTGTGGCGTGATCACTAAAAACTAATGCCCAACAGAGGGGACTTAGAACCTACGGGGGCACGTAGTTCTGGGACTATGAGTACTCTCACCCAATCCAACTCGGTGCTAATACTACTCCCAAAACATATATATAGCTCATATAATACTGGGGCATATCTGATGCCAAAACTGATCATAACAGGTGACATATCTGATGTCAAATCTGTTCATAAAACATGGAGCATATCTGATGCCATATCAATTTTGTATCATAAGTCAAAGCTTTGCCAAATCATAATTCAAGATATACTTTCCTTTCTAAAATCATAACTTGAAGAATTACGCATGCAATTTCATGAAAATAGAGGTCGTGTTATCTAAACATACCAATTTTTACTTGAAGACATGCAATCCAAAGGAATCATGCTAAAATTCATGCTAAACATATGGGCTATTGGAAACACTTACGAAACTTCAATTAAAGCATGGGTAATGGATGAGAAGTCATGAGTTGAAGCTTTAAAACAAAACCCATAACTTTTTCCCAATTTGGGTAAGAATACAAGTTTCATAAATTGGACAAGGATTTGCCTTAAAATCATGAATAAGAAACCACTCATAAAAACTCATGCAAAATTATGTAATTTAGAGTTAGAATCCATAGAAGAATCACGAGGAAACAATTTTAGAAGGACCCATAAGAATTGAGCAAGAACCCTAGTTTAGAAATCTATAAGTTCAATTTAGAAGATTGGGGTTTTGGGCATAAGGGTGAAGGAATCCCTTATTAAATACCCACATACCTTGGTTGGAGCTAACCCTCTTGAATTGAAAAGACTTAGGAGACTTGAAGTGAATCCCTTGCTATGGAGCTTGAAATCCTAACTTGAAGCTTGAGAGGATGAAACTCCTTTTTCTTCTTTTGAAATTTCATAAAAAGAATTGGAGAGAACTTAGGTCAAGTGGGAATAAAAACCCTTCTAAATAGGCTTAAAATGACTTAGTTTAGGAGTTAAAAGAGTGGGAAATTACAAAAATACTCCTGGGAAAAGAATTTAAAAACTTCAGAAAATTTTGTCAAAGTCTTTCACGGACACAAATCACGGCCCGTGGAATGAATCACGGTCCGTGGGATGGAAGTCGTGGTTCAAATGGACTTTTCAGGGCTCTGGACTGATTTCCATGAGTTGGTTTCACGACCCGTGGAACCTTCTCATGATTTTCAGGTAAAAACTAATTTCCACGAGTTGGTTTCATGACCCGTGAAAACTTCCACGACCCGTGAAACCTTCTCGTGGTTGTTGTCTGTCATTTTGACAAACAGACACTCTTTAGTAAAACACTGATAAATTTTTTCTCCAAACTTGGATTAATACGCAGTTAGTGGAGTTGGAAAGAAGATTCAAATATCTTTAATTTGGTGAGTACCAGGTAACCTAAATCTTTATATTCTAGGAGTTATGATCGTTTGAATTTGACCCTTGAAAAATCTTACACTAAAACTCAATCGGTAAGGAAGCTTTCAACTCAACTTTGAGCTAGAGGTTCTTTATAACCCTAATTCATATCTAATACACCTTTAAAACTTCATAATAAGTCTTAATACTTAGATACATAGAAACTTTATCTAGTTTGAGTCTAACAACACATGAAGAACGGTTCAGATTTGGCTTAGAATTTCTGGGGTGTTACAATATCTCCCCCTTGGGATCATTCATCCTCGAATGAAGACTTCTAAGTTGAGATTGGAGGGGAGAAAGGATTGCAATCCCATCAACTGAGTCTTAAAATCTGAAGTATTTATATGATAACTGATCTCTGACTGAATTATAAACTGAGCTGAATTCATGAGGCATGTAAGCATACTGAGGGCATGAGAACAACTGATGGTGTATGAAACTGAATGGCTAACATGATAACTGATCTGGATTAAGAGTAGTGTCTCAGCTGAAACCCATAAGGAATGAGCGTATTCTTATAAATCATGGATAACTGAAAAGGACGTCAAACTAAGAGGGGTAACTATACGAGGAAACCATTATCTTTTAAACTGAACTTACAACCTTGGACTAAACTGAATGTCGGGCCTTATAACCTTAGGAATGATTATTGATAGGTCTGAACTGATCTGATATAAAGAGTCTAGTATTCTTGCAAGCTGAAGTTATTGGACCTAAGATATGGGCACCCTGGGCTAGGAGTAAGAAAAGACTATTCTTGCCTTAATCAGTACGGTTAACAACTCTTAAGCTTAGAAACACCTTTTAACTACACCAACTCCTCTGAATACTAAGGTTTGAGTCTAACTACCTACTTTCACTATGTTCAAGCCTATCTTGACTAAATCTCTTACATCCAGAATTACCTCCCAAGATTGATATTCCTCCTTATCACAAAAATCAACTAAGCTTGAGCTCTAATCAATGGGTCACTAGGCACACAAAGCAAAAGCCAACATGTATTTCATCACGACTTTTAAGCCTATCACTATGATCACCCTATGGTTTGTAGCTCATACTATCCATGATTTCTCCTCTCTTCCTAGCATATCTAGGAGCTGTAACTTGAAGAACTTCTACAAAGGGACATACCAAAATTCCTCACCTAACTATTTCACATGAATAATCCTCACCTAAATTTTCTTCCACGCTTACAACTTACTACTTCCCATCTAGGCTACTACTTAGCTTCCTCTACTAACAGCTATGACAACACAAGCCAAGATCACTGAGAGAATAGAATGGGAGCATGAGCATCACGAATGAAGGAATACTGATTAGTCTTGACTTATACTTAGCTTGATCTAGCCACTCAAGGTGGGGTTTGAAAAGTCAAGTGAAAAGGGCATGAGTGTCTCACATCCTGGACATACAAAGCATGGTTAGAGTAAGGATATCATAAGCATGAATTGTTAGAGAAATCCGGTATGAGCATATACATGATGTAGCATGATTTCATTAGCCATTAAGGCATATCTTGAGAACTGAGTATGTAGACTGAGCATAGTGTGAGACATGAGCTTTCATATATGACAAGTATCATAGTGTAAAGATGGAATTCATAGAATCATATAGGAAGATTGGAATTCTGCCTGGAGCAATTTCTGTTTGTTCTGGGAGTTGAGTATGAATGTGAATCTACATGAAGTCCGTGAATTTGAATTAAGAACATGGCACTGGAATACAAGACATGAATGGGGTGTTGTAATGAGGGAAGTATACTTAAGGTGCTAGGATAGAAATAAGTCCCTGCATCCCTCCTAACTTCATTCCGACACCCATTAGCATCACTACCTGAGTCTCCAAAATCTGACTGATTCTACATCCCACCATCTCCCCCTTAGATTCATGCTATGTTCTAAGTCTATGGACCTCTCGCTAACCGATAAATGTAACTATGATCATTTTTACTCTAACAGAGCAAATACTACTCTAGGAGTTAATCTGAATATACACTTCCTTCTATAGTCTAAGGATCACCCTTACCTAAAAATCTTGGCCTCAACCTTTCTATCTCATATAAGGGTTGTACATATCACACTTAATAACTTCCAACCTATCCCTTGCAAATACATGTCAAGCTTACATGGTTCTAACTCCCAAAGCTCTCTCTTTATACTACCTACCAAATCAAATGCGTTAAAGCCTATACCGAGAGGCTCAAAATTGCCTATCCTTCTCTAACTCACACATATATATATATATATATCATGCCTACATATTCACACTTTCTGCAACTCATCACTTAAACTATTGCATACACTGTACCAAGCCTACCAGAAAATACCATAAAATTATCATTCTCACTCTCATACTATCATCCTTTTGTTCACATCCTATACCTGGTCTAAACTAGCACAAGAAATTACCACTCTTTAATCCACACCAAGGGATGTATCATCCCATTACCCATCTAGTAAAACACAACTCTAAATACATACTCCAATCAACTGTCATTCCCCCATCTAGGCTACCATAATTTTGACTTCATACCTTCGACTCTAGGTTCATTCTACTACTAATAGCTTACAATACGACATCTGTCAGGTGGCAACACTACCCAAGGATCTAAGTACACATTTTCCCCTCTTTTAGAATAATTAGTAACAAGGTTCTAAAAGAGAATCTGAGATCACCTCGCTGATAGATAATATGAGGTTTACTACTTCAGGCACCGCAAATACGAATTAAAGCAGGTGGGATTAGGACAATGCCTAAATTTGGAGAATAAATGAGTTAAACTTTATCGCATGATATTGAACATGAAAGAAGTATAGTTTTTACTAAAACACCTCATAGCCTCCCTCTCATAAGTGTGGCGCACTTCACACCCATGAAAGAGATTCTACTCGACCTGGATTTCAGATATCCTAGGACTCTTGAACCTGAGGCTCTGATACCAAGTTTGTCATGCCCCAAGGCTACCCCCTAGACGTAACACGGGACTTGGGACCGCACGTTCCACAAGCTAACCCCTTGGTCATAGCATACTCAAGCATAACAAAGATAAGCGGAAGCATAATAGATGAATCTGGAATCACATAAATGGATAATCAAGTCAAATAGGAATACAAAATCCAGAAAGAGACTCGAAAGTTGTCTATGTTTGAAAAGCCTTTACTCATGACATAAAGAGTTGCTAGGACAAGACCCTAGATAACTCAAAGTGCGAAAAAATATAATAGCTAACACTGACTAAGAACATAACTAGTCCTCGATCTAAGAGGACTCACCAATAGCTGACAGAAAGTGGCCTGGAAGCTCTAGCCACGGGTCTGAGAAGGAACACCTGAATCTATATCATCAAAGGATGCAGCGCAAGATATGCGTCAGTACTATAGGATGTACCGAGTATGTGAGATATACATAGGTCATGCTAAAATATACTTGAAAGCGTGTTTAAAAGCTGAGATCATGCATAATTTATAATAAAACATGCTTAAATTATTCTTGAAGCTGAAATCATATGGTAATAGTAAAATCTGTAATGTAATGACTCAATGCAATATCATAAGCTAAAAACATAATCATAAGTAGTAAGTGTGAAATCTGAAAGCAAAGAGTCAATACATTTTTAAACTTGAAACTGTTTCTGTGGGAGGTTCTCTAACCGACATAGACCATGTGTGCTATATGAAATTCGATGTATCCGCCCCATTGAGAGGACCAAATATACCTTGCCAGGGTATAAAGGTATTACTGTGGCGTGATCACTAAAAACTGATGCCCGACAGAGGGGACTTAGAACCTATGGGGGAACATAGTTCTGGGACTATGGGTACTCCCACCTAATCCAACTCGGTGCTAATACTACTCCCAATATATATATATATATAGCTCATTTAATACTGGGGCATATCTGATGCCAAAACTGATCATAACTGGTGATATATTTGATGTCAAATCTGTTCAGAAAACATGAGGCATATATGATGCCAAAACTGATCATAATTGGTGACATATCTGATGTCAAATCTGTTCATAAAACATGGGGCATATCTGATACCATATCAATTTCGTATCATAAGTCTTAAAGCTTTGAAAAATCATAATTCAAGATATACTTTCCTTTCTAAAATCATAACTTGAAGAATTACGCATGCAATTTCATGAAAATAGAGGTCATGTTATCTAAACATACCAATTTTTGCTTGAAGACATGCAATCCAAAGGAATCATGCTTAACATATGGACTATTGGAAACACTTAAGAAACTTCAATTAAAGCATGGGTAATAGATGAGAAGTCATGAATTGAAGCTTTAAAACAAAATCCATAACTTTTTCCCAATTTAGGTAAGAACCCAAGTTTCATAAATTGGACAAGGATTTGCCTTAAAATCATGAATAAGAAACCACTCATAAAAACTCATGCAAAATCATGCAATTTAGAGTTAGAATCCATAGAAGAATCATGAGGAAATAATTTTAGAAGGACCCATAAGAATTGAGTAAGAACTCTAGTTTAGAAATCCATAAGTTCAATTTAGAAGATTGGGGTTTTGGGCATAAGGGTGAAGGAATCCCTTATTGAATACCCACATACCTTGGTTTGAGCTAACCCTCTTGAATTGAAAGACTTAGGAGACTTGAAGTAAATCCCTTGCTATGGAGCTTGAAATCCTAACTTGAAGCTTGAGAGGATGGAACTCCTTTTTCTTCTTTTGAAATTTGATAGAAAGAATGGGAGAGAACTTAGGTCAAGTAGGAATAAAAACCCTTCTAAATAGGCTTAAAATGCAGGAGTTAAAAGAGTGGGAAATTACCAAAATACCCCTAGGAAAAGAATTTAAAAACTTCAGAAAATTTCAGAAAAGGCTTCAACGGACACAAATCACGGCCCGTGGAATGAATCACGGTCTGTGGGATGGAAGTCGTGGTTCCAAGGGACTTTTCAGGGCTTTAGACTGATTTCCACGAGTTGGTTTCATGAAGCATGGAAACTTCCACGAGCCGTGGAACCTTCTCATGATTTTCAGTTAAAAACTGATTTCCACGAGTTGGTTTCACGACCCGTGAAACCTTCTCGTGGTTGCTGTCTGTCATTTTGACAGACGGACACCATTTAGTAAAATACGGATAACTTTTTGCTTTGGACTTGGATTAATGTGCGGTTGGTGGAGTTGCAAAGAAGATTCAAATACCTTTAATTTGGTGGGTACTAGGCTACCTAAATATTTATATTCTAGGAGTTATGATCGTTTGAAGTTGACTCTTGAAAAATCTTACACTAAAACTCAATCGGTAAGGAAGCTTTCAACTCAAATTTGATCTAGAGGTTCTTTATGACCCTAATTCATATCTAATACACCTTTTAAACTTCAGAATAAGTCTTAATACTTAGATACATATAAAATTTATCTAGTTTGGGTGTAACAACACATGAAGAATGGTTTAGATTTGGCTTTGAATTTCTGGGATGTTACTCCATTGTTGACCTAGGTCCTATCATATTCCTCGTGGGATCGATCCTAACATTGGTTAGATTCTATATTTGAACATCGACCACTTTATACTTCTTTTTAGAGGTGTAATTTGAGCATATTAGAACTCCGAGAAGATCATCAAGAAAGATTATGGAAACTCGTTGACAACTAGAACTGACTGAAGAGATGGTGTCTCAGTATTAGAGTCTCTAACTCTGACAAAGTGATAAATACACCCATAGAAACTAACTTTTTGGCCTTAAGGAATAAAATGAAATGACCCTTAGGCACAACTAGACTGCCTTCCTAAAATAAGACTGGCTCATCTAGAAACTGAAACTTTACTTCTCGAGTTCTATAATCGACTGAGGCATAACAAGAATATAACCATGCCATGACAAGAATGATATCAAAATCCACCATTTCTAACTCAACTAAGTCAGCGATAGTGTCTTTATGATGGACTAAAATGGTACAAATCATGTAGACTCTTTTTACTATAACTGACTCACTAACAGGAGTAGAAACACTAAAAGGCTCTAAAAGTTGTTCGGATTAAATCCCAAACTTAAATGCAATATATGGAGTCACGAAAGACAAAGTAGTGCCTGAATCAAGTAGGGTTGAATATATAGAGAAGACTTTTAACATATACAGTAACGATGTCTGAGGAGTCCTCCTGATCCTAGCAAATAGACTTGGCATATAGATGGTTTTGACCTCCACTTGTCTATGAAATAGTGCCCTTTTGGGCAAATCTGCGTGCTAAAACTATTGAGGTAGTAAACTAGGCTCTGTTTCCCCCATTGCCCTGCTGGGTAGATGGACAATCCCTTAAGAAGTGGCCCTGTTGGCCATACCCAAGACATTTATCCCTACCTGAACGACACTCTCCCAAGTGGTTCTTGCCACAAGATAGGTACTGAGTAACTTCCTGAGCTGCACTACCCTGTGCCTAAGAACTCTAAGCCCTGAAGTTTTGACTATTTTGAAACTTTTGATCATTTTTATTTCTCGATGTTGGTTCACTAGCTGTTGATGGTGCAGGTCCAGATGACCTTTTCTAGAAAAAAGACTTATTACCACCTCCTTGCTTCTGCTGATTGGCCTCATGGCCTGCTGACTTTTCCCTCTTACTTTGAGGTTCTTCTCTATCTTTCTGTTTATCCTCCTTTACCTTCTGAACATACATTATGAGTTTGGATATATCCATATCATTGATTAACAATGTGGCCTTGCCCTCTTTCTTCACGTTCTTACCTAAACCTAACACAAACTTCCTTTTTTTTGCCCTCATGTCTAGCACCATCTCTGAAGCATGCCTCGATAATTGTGTGAACTTGAGGCCATACTCCCTCACTCTCATAGTACTATGCTTTAGGTTCTTGAACTTTTTTGCCTTAGCCTCTCTCAATTCCTCAAGGAAGAAGTGGTTCAGAAATGTATCCTCAAAGCTATTCCAGATTGCTAGAGCTGCATTATCACCACGACCTTGTTCCCACTGATCATACGACATATTGGCAACATCCTTAAGCTTATAAGAAACAAGCTCAACTCTCTCAGTCTTAGTGGCATGGATCACCTTCAGGATTTTCCACATTTCATCAATGAAACTTTCGGGGTCTTCATCAATCTTAGACCCCGTAAACACTGGTAGGTTCATTATGAGAAACTCTCTAATCTTTGATGTTCCTGATGAATCATGAGAACTAGAGTTGGCTAGTGTTGAGCCCTGACGGTCTGACTGAGCAGCAACTAGCTAACTGAGCCTTTGACTAGCTCCCCTAAACTCTGCTCTTGAAGTAACAACACGAGGAGGCTGAGGATCAGGTGTCTCTAGGACTCTCACTGTGTTAGCTGGCATAGTTTGAGCTTTGACACTAGCATATTGATATGTCATGCGAGCTCCATACCTAGTTTGCATCCTTGTCTGTGGAGGCAGATTTTTTGCGTTGGTTCCAGTAGGAACCTTAACACTTGCAGTATTTCTTTGGATGGTGGTACCCTTTGGAGGCATGATCTGAAACACGTGAATGCACGAGTTAGGAGGAAATCTTATAGAGTTAAACTCTATCATATGAACTGGAGTATGAAAGAAGGGTGGTATTTCCTAACTTCCAGTAGCTTTCCTTTTATAAGCATGGCATGCTTTACACCTATAAGAAGGACTCTACTAGACGCAGCTTTATAGACTCCCTAGGACTCTTGAACCTAGTACTTTGATACCAAGTTTGTCATGCCCCGAGCCTACACCTTGGGGGGCCGGCACTCGGAACCACTAATGGCCTAAGCAGACCCTTGGTCTATCTTAATACTAACTAAATACTAAGATTCTATATGGAAGCTGTAAGTGTAATATCATGCAATACTTTATAAATCAAACTAAAGCTTTTATAAATAAATATCTGAAATTTGAATAATAAAGGTGTTTGCAAAACAACTGAATACTATTACTAAACTGACTCATCTGCAAAGCCTCTACTGGTCAAAATAGGGTGTTAGGATAAGACCCTCAGCTACCAGAAAGAACTACTAAAACTACTCATAACTAAGAGATAGACTAGAGCCTTCCGAAAGGTAGAAAGCCTCACTAATGCTGCACGAATGAGATCCTGTTAATGCATCTGCTGCAAATCTCAAACACCTGAGTCTGTATTATATGAATATACAGCGCCAAATGGTGTCAGTACATGTGAATATATGGTATGTAAAATAGTTGAATGAAACAACAGGCTGAACTAAAATACTGAGCTGAAAAAGAGAACTGAATCATGATTGAAAAATACTAACTGATAAAATAAAACACAAGTATAAAAGATGTGTAAAACTGCTATGCAAAGCTAAAAAGTGATAATCAATAATAAGTACTGAAAACACTTTAGTTTTGGCTAGGAGTTTCTCTTAACCGACAAACATCATATGATGTCCAAACTCTGGCCCAGTTGGGAGAGCTGTTCCAAACCTTGTCGGGGTAAGAAACGATACTAAATTATGGAACCATACTAATCCCTTACTAGGGGCTATCTGAGGAGTTGCCTGAATTAATGGCACAATCCTACCCTACGCTGGAAACGTCGCTTTGTGGTTTGGGTTATCTGAACCCTTGCCCGTCTTGGTGCTAAATAATTCTCCAAAAAACAATGCTCATAAATTAAAGTAAAGCCTATCTAAGGCAACTGAAATATCAGTTGTAGAGCTTTCTAGCTCAAAATCAATATATGTGCCATAACTGATGAGCCTGGTGCTCAATTAACTGAGAGTAATGTTGGTGAGCCTCTATGCTCAAAAACTGCTTTTCTAAAACTGACTTTGCTTTATTTCTAAAATCATTTTCTATAGCTAAACAGACTAGACTAAAACTCTTTTCTGAAATACTTCTCTAAAATCTGAAGCTACTATAGTTATGAAAAATAATGCATATGGCTAATATAGCAATGATTACAAAAAGATCACTTTTTAGCTAATAAGGGGTCCATGTGGTAGAATGAACATGAACCATCAAGCACTAATCATGAGAGATAGGAATTTAACACGTATAACAGTCGGATAACAATGAATAACTTGAATTATAGAGAAAGAATCAAGTTTACAGACTTTGGGCAAAAGCCTTAGCGTATATCGCTTCCAAAACTGAAACCAAAGATGTAGGGCATGAGAAAGAACAACGTTCCTCACTATGAATAGCTTTACATACTTCAAACGCTCTAATCTTCAATGGAGAAACCTCAAAAACTAGTCTAGAGACTCTAAGAACTGATTCCTTCAATGATTCCTAGGGTTTTATATCAAGAAAAGCATTAGAACCCTTAGGTTAGGGTTAAAAATCATTAAATTAACCTTAGGAACAAAGGAGAAGACTTACCTAACCTTAGGACAATGTTTCACGTCACCTAGGTTGAGAGAAAAGGTCTAGACTTGAAAAATAATAAGAAAATAGCTAAGGGTTCTATTTATAGTCACCTGGGAAATGAGGTCTACGGGTGGTTCTATGAATCGTAGACCCTGTCTATGGACCGTAGTCTGAACCGTGGAAACCTAAAATGATTTCTTAAGATTTATGAATCTTAATTGTATGGGTGGAACTATGATCCGTCCTTCAAGATTATAGACTGTATATATAATGACCAGGTCTGTCGTTATGGTTAAACCTTTCATGCTAACTTTTGGGTTAGAAAACGTCCGATTTTGGGAGTTAGAAATATTGGTCTAGGCTAGTCTCAGACTATTTCTGAGTGAGGTATGGTCTAGGACAATTCAGGTGAGGATTGGGTAATGTATCTTGTATTGAGATAGTTTTTCCATTATCTAAGACGTTAAGGAGTCTGAGGGACTTTTTGGAAATGAATTCGGGCAAGTAAAACTTCCGGTATCAAGATTAACGTGAAGGGGTTATTCTGAAACGTCAGTAATTAAGGTGTGTTGTAAAATGGGTACTTTTGTGAGATTTGCTGAAGTTATTTCCCGTGTCAACCACTAAAGCGGTTGACACAGTGCTGCCGGAGCCGCCACTATAGCGGAGAAATTTCCTCTATTACAGAAGTCAACGATAGTCAGCACCGCTATAGCGATCGGTTCTGCTATAGCGGCGCTGCTATAGAGGTGTACGGACCGCTATAGAATACTGAGTCGGGTTTTATGCTGAAACTTCCCCAAAAACATTTAGAAACTTTCAATAATATTTTGGGAAAGGGCAGAGATGAAGGGAGGCGAGTTTCAGTGAAATTCCACCAAACTCCATCGAAAAAGTAAGGTTTTCGCTCCTCTCTTTGTTATTTTGATTCCTGAACCTTAGAAACTAAAATATACGGGTCTGGGGAAGGTTTAGGTTAACCTAAGAATATGGAATTCGGGGAAAAGGGGGATTCTAGGGTGTTGAGTTCTTGGTTTATGTTGTTTATAGGTTTTTCATGCCTTAATCACCCTTATTCTCTAAATGTAACTGTGAAAATGGTAGTTTAGGATGAATTAGTGGTAGGAAAGCCCGAGAATGGGTGGAATGACTATAGTTTTGGCCTGGGGATTGGGATTCTGTATAATCCAGGTATTTTAGGCCATTGGACTGATGTTAGAATATTTTATAATTGTTTTTAGACCAAGAGCAAGCACAAGCTTTCGGAAATTGGAAGGCTCCGGTCCAGTAAAGTTTCCCAAAAGCAATTCGAGGTAGGTGATGGTTAATGTTTGCCAAATGCAATGTATATACATGTAACTATAACTTAGTATTGTACGTGTTTTCGTGCTTAGAAAAGGAATACTGAATATCCAAGTGTTTGGGGTGTCGATTATGTGAAATGAACTTGATTATTGCTTGTTGGTTTACAAGGTGTTTCTATTGATTTTGGTTTGGCTGTTGGTTTTATGTGATATTAATGATTGGCTCGGGTACCATGCCTGGTAGGGGATACTAACAGTTGGCTCGGGTACCATGCCTTGTACGGGATAATAATGGTTAGCTCAGGTACCATGCCTGGTAAAGGTTATATATATATCGGTTGGCTCAGGTACCACGCCTGGTATGCGTTTAATTTGCATTGTTGATTGTATTTTTGATGGTTCCATGAGTGGACCAGGTTGATTGCTCAATTTGTGATTTATCATGTTGGTCCTTGAGAGGCCGAGTTATTACACCTAAATGTGGGGTCAGCCCTGGGGTGGACTGGCATTGCATGTTAATACTAGGTGTTGGTCTAGAGATCTGTAGTTGGTCTGGGAATGAGATAAGCGTAATGTCTTATTTGCTGTTCATGGTTAAATGAGTGTTGAACCTGTTTTATGTGGTTGATAAGTTAGAAGGTAGGCTGAGAGCCTAGAATCATGTTGTTGGTTATTATTACATGCTTGCACTACTTTACTTAGTTTTGGTTTATTATATTTATATTTTTTTGTTGAAGCTGGATAATGATCCTACCAGTACACGGTGGTTGTGTACTGATTCTGCACTTGCTTTTCCTTTTATAAGTACAACACATCTTCCGGTTGCTCCTACGCAACCTCAGATCTAGTTCTGGCGATTCCATATTCCAAAGGTGAGCTACTTCTTCTGGGCTACCATGATTTCTCTAGTACATTCTCTAGTTCATTGTTCAGACTTAGACTCCTTTGTTTTTGGGTTGCATCCCCGTATTCTAGACTTTTGGTAGATATTTTGGTACGATGACTTTCAGATTCTAGAGGTAGTTTTTCGAAGGATATTGTTTAGTATTGTTTTTGAATATATGTGTTAGTTTATTTTAATGCAAACTTATTTTGAGTTGTTAGAATTGCTAAGTGTTGGGTCGATATTGGTTCGCTCATCTGGGGGTTTCGGGTGGGTGCCACTCACGGTAGGTTGGGTTATGACAAAGATGGTATTAGAGCCCTAGGTTTTTTGCTCTCGTCGTACCAAAATGGGTCTAGTAGAGTCTTGCAAAATGGTACAGAGACGTCTGTACTTTTCTTCAAGAGGCTATAGGACTTTATGAAACTATCACTTGTTTCTTCTTTCGTGTGATAACTCGATTTCAATTGGTATCTAGTGATACAAATTGGTATCTAACTCCTTTCACTCTTTTGTCCAGAGATGGTTAACACAAAAAATAACGGAGCGAGAGCGACGGTCCTAACAATGGGCCCAGCAGTCAGAGAGAGAGGCAGGGGTAGAGGTAGAGGCAAAGAAAGGGCAGCACCCAGTTGGGGTGAGGCTCAAGCAGCTGCTGGACCAAGAGAGGCGACCCCACCACCACCCCAGGATCAGGTTGACGAGAAAGTTGAGGTTGTTGTTAAGTAAGGCATGGAACAGGAAGATGCGACACAGATTGGAGGTGCAGGCCTTCCCCCTATAACGCCTGAGGCATTTCAGCATGTGTGGACTTTTCTGAGTGGACTGGTTGGTGTTAGAGCCAACCCCATGAGTACTACAGATCAGGTTCTGGGAAACCAGCCAGCAGCTGCAACAACTTCTAGGATGGATACAGCGTCGGGTAGTAATTACTTCATCTGTATGATGCTAGGTCCGGTTATGACTGGGAATGAGCATGAGATGATGACTAAGTATTTTAAACTGAAACCTCTTACGTTTCAGGATACTGAGAAAGAGGATGCTTATGAGTTTATCTTGGATTGTTATGAGAGGTTGCATAAGCTGGGCATTGTGCAGCAGCATGGAGTAGAGTTCGTTACTTTCCACCTTCAGGGTGATGACAAGCACTGGTGGAGGTCTTATGTAGAATGTCGACCCTCAGCTTTGCCTCCGCTAACTTGGGTGGAGTTTCCTGCTCTTTTCTTAGAGAAGTATGTGCCCCGCACTTTGAGAGACCATAAAAAGGATGAGTTTCTGTCTCTTGAGCAGGGTAACATGTCGGTCTCAGCCTATGAGGCCAAATTCCATGCATTGTCATATTTTTCAATTCAGCTTCTGGGTACAAAAGAGAATAAGATTCGTCTATTTGTGAAGGGCCTGAATACTGAGTTACAGGTGTTTTCCATACATATGACTTTAGTATAAAAGAGTTTCAACGAGGTAACAGATTATGTGAAGAAGCTAGAAGGGGTTAAACAGGTCGGGTAGGCTAAGGTGTTAGCCAAGGAGTCCCGAAATGACAGAAATTTCAGTGGTTCATACTCCAGGGGTCACAGCCAGCAGGTGTATTCTGCTCTTCCTATTCAGTCAGCTTTGCCAGCTTCTACAGGTGGTCGTCCGGGAGCCAGTCAGTTCTCAGCTCCTAAAGGCTAGGGGGCTTCTTATACTTCTACTAGCAGGCTTACTCTTGACTGCGGATGCTTTCATTATGGTGATTTGGGTCACTTCAAGAGGGATTTCCCTCATAAGCAGGCAGGTAATTAGACTCAGTAGCAGTTTAAGGTTGTGGTTCCAGCAGCTAGAGGTGGTTATGCTAGGGGTCATCCACAGGGTGGGCAAGGTAACTTTAAAGGAGGCTGGAGAGACAGAGGGAATGGCAGCACGGGCAAGGGTGTGGTGCAGTCATCTCAGAAAGTTGCTCAGATTGATGATCGGTCCCATTGTTATGCTTTTCCAGGGAAGTATGAGGCTGAGGCATCAGACGCAGTGATCACAAGTACAATTTTAGCCTGTGAGAGGTGGCTTATGTACTGTTTGACCCAGGTTCTACTTACTCTTATGTGTATGTGAATTTTTCTTTGGGTGTGGATTTGGTTTGTGATTTCCTTGATTCCCCTATTCATGTTTCTATCCCAGTTGGAGAGTATGTGATAGTAACCCATGTTTATCGTACTTGTCTGGTGGTGTTTGTGGGGCTATAGACTTTGGTAGATTTGGTTATTCTGTACATGTTGTATTTTGATGTTATTTTAGGGATGACCTTGTTGTCTCCATGTCATGTGGTGTTGAACTGTAATACTAAGATTGTAACTATAGAGATTCCGGGTAAGGATAGACTAGAGTGAAAAGGTGTGTATAGGCCTAAGCCGGCTAAGATCATATTATTTGTCCGGGCTAGAAAGTTAGTGGGAAGAGGATGTTTGGCCTTCTTGGCTCATCTTTGGGATGATAGTGTGGAGTCCCCATTGATTGAGTCAGTTCCGGTAGTTTCAGAGTTTTAGGAGGTATTTCCGGTGGATTTGCTTGGCATGCTTCTGGATAGAGACATTGACTTTTATATAGACTTGGAGCTGGGCACTCGCCCAATTTCTATTCCTCCTTACCACATGGCTCCGGTAGAGTTGAGGGAACTTAAGACTCAACTTCAGGAACTCTTAGATAAAGGTTTTATCTGTCCCAGTGCTTCACCTTGGGGTGCTCCAGTATTATTTGTGAAAAAAAAGGATGGTAGTATGAGGATGTGTATAGACTACAGGCAACTGAACAAGGTCACCATCCGGAACAAGTATCATTTACCTTGTATAGATGACCTCTTTAACCAGTTGCAGGGTGCACCAGTATTTTTGAAGATCGACTTAAGATCAGGGTACCATTAGTTAAATATTAGGCCTGAGGACATCCCTAAGATGGCATTTTGGACTCAGTATGGGCATTACGAGTTCCTAGTGATGTCATTTGGGTTGACTAATGCACCAGCGGTATTCATGAGTTTGATGAATAGGGTGTTCAAATCATATCTGAATTCATTCGTCATTGTGTTTATTGATGACATTTTGATCTACTCCAAGAGTAGAGAGGAGCATGCTGAGCATCTTCGTATTGTTTTGGACCTCTTGAAGCACCAAAAGCTATATGCTAAGTTCTCCAAGTGTGAATTTTGGTTGACTTCCGTCGCCTTCTTAGGGCACGTAGTGTCAGAGGAGGGGTGATGATGGATCCCTTGAACATTGATACAGTTAAGAGTAGGGTCCGGCCTAGCTCTGTGACTGAGGTTAGGAGTTTTGTGGGGCTTGCAGGCTACTATCGCAGGTTTGTCAAGGATTTTGCGTCTGTCGCCACTCACTTGACATGGTTAACTCAGAAGGAGGTACCATTTGTGTGGTTTGACAAGTGTGAGGAGATCTTCCAAAAGCTCAAGACACTTCTTACTACATCTCCCATTCTTTCATAGCCGGTTGAAGGTAAGGATTTCATTGTGTATTGTGATGCTTCACATTTGGGTTGGGGTGTTGTGTTAATGTAGGACAGGAATGTCATTGTGTATGCTTCAAGACAGTTGAAACCTCATGAGAAGAATTACCCGACTCACGACTTGGAGTTGGCAGCGGTGGTCTTTGCACTTAAGATTTGGAGGCACTACCTCTATGGTGTCAAGTATGAAGTGTTCACGGACCATCGCAGCCTGCAACATGTGTTTACTCAGAAAGACATAAATCTGAGGCAAATGAGGTGGATGGAGTTGTTGAAAGATTATGATGTGAACATCCAGTATCATCCAGGCAAGGCTAATGTGATGGCAGACTCGCTGAATCGGAAGACGGATAGCATGGGCAGTTTGGCTTATTTGGGGGTGTCCAAACGACCACTGGCTAAGGAGATTCAGGATATATAATCTAATTTCATGAAATTGGGAATCTCATAACAGGGTGGGGTGTTGGCCAGTATGAGGTCAAATCCACATTCATAGAAGAAATAAAGGCCAAGACATTTCAGGACGCACAGTTGAACAAGCTTTGGAGCAAGGTAGTATTCGGAGAGTCCGGGGATGCCACGTTGGGCACTGATAGGGTGATGATATTCAGGGGGAGGACTTGTGTTCATCAGGGTGATGACATAATTCAGAATGTGTTGGCAGAGGATCATGGTTCACGGTATTTAATTCATCCGAGCATAACCAAAATGTATCGAGACTTGAGGAAACCTTACTGGTGTTTTGGGATGAAAAGAGACATAGCTGATTATGTGTCTAAGTGTCAGAACTGTCAGCAGGTCAAGTATGATCACCAAAGTCCTGTATGATTGCTTTAGAGAATGCCCATTCCCGAGTGGAAGTGGGAAAGGATAACCATGGATTTCGTGGTGAGTCTTCCTAAGACTTTGGGAAAGTATGACTCTATTTGGGTCATTGTAGACAGGCTGACCAAGTCAGCTCATTTCATTCTGGCCAGGGTGGATAATAATTTGCAGCAGTTGGCTAAGATCTATGTTAAGGAGATTGTGAGACTGCACGAGTGCCACTCTCAATCATTTCAGACTGGGGAACTCAGTTTACCTCCAAGTTCTGGGTAAGTAGCACGAAGAGTTGGGCACTCAACTCAATTTTAGTATGGCATTTCATCCTCAGACAGACGGTCAATCAGAGATTACAATCTAGGTATCAGAAGACATCTGAGAGCATGTGTGATCAACTTTGGGGGTCATTGGGACCAGTTTCTACCATTGTGTGGGTTCTCATACAATAACAGCTACCACTCTAGTATCAACATGGCACCGTTTGAGGAACTGTATGGGAGGGGATATAGATCACCTATAGGGTGGTTTGAGGCAGGCAATGTGAAACTCTTGGGCGTGGACTTGGTAAGGGAAGCTCAGGAAAAGGTGAGGGAAATTCAAACCAAGTTACTAGGAAACCAAAGCAGGCAGAAAGAGTATGCAGATTTCAAGGTAAGAGACATATATTTTCAAGTTAGTAAGCAGGTGTTATTGAAAATATCACCAATGAAGGGGGTAATATAATTCAGCAAGAAGGGTAAGCCCAGCCCCCGGAATATCGGTCCATTCAAGGTTCTCGAGATTGTAGGGCCAATGGCTTACAGGTTAGCATTGTCGCCCAATTTATCTGGAGTCTATCTAGTCTTTCATGTATCCATGTTGAAAAGATACCATGGGCATGGGGAATACATCATTAAGTGGGATACAATTTTGCTAGACAAGGATCTTCGATATGAAGAAGAACCGATTGTGATTCTTGATTGGGATATCCAGAAATTGAGGACAAAGGAGATCATATTGGTGAAAGTTTAATGGAAGCATCGTTTGATTGAGGAAGCCACTTGGGAAATCGAGAAGGACATGCGGGACAAGTAACCTCACTTGTTTGAGGATTCAGGTGCTACACTTTCCCTCTTTTATCTCATCCTTTTAGGTTTGATTCAGGTACTACACTTTCCCTCTTTTATTTCATCCTTTCGATTGACACAGCGTTGTTACGGCCTCTGCTATAGTAGAGAAATTTTCGCTATAGCAGAAGTAAACGATGGTCAGCACCGCCATGGTAGTCGGTTTTGCTATGGCAACATTGCTATAGCGGTGTACGGACCGCTATAGCATACTGGGTCATGTTTTATACTGAAACTTTCTCAAAAACATTCAGAAACTTTCAAGAATGTTTTGGGGAAGGGCAAAGATGACGGGAGGTGAATTTCAGTGAAATTTCACCAAACTCCATCAAAAAGGTAAGGTTTTTGCTCCCCTCTTTGTTATTTTAATTCCCAAACCTTAGAAACTATAATCTACGAGTTTGGAGAAAGGTTTGAATTAACCTAAGAATATGAAATCCAGGAAAAAAGGGGATTCTAGGGTGTTGAGTTCTTGGTTTGTGTTGTTTATGGGTTTTTCATGCCTTAATCACCCTTATTCGCTAAATGTAACCGTGAAATAGTAGTTTAGGATGAATTAGTGGTGGGAAATCCCGGGAATGAGTGGAATGACTATAGTTTTGGCCTGGTGATTGGGATTCTATATAATCCGATTATTTTAGGCCATTGGACTGATGTTAGCATATTTTATAATTGTATTTAGACCAAGAGCAAGCACAAGCTTTCGAAAATGGGAAGGCTCCAGTCCAGTAAAGTTTCCCAAAAGCAATTTGAGGTAGGTGATGGTTAATGTTTGCCAAATGCAATGTACATACATATAACTATAACTTAGGATTGTACGTGTTTTGGTGCTTAGAAAAGGAAGACTAAATATCCAAGTGTTTGGGGTGCTGATTATGTGAAATGAACTTGATTATTGCTTGTTAGTTTACAAGGTGTTTCAGTTCATTTTGGTTTGACTATTAGTTTTGTGTGATATTAACAGTTGGCTCAGGTACCACACCCGGTACGGGATACTAATGGTTAGCTCGGGTACCAAGCCTGGTATGAGATAATAATGGTTGGCTTGGGTACCACGCCTTGTATAGGTTATATATATATATATATATCGGTTGGATTGGGTACCACGCCTGGTATGGGTTTAATTTGCATTATTGATTGTATTTTTGATCGTTCCATGAGTGGACTAGGTTAATTGCTGAATTTGTGATTTATCATGTTGGTTATTGAGAGGTCGGGTTGTTACACTTAAATGTGGGGTTCGTCCTGGGGTGGACCAAAATTACATGTTAACACTAGGTGTTAGTCTAAAGATCCGTAGTTGGTCTAGAAATGAGATAAGGGTAATGTCTTATTTGTTGTTCATGGTTAAATGAGTGTTGAACCTGTTTTATGTGATTGATAAGTTAGAAGGTAGGCTGAGAGCCTGGAATCATGTTGTTGGTTGTTACTACATGCTTGTACTACTTTACTTAGTTTTGGTTTATTGTATTTATATTGTTTGTTGGAGCTGGCTGATGATCCTACTAGTACACGGTGGTTGTATACTGATTCTGCACTTGTTTTTCCTTTTATAAGTATAGGACATCTTTCGACGACTCCTACGCGATATCAGATCTAGTTCGAGTGATTCTAGATTCCAAGGGTGAGTTGCTTCTTCCGGGCTACCATGGTGTCTCTAGTACATTCTCTAGTCCATTGTTCGAACTTAGAATCCTTTGTTTTTGGGGTTACATCCCCGTATTCTAGACTTTTGGTAGATGTTTTGGTACGGTGACTTTCAAATTCTAGGGGTAGTTTTTCGCAGGATCTTGTTTAGTATTGTTTTTGAATATATATGTTAGTTTATTTTAATGCAAACTAGTTTTGAGCTGTTAGAATTGCTAAGTGTTGGGTCGATATTGGTTAGCTCATCCGGGGGTTTTGGTTGGGTTTCACTCACGGCGGGTTGAGTCGTGACAGTAGACCCATCCGGGGGTTCTACTCTGAGATTTTTGATAGCTTTCAAATCATGGTCTACGATTGGGAATGACGAACTGCAAAATAGGACTACGGATCATCCTATTATTTGTGCTTTTATTAGAGGATTTGTCATCCCGCGAACCCCTTTTATGGTTAACAGGACAGACCCATTCTTTAGAAGGCCTGATTGTAAAGTCATCCTTAGAAATATGAGAAGAACTTTAATCGAAGGACACATCTACAATTTGATCTACGTTCTGTTCTCTGGAACAATGGTCCATAGAATCAACCGTAAATCTTGAAAATAGTTCTGAAATATTTCTAAGTGTTGTTAAAACATCGGTTCAGAATCTGAGGTATTACAAGTACCTTCTGGGTTCTGCCAGAGCACAAAAAATCATAAATTGAGAGGGAAGATTGTAACACCCCGAAAACTTATTCAGCTTTTAAACTCAGAATCTCAGAATTTTTTTAGATTTTCAGGGTTCACGAGTCCAAACCACGGACCGTGGTTTGAATCACGGATCATGGAATGGAGTTGTGGTTAAAGTCTGCCAGGCTCAGACTTTGGTCTGAGAACAACGAGTTGGTTCTACGGACCATAGTTCAGTCTACAGCCCATCCTGTCAACTCGTGGTATCAGACCTGAGGACTAATTGATTCCCAAGAAGCACGAGTCAAGTCTACGACCCATAGTTTGATCCACAGACCATCCTATTGACTCGTGAAATCTGATCAGAGACCTGTCAAGTCCTTCAAAAATGACGAATTGTTTCTATGTCCCCTAGTTTGAACTACAGACCGTCCTGTAACTCGTAGTACTTGATTCAGAGGAATGCATATTTCCCAAAATTATGGCTCAGGTCTACGAGCTGTCATTCAGTTGATGAGTTATCCAGTTGACTCGTGGTTTACCTTCTGCGTCTTTTTCCTTTGGCTAGGAACAATGGATGGAAACCACGAGACGTGGTTTGGTCTACGACCCGTGGGATCCATCTGTGGTCCCTGAAAAGTCAACTTTTTTCGGCTTTTTCCCAATTATGTCCCAGGGGTGTTTTAGTCATTACCCACCCTTTTAACTCCTAAATAAGGTCGTTTTGACAATTTCTAGAAGGGTTTTCACCCTCATTAGCCTACGTCCCTTCTCAAATCTTCATTCATCTCCCAAAAAGGAAAAAAACTCCTTCAAACTCTAAGTCTCAAGCTCCAAGTTCAAGTCTCCTTTTATTTTCAATTTCAAGTGGGTTAGCTTCAATCAAGGTATATGGGTATTCATTAAGGGTTTCTTTTCTGCCTTAAGCCCAAAACCCCAAATCTTTTCTTTGATTTAACAATTTATGAAATTAGGGTTCTTACCCAAATTGGGGAAAAGTTATGGGTTTTGTTTTAAAGCTTCAATTTATGATTCCTCATTGATTAACCATGCTTTAATTGAAGTTTAGTAAGTGTTTTCAATAGCCCATATTCAAGTATGAATTCTAGCATGATCTCTTTGAATTGCATGATTTTAAGTATAAATTGACTTGTTTAGATAACATGGTCTCATGATTTATGAAATTGCATGCATAATTCTTCAAGTCATGATTTTAGAAAGGAAAGGGTATCTTGATATATGAACATGCAAAGCTTTACAGACTTATGACATGAATTTGCATGACATCAGATATGTCTCTATGCTTCATGAACAGAATTGACATTAGATATGTTCCTATGTTTTATGAAAGGTTTGGCATCCAGATATGTCTACCTAAATTATGAACAATTTTGACATCAGATATGTCATAGTATTATGAGCTATATGTATATATTTTAGGAGTAGTATTAGCACCGAGTTAGACAAAGTGAGAATACCCTTAGTCCCAGAACTATGTGCCCCCGTAGGTTCTAAGTCCCTTTAGTTGGGCATCAACTTTAGTGATCATGCAAAAATCATGCCTCTATACCCTGGCAAGGTATATTAGGTCCTTTTGATAGGGCATATACATCAGATTTCATGTAGCTCACATGGTCTATGTCAGTTAGAGAACCTCCCACAGAAAAAGTATCAGATTTTAAAATGCATCGACTCTTTGCTTTCAGACTTCAGAATTATTATGATTACTTATGATATTTTGTATACCTTGCTTTAGTATGGCATCGAATATCTTGCATTTCAGTTTTACACTTATAGCATGATTTCAGTTTTGCAAGTGTTATTGGCATGCTCATCTCAGATTCCTATTTAGCTCACATATTCGGTACATCCTATAGTACTGATGGGTTTTGTGCTGCATCCTTTTACAATGCAGATTCAGGCTCATGCCCTCAGACACGTGGTTAGACTACGCCAAATACCCAGCTAATTATTGGTGAGTCCTCATTATTCAAAGACTGGAGTTATGATTAGTATTTTATGTCTCTTTCCTTTGGATTATATGAGTTAGTTGGGGTCTTGTCCCATCATCTCCTATTTTAGACTTAGAGGCTTCAGACATAGCTAGTTTATATTCTGGATTGGTTCTGCGTAGACTTTATGCTATTTCAGTTATGGATGCCTATCTTCTCTATGTATGCTTCTGCCTTATTTTCTTAAGTTTATCTGAGTATGCGATGACCAAGGGTTTACCTAGGGCACTCATGTCTCGGATCCCATGTTACGTCTATGGGGTAGCCTCCAGGCATGATAAATTTGGTATCAGAGCCTCAGGTTCAAGAGTCCTAAAATGTCTAAAAGCTGCATCGAGTAGAATCTCTTTCATGTGTGTGAAGTGCGCCACACTTATAAGAGGGAAGCTATGAGATGTCTTAGAAAATTTTCACTTCTTTCATGATCATATCGTGTGATAGAGTTTAACTCCAATATCCCTCTAATCCCTTTCTTGTACATTTCAAATTATGCCTCGACGTGTTATGCCTCATCGAGCGGCTCGAAATGTTGCTCCTCCAGTTTCGGCCCCCGAGGTCACGAATGAGGAATTCAAGAATGCCATCCATTTGCTAGCCCAGACCATGGCCGCTCAGGCCAACCAGCCAGCTCCTATCCCCATCCACCCTCAAGGTGGGGTAGCGACCATTGTCCGTGATTTTGTCCTAATGAACCCACCTGAATTTTGGAGTTCGAAGGTGGGTGAGGACCCACTTAGCTTTATTGATGAGGCGAAGAAGATATTTGATGTTATGCAAGTGGGTGATATTGATTGTGTGGAGCTCGCGTCCTATCAACTCAAGGATGTGGCTCATATCTGGTTCATGCAATGAAAGGAAGCTAGAGCTAGGGACGAGGTCCCTATGACTTGGGAGTGTTTCGAGATGGCCTTCCTCAATCGGTTTTTTTCCCCAAAAGTTGAGGCAAGTGAAGGATGAGGAGTTTTTGAACTTGAGATAGGGGTCGATGTCAGTCCAAGAGTACAGTTTGAAGTTCACTCAGTTGTCAAGGTATGCCCCCTCTATGGTAGCAGACCCGCATGATTAGATGAGTAAGTTTATCTATAGGGTTTCAGATATGGTAAAGAAGGAGTGTAGGTCTGCTATGCTGTTGAGTGATATGAACATTTCCAGACTCAGACAAGCTTAGAGATATGGCTAGGGAGAACAAAAGAGCCAGATCTAAGAGTTCGGGATTTAGCCATCAGAAGTCCAGAGGTGGACATCGCTCATCCTTTCAAAAAAGGTCATCAGAACCCATGCATTCTTCAGCCAGTACTCCTTCTCAGGCCTCCAAGCCCCATCATTATTAGTCAGGTAGAGGTGCAGGCTCTTATTCTCAGGGGAGTGGTGCAAAGGGGCCTTCTATCCCCGTTTGTACCAAGTGTGGGAAGAATCATCCCAGTGAGTGTCTAGCCGGTAGAGAGGGTTGTTTTGGATGTGGTCAAGTTGGTTACAGGATTAGAGATTGCCCTTCAGCTAAGAAGGGACAGGGTGGTAGCAGGACTCAGTCTTCCCCAGCAGCTCCAGGAGGTCAACCAGGCCAGCAGGGAACCGCTTCTAGTTCTGGTGGTCAGCGCTAGAACTGCCTTTATGCTATGTCTCCTCTCCAGGACCAGGAGAGCTTGCCTAATGTTGTCACTGGTATGCTAAAAGTCTTCTCATTCGATGTGTATTCTTTCTTGGACCCCGGTGCCTCCTTATCTTTTGTGACCCCTTATATAGCATGCAAGTTCAAAATTTGTCCTGAATTGCTTTTAGAACCCTTTTGTGTTTCTACTCTTATTGGTGAGTCAGTCCTAGCCAAAATAATCTACCGAAATTCCCCTATCTCAGTCCTTCATAGAGTCATTTCAGCGGATTTAGTAGAGTTGGAGATGATTGATTTTGATGTTATCCTTGGTATGAATTGGTTGCATGTTTTTTATGCTTCGGTTGATTGTCGTACTCGGGTTGTCAGTTCCAAGTTTCCAAGTGAGCCTGTCTTAGAGTGGCAGGGTAGTCCTCCATTCTCAAAGGGTCGTTTCATATCTTATCTTAAGGCTAAGAAGATAATTTTTAAAGGTTATATTTATCATATAGTTTGGGTTATGGACACAGAGTCCTAAACCCCATCCCTTCAGTCTATTCCTATTGTGAATGAGTTCCTAGAAGTATTTCCCGAAGATTTTCCTAGAGTCCCTCCCGAGCGGAAAATCGACTTTGGGATCGATCTTCTTCCAGATACGAATCCTATCTCTATTCCTCCCTACAGAATGGATCCTTCAGAACTTAAAGATATAAAGGATCAGTTGAATGATCTTCTTAATAAGGGTTTCATCAGGCCTAGAATTTCTCCATGGGGTGCCCCAGTCTTATTCGTGTGAAAGAAAGATGGTTCCCTAAGGATGTGTATTGACTACCGTCAGTTGAATAAGGTCACAATCAAGAATAAGTATCCCATCCCTAGGATTGATGACTTGTTCAATCAGCTTCAGGGTTCTAGTTTCTTCTCCAAAATTGACCTTAGATCTGGTTATCATCAGCTTTGTGTTAGAGAGTGTGATATTCCGAAGACAGCCTTCAGGACTCGTATGGTCATTATGAATTTATTGTTATGTCTTTTGGTCTAACGAATTCTCCTGCAGCCTTTATGGATTTGATAAATCGTGTGTTCAAGCAGTGTTTGGATATATTTCTGAATGTATTCATTGATGATATCCTTATCTATTCTCAGAATGAGGAGGAGCATGCGGACCATTTGAGAGTGGTCTTGCACACTCTCAGGGATCGACAGTTATTTGCCAAGTTTAGCAAGTGTGAGTTCTGGATGCAGTCTGTGGCTTTTCTAGGTCACATTGTGATTAGAGATGGTATTCGAGTTGATTCTCAAAAGATCGAGGCAATAAAGAACTGGCCTAAACCCACTTCCCCATCGGATATTAGGAGCTTTTTGGGTTTGGCTGATTACTACAGGAGATTTGTAGAAGGATTTTCTTCAATTGCTTCCCCTTTGACTCGGTTGACTCAGAAGAAGGTAAAATTTCACTGGTCTAGCCTTTGTGAGAAGAACTTTCAGGAATTTAAGACTAGATTGACCACAACTCCAGTGTTGGCTCTACTCGAGGGCCAAGATGACTTTGTTGTGTATTGTGACGCTTCTAGGATTGGTTTGGGTGTTTTCTTAATGCAGCGTGGTAAAGTGATTGCTTATGCTTCGAGACAGCTTAAAACTCATGAGAAGAACTACCCTACTCATGATCTTGAGTTGGCAGCCGTGGTTTTTGCTTTGAAGATTTGGAGACATTACTTGTATGGTGTGCATGTGGATGTTTTCACCGATCATAAGAGTCTCCAGTATGTGTTCACTCAAAAGAAATTGAATTTGCGACAAAGTATATGTATTGAGCTTCTTAAGGATTGTGATATAAGTGTGTTTTACCATCCGGGTAAGGCCAATGTTGTGGCAGATGCACTTAGTAGATTATCCATGGGTAGTGTGTCTTCAGTCGAAGATGGGAAGAAGGAATTGGTTAAGGAGGTTCATTGGCTTGCTCGGTTGGGAGTTCGCTTTATGGACTCGACAGAAGGTGGTGTTGTTGTTTAGAATAGTTCTGACTCATCTTTGGTAGCTGAAGTAAAGGCAAAGCAAGACAGTGATCATATTTTGCTTCAGCTAAAGGGTGCAGTCAGTCAGCAAAGGATAGAGGTTTTCCCCCAAGGGGGAGATGGTGTGCTTCGTTATCAGGGTCGATTGTGTGTACCAGATGTAGATGGGTTGAGACAGCAGATTTTGACTGAGGCTCACAGTTCCAGATATTCCATTATCCCTGGTGCCACTAAGATATACTGTGATCTATGGGAAGTCTATTGGTAGAGTGGTATGAAGAGGGATATAGCCAGTTTTAGGGCTAAGTGTCCCAACTGTCAGCAAGTGAAGGTAGAGCATCAGCAATCGGGTGTCATGACTCAGGATATTGACCTTCCTACTTGGAAGTGGGAAGCGATCAATATGGACTTCATTACAGGTTTGCCTCATACTCGAAGGCAACACGATTTGATTTGGGTGATTATCGATCGAATGACAAAGTCATCCTACTTCTTGGTTGTTAAGACTACGGACCCAGTGGATGATTATGCCAAACTCTACATCCGGGAGATAGTCCGATTGCATGGTATTCCTTTGTCTATCATTTCAGATAGAGGTACTCAGTTTACCTCCCAGTTTTGGAGATCATTTTAGAGAGGTCTTGGTACTCAGGTGAAGCTTAGCACAGCTTTTCACCCACAGATGGATGGCCAGGCAGAGCGTACTATTCAGACCTTGGAGTATATGTTGAGGGATTGCATGATTGACTTCAAAGGTAATTGAGATGATCACTTACCTCTTATCGAGTTTGCCTACAAAAACAGCTTTCACTCTAGTATCCAGATGGCTTCTTATGAGGCACTTTATGGTCGGAAATGTAGATCTCCTATTGGTTGGTTTGAGGTAGGTGAGGCAGCTTTGATTGGTCCAGATTCAGTTTATGAGACCATGGAGAAGGTTTAGTTGATTAGGGAAATATTGAAGACCGCTCAAAGTCGACAGAAATCATATGCAAATGTGAGGAGGAGGGAGTTGCAATTTGAAGTTGATGATTGGGTATTTCTAAAGGTGTCACCCATGAAAGGTGTGATGAGATTTGGCAAGAAAGGGAAGCTTAGTCCCCATTTTGTATGTCCTTATTGGATTCTGAGGAGAGTTGGTAGCATTGCTTATGAGTTGGATTTGCCAACAGAGTTAGAAGCGATTCATCCAGTTTTCTATATTTCCTTGTTGAAGAAGTGTGTTGGTGATCCGACCTTGATTGTTCCTTTGAAGGATGTAGGTGTGAAGGATAGTCTTACTTATGAGGAGGTTCCTGTGGAGATCCTTTTATCGTCAGATTCGGAGGTTGAGAAACAAGGAAGTCGCTTCGGTAAAAGTTCTTTGGAGAAATTAGCTTGTTGAAGGAGCTACTTGGGAAGCAGAATCAGCCATGAAAGCCAAGTACCCTCATCTCTTTCCTTCTGATACTGTTTCAGCTTGAGGTAATAGTTTCCTCCTTCATATGTCCCTCCTACCCTACTCCACTAGTTCCTCTCATGATTCTAGCATGCATTCATATTTTCAAAGTTGATTCAGTCATGTTTTAAGTTAAAAAGGTCTATTTCCATGTTTATTCCTTGGTTTCCATGTTTTGTTGTTGGTTGGGCTGTTGTTTTCTCCAGTTTTCCTTGCTTAGTCTTCATTTGAGGACGAATGATCCCAAGGGGGAGATATTGTAATACTCCAGAAACTTATTCAGCTTTTAAACTCAGAATCTCAGAAAAATTTCAGCTTTTCAGGAGCACGTGAAAGATCCAATAATGACTAAATAGAAGAAATTAATTAAACTAGAAAGAAGAGGTAGGATGCTTTATTCAATAACTCAAAAACTCTTAATTCTCGCTACACGAGAGCTTTCTCACAACCTGAGAAAATAGGTAGCAGGCACTCCTATTTATAATAGTGCCTAACCAAATTAAACTAGGACTAGAAAACATATTCCAATATAAACTAGGACAAACAAATCCTAACTAAACATGGATTAAATAAATACCAAATATGAAATCCTACACGGATTAGGATTAAAGTCTTGATTTAATACCAACATAACCTCTCTTAAATCAAGATCTTTAAACTTGAGCATGTCATGAATAATATCATGTCTTATAGAGGTCAAGCACCTTAGACTCTCCATCAATTTCCTAAAATATGTAGCATCAATAAACTTGTGGGTGTCATCATTAGTCAGCTTCAATTTCTCTTCAACGTCCAACGTCAATTTGACTTTCTTTATGTCAAACATCTTCATAGTATCATCATCATATTCTTTTCTCTTCTTGTAACCTTGAATGATTATTCTTACCTTAAAATCATCTGCTTCTCCAATTGGTTTGTACTTGGTCTTACGTGCTCATTCAAGTTTATTTTGCCTTTTTGTATGTAATAGAGTAGCATCATCAACAATTAATTTTTCATTCTCTTCAAAATCTATATTTTTGAATAATGACTCAAAGATCTTCAACATCCATAATCATGCACTTCAATTACCGATCTAAACCCTTAATTATTTTTGCTTCAATTTTGGGTAGATCATCAAAAATTTGCTCTTGGTGATCACTTTTGCTTCTTTCATTACTAGCTTCATCTTCAATATCTTCAAATAATTTTTCTTATTCGATAATGGTGGGTATTTCATATTCAATATCCTTACCTTGTATAGATCAATCATGTTTATTACATATCTCAGGGCATAAAATACTAGCTTCTCAACCAAATAATCATTTTTAATCATCCCAAGGATTATTGACAAATCAGCTTGGACATTATTGGAGTCCTTTTTGCAACCAAAAACTTCTATACCACAACAAAAATCACTTTTACCTTCACTTCTTTTCTCCATTATTTTTGAATTGTGATCTTCTTCATCTATTTCTGTCAGATTCAATGACTCTTCTTTTTCTTCTGGTTGATCATACTTTATTTTCAATGCCTCCTCTACTATCTCATCTACCTTTTGATTTAGTGACATCTCGTATGTCACCAATTCTCCTTCTAAATCATCAAGTATCAAAGTTCAAAGATCTTGGGTAGCCTTAAAAACTGTCTTCTTGTTATGAAAATCTAAACTTAGAGATTCCAAAATCTTTTTAACAACTTTAACTTCTTCCAATATTTCTCCATTGATCCTTAAACCATTGACAATTTCTACAATATTTACAAAATATTCTTTGACAGATTCTGTTGGTTTCATCCGAGCCAACTCATATTGTCTCCAAAACTGTTGAAGTTTCTCTCTCTTCACGTCTTCAATATGTCGATATGATTTTATTAAAACTGTTCAAGCCTCCTTTGTTGAATTTGCATATAATTTTTTTTGGATACATGCAACTCGACCTTATTCTGAAGGTAGAAGAGTGTTTTATAATCCAATTTTGTATCTTCTTCTATAATCATTAATGTACCTTCTAGGGGTTCCACAAACCCTTTCTCAAGAATAGACCATATTCCAATAGCATTGAAAAAACTCTTCATAAGTTGAAATCAAACTTCAAAATTTTTTCCATTAAACACAAAAATAGGACAATCAGGTAAATATGGAATATCCATATTCTTTTATATGTTTCGGATCTCACACGAGGCTCTAGCAGGATCTCACACAAGCTCTGATACCAATTTAAAGGAAATAAAATTCCCAACAAAATAATATAGCACGTGAAAGATCAAACAATGATAAATAGAAGAAATTAATCAAACTAGAGAGAAGAGGTAGGAGGCTTTATTCAATAACTCAAAAACTCTTAATTCTCGCTACATGAGAGCTTTCTCACAACCTAAAAAAATAAGTAGCAGGCACCCCTATTTATAATAGTGCCTAACCAAATTAAACTAGGACTAGAAAATCTATTCCAATATAAACTAGGACAAAATAAATTCTAACTAAACATGGATTAAATAAATATCAAATATGAAATTCTAGACAGATTAGGATTAAGTTCTTGATTTAATTCCAACAAAAGAGGAGAAAATAAATTCATCAAAACTCACCTGGAAAAGCACAACAGAAGCAACCACAGACAATCAGAACAACAACCTTAAAGTAATATAACAGAGAGTTATAAGCAAGAAAATAAAATAATAGAATCATTGTTCATCTTCATAGAACCAGAAAGTTATATGGATAAAAATAACAAGAAAGAAAATGTCAAATCAAAAATTGAAGAAAACTAAGAAAGATGAGGAAGAAGAAAAAGTTCACCAGGAAGAGAATCGGAGTAAGACAATGGAAATGGGAACTGAAGTTATTATCAAGAGAGAAAGGAAAAGGTTAAGGTAAAAAGGTGACCACACGTGGCATGTGTACTTGGACACCTGGAAGTCGATAAATCAAGAAAAGAAGAAGTTCATGTGGGTATATATTTAATGACAGCTAATATTTGCAATTATAGAAGTACCCTTGGTCGTACCAAGGGACTTCCTATCACGATCCAACTACCGAGTCGTGTGGACGCCTACTCTAACTACCGAGATAGATGAACCCTTACCATCCGATCCAACAGGTTCTTGCAAAAAAAAGTATGACAATAAATAACCTTATTTTAATACGTGAAACCATTTACAACCTTGTTTCTAGAAAATATCTTATTCAAAAGACATACAGTAAATCCTTTTTAAAATTTGGGAAAAATAGTTTACAACTTGGAAACAAGCCCTCCCCTAGAATCTAGTCTAAGTTGGTACAAGAGCTACTATAGAAGTAAAATAGAAATGTAAAAGGACACAGCTCCCACCATGGAAATGGGAGTAGAAGCTGTTGAAGTCCTGTACCTATGAAACATCACCAACTCTGTAGCCAGACTATACCCAAAAAGGTATAGCAAGAGTAGAATCAGTATAACCAAATGTACTGGTAGGCATCACCGGTCGAGCCGAATCTACTCGTACCATCATATAAGAGAGTTAAGGGAAAGCATGTAATTAACTACGATAGTCCAGTCCTGCAACATCCACCTTTTACCAAACCCAATCTCAAAACCCGACCATTTACATATACCTCATACCTCAACCCCTCTTATCCCTTCCGCTCCTAACTCCCCCTCTCTAACTCTACACCCAACACCTACGACTTCTCAAGTCACACTTATCACCTAGACTTCCCAAGTCACACTTATCACCTAGACTTTCCAAGTCACACTTATCACCTAGACTTCCCAAATCACACGTATCACCTATTCGACAACTATGTCCATACCCGGACCACCATTCATTACCCTAGTCAACCATTATGACTCAAAAGCCCGAAGTAGACCTCATCATACCCCACCTATTAATACCAACACACCCCAATGACCCCCAAGGCCACCTTTGACACGTAATAACAGCCAGTGCTATAACCAGACTCTAATATCCTCTTTAGGTTGTCAACCACACGTAACCAACTAGCAATCAAGGACAATCAGTGGCAATAAAAATATGTCTAATTCACATAACCCTGACCCACCAAGGATCCCCCTAACATCACCTAAGTGTTATACATGAAATCCCAATCTGCACCAAGACTAACCTGACATTTAAATATAAACACCCGGCCTGTCATGGACCATATACAGAAATTACAATTCAAGAATAAAACCCGATCCACTCATGGAACCATCAAAAGAACACAACAATGCAAATAAAATAACCCGTACCAGGCGTGGTACCCGAGCCAATCATTAGTATTCCCGTACTAGGTGAGGTACCCAAGCCAACCATTATGAATTCCCATACCAGGCATGGTACCTGAGCTAACCATTAGTATTCCTATACCAGGCGTGGTACCCGAGCCAACCGAATATCACACTAAGTCCAATCAATCACACACAATGAACAAAACATACTTATAAACTAACAAGCCACAAACAAGTTCATTTCACAAGACTGATAACCAGACAATTAGACATTCACATTTCATTTCCTAAGCATGCAACTCATTCAATACTAAATAATGGTACATGAACACATAATGCATATTGGGAATCAGTAACCATCACCAAGCCCACCCCGGGTACATAAGCTCCTCCTTAAATTCGTTCGAAGACTAACCCCGATTCACCCCTTAATACATACTAGTAGTTACATACATTCCTGACCCTTCTCCTAGGACCGAAGGACTGTATGGAGAAGACCTCCCCTAACCTTTGTAACTTATCCATCCTAGTTAGTCTACCTTTTTATACCAATTTATTTTTGGAACTCCCTTTCTTTTTTTATAGTTATGTAATTTTATCAAGCCCTTCCAATTCCCCGAACCTTTTCGATATTCTAATCCATGAAACTCTATCATCGTACATCGTAATAATATACACAAATAACATACACAACTACATCCACAATTTGGAAAATCTCAACCTAATATCCCAACTCAATCATATTTCTAGTTCAAGCAATCCAACCACAACAATCCTTCAGACTCCGTGCTCGAAGACCTAAGTATGGATTCTTCTTTTCTGATTATACAATAAATATGAAATAAAGCAGGTCAATCTACTCAATTAAGAAAACCTCACCTACCTGGATGCCAAGTAGCTGCCTGATGTATTTTCTAGCTCCGTGAAGGCATTCCCTGCCGGATGACAATCTCGAAACCCGTTGTTTCACGTCTCTGTAGCCAAAATCCCACCTCATCATGGCTCTCAAGCCTTGGAGCAGCCTAGGAGAGATTTTGGAGTAACCCTTGTATGTTTTCCAACTAAGAAGGAGAAGTCTTGTATTAAACTCGCATTCTAAGGCTACTGCCTCTCATTATCCCGCTATAGCGGATGGCCTTCCGCTACAGTGGTAGTGCTATAGTGGAATAAATACCGCTATAGCAGAGTGATATCATCCTGGATAATTTCCAAAAAAATCTAAAATTTTCCATCACGTCGCCCCACTTAAAATAAAATATTTTTAAATCATTCCTGAAATTTTTGTGGTATCATGATTTCTAAAATAACGACGGGTTTGGTCATTACAACAGATATCAATTTAACCATCGTTCATTCCTGAACAATCCCAAAAAGAAAAGGAAGGAGAGGACTAGCCCGGGACCCTCACTGTCCCAAGTGACCACGTATTTACGAGCCTACGTGAAATATTGGACCTTCCCCTTAGTTAATTGCACTCGACCCATTATGAAAATATTATGATCCTGCTCTATCGAAGAATTATCGAGCCACCCAAATAAATTATACGCGACCTTCCCCAAGCACCCAAGAAACCCAAGTCCTTGTATAATGTCAGAGCAAAAGAATTTGAAAAGACCCGGGAGAACCTTTTCTTTCCCAAAGCTGGTTTTCATTCGCTATAGTGAATATTATACCGCTATAGCTTTACCGCTATAGCAAAGTGTTGACCGCTATAACAGTTGGAAACAGATTGAAATAGGGGAGAAATAGGTTTTCATCCCCATTTTCCTCTATTTCCTTTCAAAATACTCCCTTCTTCTACCGATCACCCCGCTCCCGACGTCAAAAATTTCAAGTAACAATCGCTTCTACTTACTCTTTTACTTCTTTGCACGGATTTAGACATGATTATGATAGAAAACAAGAATTTGGGGTATACTTTGTAGTTGAGTCCTTGAGTTTGAACTAGGTTGGATTTTTGTTGAATTCCTGAAGCATAGATGCTTCATTTATGTTTACAATGCCTCCATAGCATTTGGGTGTAAGAATTATGAAACTTTATGCCAAAAATGGGCTAAAAATGGTGGGGAAGATGAAGGTTTTTTCTTGTATAAAACTTGTGATTTGGATGGAATTTAGGGGTTATGCCCAAATTATTATAGAAAACGAAAATAGAACACTTTAGGAACACTGATCTGAACTTGGATTGTCAAAAATATAATTTTAGGTCAATGGGCGCCATTGTTGCACCTCTTCGAATTCTGGGACGATGAATACCACTATAGCAGAATTTGATCGCTATAGCGGTCCCGCTATAGCAGAGAAATATCCGCTATAGCAGTTTTTCCATAGCGGATGATCGTCCGCTATAGCAGAAGACCGTAAAATAGTAGCCTCCTCAGTCTACCACTTGGAAATATTTTTCCCTTTTTTCTTAATCCCTTATGCCTTATCGAGTTCTAATCCCACCCCTTGCTACATTACAGGTTATCATACCCAATAGCTGAAGGACAAGTGCAAGAGTACCCCTATGTGAGGTTCCCAGAGGATGCTAGTCAGGAGAGGTTTCGGGACTTTTGCCGGGTAGGTTTTTGCTATGAGAGGGGCTACAAAATGCAAAAAGCATTCGACTTCCATTGCAGGCTCCGAGAGTTCAATTGGGAATCCTTAACGGTGGCTCCCCCTCCCGCGCGTACAGGTTAGATGCGGGTGTTCTATGTCGTATTTCCTATCATTCGATGGGATGATCCCAACCTCACTGTCTGAATCTGAGGGGTAGATATTCTGGTGGATTCTCAAATGATCAATGAGGTGTTAGGAGTGCCTCACGTCTCCAGTGCTAACTATGAGGCCAAGTCTCGACTTTACGACATGACCTGGTTGAGGGATACCTTAGTGGATGAGGAGTGCAGGAGTCAGGTCTACTGGCCCAGTCCCGAGGGCATCACTAGGACTTACTTCTTCGTAGATGCTAAGAGGTGGCTCAATTTGGTGTCCCGAAGAAACCGCCCATCGGGCAATAAGACCGACGTGACTTATGCCTAGGCCTTGGTGATTGTTTGTGCTATACAGGGGATCATCATGAATGTGGGGAAACAGATTATCTCAGAGTGGAAGTAATTATACCGGGGTCATAGGAAGGGCCCTTATCTTTTGGGTTTGGCATCCGAGTTGTGCAGGAGATTCCATGTGCCAGAAGATGACACTGATAGGGTGGTAGAGATGGATGACCCCTTCGGCCCTCTCCGGGTGAAAGTGGTCTCTTCTAAGAAGAAGAGGAGGGTGGATGAAGCAGGAAGCAGCCGGTTGAGGATGCTGCTGATGATGATGATGACACTCTCGCCCCTTCCCAGCCTCAGCCCCCGATCACTAGCCGCTAGCTCGAGGAGAATCTGGCCGCTATCAGGAGGTTCATGGAGGACACTAACGCTGGACGTACAGCCCCACCCCCTTCTGCTTAGGAATTCGTAGCACTCCGCAGGGAGTTAGAGGAAGAGAAAAAGAAGAAGCGCTCCCGGGATCGCATGTTTGCCCAGATGTGGAAGACCGTCAAGGTCATGTTCACTTGTGTTTCCCCGGGTAGAGAGCTTCCCACACTGGAGCCCGAGGACATTCAGGAGTTCTCTTTCCTGAGTGATGATGAGGCTTAGGACCTCCCCTTCCCCCTTTATTACAAACATTTACAGCTTTTGAGTTTTTCCCCCGTTTGGGGCTTGTTCTAGACAATATTTCCCCCTTTTTTTTTCCCTTTGGTTTTCGCACATGGATGCTAGTTCCAGACATTATTTTCCTTACATGCATACTATGTTAGTTCTATAGCTGATTTCCTTGTTTTACATAACAATTTATAGCTTAACCATTGCGTTTTTAAGCCCCAAAAATGGAATGAAAAACAGGGGAAAACAGGGCAGGCATTTTGCCCCACGCCCTTCCTCTATAGCGGTTTTCACTTCGCTACAGTGGTACTGCCATAGCGGGATAACCGTAGTCGTACAGTTCCGCTATGGAGGTTCTGACGTTACCAGCCCAGAAAATTTCAACTTTTCAACAAAACAATCATCCCCCTTCCCGGTTATCATGGTTTAACCCCGTAAATCCTGCCATGGTCTTAAACAACATCCCTAGACCATTCCGGCAATGCACCAATCAAAATTTAGCATCCAAAATCACCGAAACAAAATTGAATTACATAAAAACACTGTTCACAACAACAAATTCTCGCTATCATGCAAGAATAACCCCCTTGGGCCCATGGTTCCCAACCAAGTCCCTGACCGTTCTAAAACCGGAGCTTCCCTATAGTCATAAGTCTTGTCCCCTTACTTTCTTAACTAATGATAAGTCCCTTTTGAAAGTAATACGAAATTTCAAATAAACACACATAGAAATTTGTCACCGACCAAGGCATACCACATTTACATTAGGACTACATTTAGACTCACATATTCACAGTCAGGAATTTAGTTCTGCGCCAGTGATTTAGTCACACAAACATTGTAACACACAAGTTTTCAGACTTCACACCACAACAAAGTCATACCACATATACTATTCTCTATTCGTCTCATGGATGACTGTTATTCGATCATTCATATCTTACCACAGCCTCTTAGGCTAGATACCAATTAGAACCTTCCCAGTTCCAACTCCTCTTGCTTGCTTCACAACAGTCGGAGTCAAATGACATCCTTTTTATTTGTCGAGATACCAATTGGAATCGAGAGATACTGATCGGAATCAACTCATACAAGCAAGTAAACGAACCGCATAAAAGGAATAAAAGAGAAGAGATGTTTCCTAGAATGCTTCATAGCTTCCCAAAGATTGGATGTGGACGTCAACACACCAATCCGCAGGACTCTATTTGACATTTTGCTCTTTACTGAGAGATCGGTAACCTAGGCTCTGATACCATCTGTCACGACCCAACTACCAGGCTGTGCGGGTGATGTGCCGCCATTCTACGACACATTTGACTCCTTTAACTAAGAATAATCGTGAGTTTTCAAGCAACAGTCGTCATTTTTTATGCTTTTATGTTGGAATTGCAGGAAATAGCGAAAAACGTAGAAAAGGAAGGAAATACGATCAAAAGAGCGCCACTGGTTAAGAGTGACGGCCACCATGACGAGCCGTCACCCATGTGACGGTCCGTCAAGAAGACCGTAGAGTCGAGCAGCACACTGCCTAGTGGTGACGGCCACCATGATGGGCCGTCACACACTTGACGGTCCATCAAGTAGACAGTCAAGTTGAGGCAGCACACTGCCTAGTGGCGACGGCCACTGTGACGGACCGTCAAGCATTTGACGGTCCGTCACCCAGCCCGTCAAGTTGAAGCAGTACGCGCGACGCGGATTCCGAACGTTTTTTTGGTTATTTCCTGGACTCCTATAAATACCTAAGTTAGGTTTATTTTAGAATCATTCATTTTACAAATTCATTACCCATTAGTTTTAGGATCATTTTGAGCGACTTTTGAGAGGAAGAAACACAACAAACACGTTTGTCTTCTTCTTCAATCTTGTTCTTCCATTGTTCTTGGGATCTTGGATTCTTGTTCTTGGATAAATTGAAGTTTGTGTTCATTATATTGTAAGATTCTTTTCGCTTTATTATGAATATAAATCTCTTCTCTTTTCCTAATAGCATGAGTAACTAACTTCCCACAACTAGGGTTGTGGGAGCCATGGCTAAAGTAGCAATATAGATTCCGGGTAGCGTAGGGTTCTATCTTTATGTTGTCACGTGGTTAATCATTCAATTACTAACGTTTTCTGGTGGTTGCAAACATTAGAACATGCCTAGGTTTAATTTGCTTGAGTAAAGAGATTAAAACCGGGAAATTTGATTAACTACAAGGATTCGAGACTACCAATTCTCGTCTCATGATTAATGCTGTAACTAGATTAATCTACTTGATGTTTAGGATTGAAATAAGGAAGTTCACCTTTTCAAGTTTGAGAGAATTGAAAAGGAAAGTTGTCTAATTGGTTGAGAAACGTTTAGACGATACCATAAGTTCAATCACATCGTGATATGCATATAGAGCGAACCCGGTTAAACCTTGAGTCGAAATTGTTACGACGCTATGGTGAACATTTCCCTAGTTCACTCTCATATTGATTATTAATCGCACATTATTATTTGCTTTGGTTAAATATTGTTCACACAACACCCCCCGATTTACCGGAAACTATCGACTACTAGTCATTTAATTCACTATCGATTTAATTTGCACCTTATTCCCTGTGGGATCGACCCCAACCTTAGTTGGGTTCTATATTTGACAGCGATCGCTTACGCTTCATAATTGGAGTTGTAATTTGGGCGTATCAAATTTTGGCGCCGTTGCCGGGGAATACAGTTATTTATTAAGTCTTGTGTGTTTATTTGACTCTTAGTCATATTTCCTGATTTTACTTTTATTTGTTGTTTTTGTTTATTACAGGGTACTGAGTTGTGCATGCCAAGTACCCGACGCTCGGGTGAACCAATACTACCCTACGACCCCGAGCTCGCAAGAACACTAAGGCAAACCATGGCTGCACAACAAACGGAGGCAGAAAGGCTCGCTGCGGAACAGCGGGCTCAACATGATCAGCATCACTTGAATGCCGAAGATATAGAGGATGATACTGCATTAGACGGAGTTGGTGCTACGGGCGCCATTATTCTTCCTCCACTAGCGCCCGGGGCTAAGTTCAACATAACTAGCACAATGCTCCAGCTGTTGAACTTAAAAGGATTATTCCGAGGTACGGCCGGTGATGATCCAAACCGACACCTGATGAACTTTGTGGGTATCTGCAAGTCATTCGAATTGCCTGGTGTGAGTCAGACAGCGATCAGGCTCAGGTTGTTTCCGTTGTCTCTATCTGATGAGGCAGCGCTATGGTTGACAGAGCTGACCCCCGACTCTATCGCAACTTGGGGAGAGTTGAAAGGAGCTTTCCTAGAAAGGTTCTTTCCTCCCTCTAGGATGATACAGTTAAGGGATGAGATTAGCAATTTTAGGCAGCAACCTCACGAAGCATTGCACGAGACCTGGCTGCGATTCAAGAAGAAGCTGACACAATGCCCTAACCATCAGTTGAACGACGAGTTTTTGATGCAGACATTCTACAGGGCACTGAATTCGGCTACCAAGCCGACACTAGATAATGCAGCAGGTGGAGCGTTTATGGGTCTCACTTTCATCGATGCCACAGCTATTCTGGACCGGCTCACTAAAACCAACAGGGCCTGGCATACACGGGACACCGAGACGGCTGCTAGCACTCATACAGTCGGTATGTCTGCAGAACAGCGCAGGAGAAAGGAAGAGCGGGACCAAGATATGGCCCATCTGAAGACGCAAATGGACCTATTGACAAAACATTTGCTGTCAGCAGATGTGGAGAAAGTAAAAGTTGTGAGTTCCCAAAGTAGAGCAGCAGAGTTCGAGTCTGATGAGGAGGTAAATTATTTGGGGGGTTTCCAAGCCAATGGCCAGGGAAACCAAGGTCGGAACTATCAGAGGGACAACTACCATGAAAAAGCTGGCTACAGAGACCGTGATCAGGGGAACTGGAGAAATAACACTGATAGAGGTGGGTTGTACGTACCACCTGGTAACCAAGAAAGAACTAGCAATGAGACAGGGACGTCCAAGTTAGAAAATATGATGGCAAAAATGTTGTTGAAGGTGGAATCTACTGACTCCGGAGTCAAGGAAATGAAATCTGAATTATCATCATTGAGTCAATTGGTGAATTCTCATTCCACCTCAATCAAGCAGTTAGAGCAACAAATGAGTCAAGTCTCGGCGTCTCTAAACCAAAGGAAAGCTGGAACATTGCCTAGTGACACCATTCAAAACTCGAGAAACGACTCAAATTGTATGGCAATCACCACCAGAAGCAGTAACGCATTATCGGAAACACATCCGGTAATTCAGACCCAGAAAGATGTTGTAGCTGAAATTGATGAGTTAATATATGCTGAAATTATGGTCGATGAGGGTGTGAAAGTGTCTGCTGAAAAACCCGGTGCGGAAGAAGATGCTACTCAAGTGCTCACAGATAAAAGCAAGGAGGTTGAAAAACTTCCAACTATGATGCCTCGGCCACCACCTCCTTTCCCACAGCGGCTGAAGAAGAAAGTGGAAGATAGAAAGTTCCTGAACTTCATGACCATGCTCAAACAGATATCAGTAAACATCCCTCTGGTGGATGCGCTTGAACAAATGCCCGGTTATGCCAAGTTCATGAAGGACTTGATCACAAAGAAGAGGTCGGTAAGTTTTGAACCGGAAGACAACCTCCACCATTGTAGCGCCATTTCATCAAGGTCGCTGGTCCAAAAGAAAGAAGACCCGGGTGCGTTCACTATTCCTTGCACCATAGGGGAGTTTAACTTTGCCAAGGCTCTTTGTGACTTGGGGGCTAGCATAAACTTGATGCCGTTAGCCATCTACCGGCAGTTGGGCTTAGGAGCCCCCAAACCGACGACTATGAGGTTATTGATGGCTGACAGATCGGTGAAACGCCCGGTTGGTATTTTGTATGATGTACTTGTGAAGGTGGGGAAGTTCATATTTCCGGCAGACTTCGTGATTTTGGACTGCGAAGTGGACTTCGAAGTCCCTATTATTTTGGGACGACCCTTCTTGGCAACCGGAAGAGTATTGGTCGATATGGAGAGCAACGAGTTGACTTTCAGGTTGAACGATGAGGTAGTGAAGTTTAATGTGTGCAGATCAATGAAGCAACCGAGGGACATGAATGTCGTCTCGGTTATTGATGTTGTTGCAGAATCTAATGTGATCGTTTCTGTTGAAGAGAGACTTGCTGTAGAGACATTGGCAGCAGTTATGATGAATTTCGATGATGATGGTGTCAAAGATTTTAAGGAAGTTGTGAATGCGGTGGTTGGAATGGGGTCATATGGTTACGCCCCAAAGAAATTGGATCTCGATTTAAAGAACAGACCAACACCTCCTGCAAAGCCTTCTATTGAGGAAGCGCCGGTATTAGAGTTGAAAGAGTTGCCAGGCCATCTGAAGTATGCATTTCTAGGTGACAAAGATACCTTACCGGTAATCATCGCGACAGACCTTGTACAATATCAAGTTGAAGCGTTATTATCCACTCTGAGGAGACACAAGAGAGCAATCGGCTGGACCATTGCAGATATTATTGGCATCCCACCAGGTATTTGTACTCATAAGATACAGCTAGAAGAAAATTGCACTCCCACCACCGAGCACCAGCGGAGACTGAATCCGCCAATGCAAGAGGTGGTGAAGAAAGAGATCATCAAATGGCTCGATGCGGGAGTGGTTTACCCAATATCTGATAGCAAATGGGTAAGCCCAGTGCAATGTGTTCCTAAGAAGGGAGGAATGACTGTGGTAGCAAATGACAAACATGAGCTGATTCCATTAAGACCTGTCACGGGCTGGCGAGTCTGTATGGATTACCGGAAGCTAAACTCCTGTACTCTCCGTGATCATTTCTCCATGCCCTTTATGGATCAGATGCTGGATAGATTAGCTGGAAGAGGTTGGTAATTCTTTTTAGATGGATATTCGGGGTACAACCAAATATCTATAGCCCCAGAAGATCAGGAGAAGACCACGTTCACCTGTCCCTATGGTACGTTTGCTTTTAGACGCATGCCCTTTGGTCTTTGCAATGCTCCTGCAACCTTCCAAAGATGCATGATGTCTATCTTTTCTGATATGGTGGAGAACACATTGGAAGACTTCATGGATGACTTTTCGGTAGTGGGTGATGCATTTGATGATTGCTTGGCTAATCTGAGTCAGGCGTTGCAAAGATGTGAAGAGTCAAACCTCGTGCTAAATTGGGAGAAATGCCATTTCATGGTGAAAGAAGGCATTGTATTAGGACACAAAATATCTATGAGAGGTCTAGAGGTGGATAGAGCCAAGATTGAAGTCATCGAGAAACTACCTCCACCCATTTCAGTAAAGGGTGTGAGGAGTTTTCTTGGTCATGCCGGTTTCTACTGAAGGTTCATCAAAGATTTCTCTAAGGTTGCTACCCCATTGTGCAAGTTGCTTGAAAAAGAGGCGAAGTTTGTATTTGATGCTGAGTGCTTGAGGGCGTTTGAATGCCTGAAAGAAAAGCTAGTGGATGCTCCTATCATAATTGCCCCGGATTGGTCCAAACCATTCGAAATAATGTGCGATGCAAGTGGTGTTGCACTCGGAGCTGTGCTGGGACAAAAGCGAGACAAACTTTTTCATCCCATTTATTATGCTAGTAAAGCATTAAATGGGGCGCTAAAGAACTACACAGTGACAGAACAGGAGCTGCTGGCGGTTGTATACGCTTTTGAGAAATTCAGAGCGTACTTACTTGGCACAAAAGTGGTGGTGCACACTGATCATGCAGCCTTGAGGTATCTGATGACCAAAAAGGATGCAAAACCTCGACTAATCCGTTGGGTGCTATTGTTGCAGGAATTTGACTTTGAAGTCAAGGATCGAAAAGGGTGTGAGAACCAGGTAGCGGATCATCTGTCCAGGCTTGAGGGGAAAGAGAGCGGAATAGATGAACCGGAGATTGATGATGCATTCCCGGATGAGCAGGTGATGGCTGCGTCACGTGATATGGTGCCTTGGTACGCTGACTTCGCAAATTATGCGGTGAGTGACATGATCCCGGAAGGTTTGAACTTCCACCAGAAAAAGAAGTTTCTCCATGATGCAAGTAAGTTTTTCTGGGATGAGCCGTATTTATTCCGGTTGTGTGCTGACAACATAATGAGGAGATGTGTACCGGAAGCGGAAATGACAAGCATCTTGCAAGCTTGCCATTCGTCCCCAGTTGGAGGACATCATGCGGGTAATCGAACCGCCCGAAAGATCTTACAGTGTGGTTATTATTGGCCGACAATCCAGAAAGATTCATATGAATTTGCCAAGTTCTGTGATCAATGCCAACGAAGAGGAGCAATCTCTCGCCGACAAGAGCTACCCATGTCCACTATTTTCGAGGTTGAATTGTTCGACGTATGGGGAATAGATTTCATGGGCCCTTTTGAAAGTTCTTACGGGAACCGCTACATCTTGGTAGCGGTGGATTATGTGTCAAAGTGGATAGAGGCGGTTGCTTTAGCCGATAACGAAGGAAGAAGTGTGGTGGCGTTCTTAAAAAGAAACATCTTTGCTCGGTTTGGCACCCCTCGCACAATCATCAGTGATGGAGGTTCACATTTTTGTAATAAGGTGTTCCGGGCTGCTCTAGCAAAATATGGAGTGAAGCAACACAAGGTAGCCACACCTTATCACCCCCAAACCAGTGGGCAAGTCGAGGTGTCGAACCGGGAGATTAAAGAGATCTTGGCTAAGTCTGTGAATGTGAACCAGCGAGATTGGGCGAGGAAGCTGGATGACGCACTCTGGGCGTATCGAACAGCGTTTAAAACGCCAATAGGTATGTCTCCTTACCAATTTGTTTTTGGTAAAGCGTGTCACTTGCCCGTGGAACTTGAGCACAAGGCCCTTTGGGCGCTCAAAATGTTAAATCTCAGTTGGAAAGAGGCATCAGAACTAAGGTTGGAACAATTGAATGAGATGGACGAGTTCCGATTGCGAGCATATGAGAGGTCCGATCTCTACAAGGAACGAATGAAGCTGTACCATGACAAGAAGATTGAGAAAAGGGAGTTCAAAGTAGGGGACTTGGTATTGTTGTTCAACTCCAAGTTCAAATTATTTCCCGGAAAACTCAAATCCAAATGGTCCGGACCATTCAAAGTACATCAAGTCTTCCCATCCGGTGCGGTCGAACTAGAAAATAAAGATGGTGAGTTGTTCAAAGCAAATGGGCAGAGGATGAAGCAATATCTGGGCCTCCCGGAGGAGGTACATGTTCTGTCTTTGGTGTATCTTGATGAAGTCTGAGTAATCAAGACACCCGCGTCGTGCCGCGACGTTAAATCAGGCGTTGTATGGGAGGCAACCCATAAATTGTTGTTGTATTACAGTCGTAGAAAAATTTGATTTGTTAGAATTGGTTAATGTGTGCGTTGAGTGTGCAGGTACAAAGAATGGACGTAACAACGTGTTCTGTCTAAGAGTGACGGTGACTTTTGACGGACCGTCAAAGACTTGACGGACCGTCACATAATTGACAAATATTCATGCCCACTGTTTTAGAGTGACGATGGTTTCGACGGACCGTCAACGTCTTGACGGATCGTCATATTTGGCCGTCACCCATAATCCTCACAAGGGCTCACTGCCTAATTGTGACGCCCCAAGTGACGGACCGTCAAACCTATGATGGACCGTCACTCCAAGCAGCGCATCAGGTACGTTTTGATTTTAATTTCGGGCGACCCGACCCAAAACCAAACCAACCCGCCCGGTTACATATTGATTCCATCTTCTTCTCCCACTCATCTTCTACGTCCAAAAAGCTCCAAAACCACCATTAATCAAAAACAAAATCCGTTTCTTTCCCCAAGAAATTCCCACATCCCTATTCTCCTTTCTCCACCATCGTCCAAAACGCACCAAACCAACGAAATCCCGCTAGTTGTCCGTCGGGTCATATAAATCAAAAGGGAAAAGCGATTTCTTCTACCTAACAAAATCAAGGTATGATTCTAAACTCTTCCTCGTTGAGATTATTTGAGTGGCATGAAGAAATACGAAGGAAATTGTTGGGCTGGTATATTTGTGAAATTGTGATAATGTAATTATTGTGGGTATGAGTGGTATTATTGCTTGAAATCGAAAGTGTGTCATGGGTGAAGTCTTGAGTAACCCATGAGATCAAATACAATGATTGGTGGTGACTTTGGGAAACCAAATCCCACAAAATATGAGAAAACCCGTAACCGCGTACAAGGTGTTCGAGGAAATGCCTCAACGAGAGTGAAATACGCTGTCTCAACTTGACGATTGGCATAACGGCCCGTCACATATGTGACGAACCGTCAGCTAAACCGTCAGGAAGAAACACTTCACTGTCTTAGAGTGACGGTCGATGCGACGGTCCGTCACACCTGTGACGGCCCATCAACCAAACCGTCACTCCGAGACAGTAGGTATTAGTGAATATTTTTCTGTTCTCACATGTTTGAACTCGTTCACGTGCAGGTACATGGCCCCAAAACAACAACCGCGTCGCGGTCAAGCACTAAAGAAGAAAGAAAGGATCGCTACAACTCGGACCCTAATTGATGAACCGAGTAGCGACGAAGAAATAGTTGCAGCCCCGACTTACCAAACCATGCTAGTTAAACGAAGAACCACCCAAGTCTCCCAGTCTGAAGAGGAGAGTGGGTCATCTAGCAGTGAGTCGGGGAGCGGTAGTGGATCGGATGAAAGTGGTAGCTCCAGCCCCAATCCGGAGGATGTAGGTGGTCCTGAAACCACCAGAATTGCAGGGAGTGCACCCACGGACAGAGAATCGATCCGGTTGGCATTTAAGGAGGCTCAGAAGCACTATCTTGATGGTCTTACCAAAACGATGTCGAGAAGCCACAAAAGACCGATAGCTGAAGAAGTGCAAATCATGACCACAGATCTGCCTGAATACCCGGTTCTTCAGACACAGTACCAGAGGTATCAGCTCGAGTGGATGAGCTCGCCCCCGGGATTCTATTATCCAGAACTAATCCGGGAAATCTATGCCAATTATTTGGCACTATTGGAAAGCAAATGTGAGCCAGAAAAAGGGGTCAAATCAGCACCAAGGCAGGACAGGGTACCAGTTCGGGGTAAACAAGTGGACATCTCACGGGAAATGATCAACAGAGTCCTCTTTGGCCCGGAATACATCCCTCCACCTGACATGCCAGAGTTCCATGACAAGATTTCCAACGCCTACTCGCAGAGACCGTGGTTGGCCCGAATATTGACTGATGGCTCACCTTCTTGGCTAACTCAGAGGGGACGGATATCGAAGCAATCACTAAGCTTCGTAGCCAAGTTTTGGGGGGCGGTTGTGCGGCTCAGGTTATTTCCAACAGGAGGAGACAATAATTTGGATGAGGGAAGAGCCATCCTTGTAGCAAGCTTGATAGCCGGGTACGTCATCAACTTCGGAATGATAATTGCAGACGAGATGCGGACCA
>QJPP01002472.1:0-207712 GCA_003996215.1 Jaltomata sinuosa | reverse complement strand
GATACCTACTGGGTACCTTATGCTTCGCATTTGGTGCTCACCCCTACCCCCTGCATCTTTGGGTGCAGATCCTAGCGTGGGCCATTGCCGTTAGATCGCTGTGATTCGTGCTTGGAGATCTATTGGGGACTACTTCAGACTGAGGGTGAGCTCTTGGCGATCGGAGCTTAGCTTTAGTTTATCATTTGCTTCATGTACTCTATTACCATTCAGAGATATCTCTATATATTATTTTGATCGTTTGCAGTCCATGTATGTACTTTTGGCTCTATACTATGATACCAGGTCTTGGGGTTTGGTTTAGTTTCCACATATGTATGTATTTATAGTCCTTTGATCTTTTCTCTTCATCTTGTTCTCTTATTTGTTAGATAGTAGCCCATTATTAACCGTTCTGGGCTACGGGGATTGGTTCACCTACCGGGGGTTGTAGGTGCCATCATGACCGAGAAATTGGGTCGTGACAATTTGTGTTCCTCAGGTAGATGATATGATTCAGCAAATCCAGGCAGAAGCTCATAGTTTGCGATACTCAATTCATCCTGGTGTGACTAAAATGTACAGGAACTTGAGGCAGCGTTACTGGTGGACCAGGATGAAAAGGGACATAGTTGATTTTGTGTCCAAATGTTAGAAATTCCAGCAGGTAAAGTACGAACATCAGAGACCTGCAGGACTACTTCAGAGAATGCCAATTCCAGAGTGGAAGTGGGAAAGGATAGCCATGGATTTCGTGGTGGGTCTTCCCCAGACTTTGGGGAAGTATGACTCAATTTGGGTCATTGTTGATAGGCTAACCAAGTCCTCTCATTTCATTCCGGTCAGGGTAGATTACAATTCACAGCAATTGGCTAAGATCTACGTGAAAGAGATTGTGAGACTGCATGGGGTACCACTATCCATCATTTCAGATAGAGACTTATGGTCAGTCGGAGTGGATGATCCAGGTATTTGAGTACATGCTGAGAGCTTATGTAATGGACTTCGGGGGTCATTGGGACCAGTTTCTATCGTTGTGCAAATTCTCGTATAGCAATAGCTACCACTCATGTATTGACATGGCACCGTTCGAGGCATTGTATGGGAGGAACTGCAGATCATCGGTTGGGTGGTTTGAGAAAGGCAATGTAAAGGCTCTAGGCGTAGACTTAGTGAAGGAAGCACATGAAAAGGTAAGGGGCATTCAGACCAAGTTGTTGAATGCTTAAAGTAGGCAGAAGGAGTATGCAGACCGCAAGGTCTGGGACATAGACTTTTAGGCTGGTGAACAGGTATTGTTGAAGGTGTCACCAATGGAAGGGGTTATGCGGTTTGGTAAGAAGGGCAAAATTAGCCCTCGGTTCATTGGTCCATTTGAAGTTCTTGAAATTATGGGGCCAGTGGCTTACAAGTTAGCACTGCCACCTAGTTTGTCGAGCGTCCATCTGGTATTCCATGTATCCATGCTTAAACGATACAATAGGGATGGGGATTACATCATCAAGTGGGATGAAGTACTTTTCAATAAGGATCTTTGTTATGAAGAGGAACCAGTTTTGATTCTTGATCGGGATGTCTGGAGGTTGAGGACAAAGGTGATTGATATGGTAAAGGTTCAGTAGAAGCATCATTTGGTTGAGAAAGCCACTTGGGAAACCGAGAAGGATATGCGGGACACGTACCCTCAATTGTTTGAGGATTTAGGTACTACACTTCCCTCCTTTTCAACAACAACAACACACCCAGTGTATTCCCACAATGTGGGGACTGGTACACTTCCCTCCTTTTATTTTCGTAATTTTGGGTTTGCTCGTTCGGGGATGAACAATGGGTAAATTAGTATCTGTTGTAATGACCAGGTCCATCATTATGGGTTGTCCAATCATGCCAAGTTTTAGAGTTAGAAAACTCCGGGTTGGGAGTTTGAAATTCTGGGCTAGGCTAGCCTCGGCCAGTTTTTGAGCGATGTGGAGTCTAGAGAAATCCGGGTAAGGATTGGTTTATGTGTCTTTTTTTAAGCTAGTCTTCCACGTAGCCAAGACATAACGGAGTCCGGGGGACTTTTCGTAATCGAATTTGGGTAAGTTGTAACGACCGGGTCTATCGTTACGAGTAGTTCAATCGTGCCAAGTTTTAGAGTTAGAAAACTCTGGGTTCGGGAGTTTGAAATTCTGGGCTAGGCTAGCCTCGGCCAGTTTTAGAGAGAGGTAGAGTCTAGGGAAATCTGGGTAAATATGGGTTTAGGTGTCTTAGATTGAGCTAGTTTTCCACGTAGCCAAGACATAAAGGAGTCCGGAGGACTTTTCAGAATCAAATTTGGGTAAATAGAACTCCCAGAATCGCGTTTGACGTGAAAGGGTTATTTCGGGACGTCGGGGGAACCAAGTGTGTTCTGAAATGACCAAAATTAGCAAATTTATAGACTTTTTGCCCATGACGAGCCCTGTCATGTGCTATAGAGGCCACTACTATAGCAATAGAAATTACCGCTATAGCGGCGGTCAAGGGGTGGTCAACTCATTTAAGACCGCTATAGCGGCAGATGACCGCTATAGCGGTAGATGACCGCTATAGTTGGCCGACGAGTTTTTAATGCAAAAACAACTTTCAAAACATCAGAATTTCACAAGTTTGTTTTGGGAGAAGGGCTGGGTGAATTCAAGCGATTTTCTTCATTTCTCAGCCAAAAATCGTTCCTAAGGTAAGGTTTTCGTTCCCCACACTTTGTACTACGTTTTCTATGCGGTAGAATTGCTAGAAGGGAAATTGGGGAAGGTTGGAATAACCTAGGGATGATGCAATTCGGGGAAGAAGGGTGTTCCAAACATGTATGTTCTTGGGTGTTGATTTAGGTACGTTAAAATGATCATAGACTATTTAATTTCCTATTTTGTCCGTAAAAAATGATAAGACTAGGAGAACTAACGGTGGAAAAGCTCGGGAAAAGGGTGGGATTATCATGGGTGGCCTGGGGTTTGGGGATTTTGAATAATCCGGGTAATGTACAGTCTTGTATGTTAATTGTATGCATTATGTGTTATTTTTAGACCAAGAACGTGAGAGGAATCCGGAACATGGGAAAGCTCGGGTTGAATAGAGCTTGGAACATTCGAGGTAGGTGATGGCTTTCGTAATTCTGCGAATGTGTATATTCATTGTACTCGTTTTCTAAGTAATTGTGTGCATTATAATGCTTAAGGGATTTGTGTGGAATGTCTAAGTTTGGTTTACAAGGGGTGTGCATTTATTCTATTGACTGTTATTGTTGACATTCGGTTGGCTCAGGTACCACACCTGGTACGGGTATAACACATGGTTTGCATGGGTACCACGCCTGGTACGGGTATAACATTCGGTTGGCACGGGTACCATGCCTGCTATGGGTTTACTTTATTGCATCTTGCACTATTTTATTGATTATTGTATTGCTGGTTGATATTGGTTCCGTGAGAGGACCGGGTTGTTATTGAAAAGTGTTATTGATTGGTGGTCCTTTAGTGGCTGAGAACTGTTGTATGACTGTTGAATTGGTCTTGGTTTAGGCCGGGTAATCACTTCTTATGGTAGTTGTCTAGAGGGGATTCCAGGGTGGGTCCGGGCTAGACGGTAAGGTGTGGTTATGGTTATTCTTGTTAGTGGAATAGAACTGTAAGAGATGGATTCATGCGGTAACAAGCTAGGTAGAGACCTGTAATCTAGAGATGCATGTGATATTATTGCATGTTTGTCATACTTGTTACTGGATTTTGTGTACTATTTATATACTATTTTCTTGAATACTGGCTGATAATCCTACTAGTATACAATGGTGGTGTACTGATACTGCACTTGTCTTTCTTTTGGTGAGTACAGGGAATCTTCCAGCGGCTGAGACGAGACCTCAGATTTAGCACCGACGTTTCCGATCTTCAAGGGTGAGCTGTCGATTTGAGCTACCTTGGGATTATCATTAGAGTTTTAGTCTATTTGTTCGGACTTAAAAACTATTCTTATTTTGTTTAGGGTTGCATCCCCGTACTCTAGATTTGGTATTGATGTTTGGTACGATGACTTTCAGTTCTTAGGTGGGATTTTCCGCAGATTATTAATTATGATAAGTATTTTGAGTAGTTGATCTTATTTTCATTGCTAGTTTACTTTGATGCTTGCTAGTTTTAGGCTATTAGTGTAGTCAAGGGTGGAACTCTATTGGTTCACTCATCCGGGGGTTGGGTGGGTGCCACTTACGACGGGTTAGGTTATGACAAAGATGGTATCAGAGCCCAGGTTTGTTGATTTTGTTGTACCAAACAAGTCTAGTAGAGTCTTGAGGAACGGTGCGGTGACGTCCGTACTTTTCTTCGAGAGGCTATGGGGCTTTAGGAAAAAAACTATCTCTTCCTTCTTTTCCTTCATGCTATAACTTGATTCCAATTGGTATCTGGTGATACGAATTGGTATCTGGTGATACGAATTGGTATCTAACCTTATTCACTCTTCTGTCCACAGATGGTCACTACAAGAAATAATAGAGCAAGGCCAGTTGTCCCAGCAGCGGGCCCGGCAGTTCACGACAGAGGTAGGGGAAGGGCCAGGGTATGAGCTAGAGCCGCACACGCCAGGGGTGGAGCTCGAGGTGCTGCTGCTGCATGTGAGGTAACCCTTCCCCCACCTCAGGAACCTGTGGTTGTGGATGTAGAAGAAATAGTGGTAGAGAATAGAGGAGCTCAGGAGGAGGTGACACCGGTTGGGGGTGCAGACCTTCCTAATATGACACCAGAGGCTTTTAGGCAAGCGTGGGATATTTTGAGTGGGTTGATTGGTGCTGGAACCATACCCTCCGCTTATGCATATCAGGCCTTGGATACTCAGTTGACAGTTACTACTACACCAAGGATGGATGCAGCTTCGGGCACAAACGATCTTCTCAGGCCAATGTTAGGCCCAGTGATGACAGGTAATGAGCATGAGATGCTGACTAAGTTCCTTAAGCTGAAACCTCCGATGTTTCAGGGTATAGAAAAGGAGGATGCCTATGAGTTCATCCTAGATTTCCATGAGAGGTTGCACAAGTTGGGTATTGTACGTTAGCATGCGATGGAGTTTGTCACTTTTCAGCTGCAGGGTGATGCCAAGAAGTGGTGGAGGTCTCATGTTGAGTGTCGGTTATCTATCTTACTTCTACTGACTTGGGAGCTGTTCCATGCCTTGTTTCTAGAGAATTACGTTCCCCGTACTTTGAGGGATCAGAAGAAGGATGAGTTTCTGAACTTGAAGCAGGGTGGCATGTCGGTCTCAGCTTATAAGGCTAAGTTTCATGCGTTGTCTCATTTTGCTACACAGATGTTGGGTTCCAAAGAGGAATGGGTCCGGTTGTTTGTCAATGGTCTGAATACTGATCTGCAGGTACTGCCAGTGCATATGACTTCTTTAGGAAAGGGTTTTAATGATGTGGTGGACTATGTGAAGAAGATTGAGGGAGTTAGGCAAGCGGGGTAGGCTAAAGCTTTATCCAAAAGTCCCCGAATTTAGGGAAATTTTGGTGGTTCATACTCAAGGGGCCAGCATCACCAGGCTTACTCAGCCATCCTATTCAGTCAGCTCTGCTAGTTACCACAGGTGGTCATCTGGGAGCTCAGTCATCAGCTCCTAGAGGCCAGGGGGCATCTTATACATCAGCTAGCAGGCCTACTTTGGACCGTGGTTGCTTCCATTGTGGTGAGTTGGGCCACTTTAAGAGGGAGTGTCCACATAGGCAGACAGGTAATCAGGGTCAGCAACAGACTAGAGCAGTGGTTCTGGCAGGCAGAGGTGGTAATGTTAGGGGTAATCCACAGGGTAGGCGAGGTAATTTCCAGGGAGGCCGGAGAGATCGAGGGAACGGCAGCGCAGGTAGGGGTGCGGCGTAGCCAGCCCAAGAAGTTGCCCGGATTGATGATCGGGCACATTGCTATGCTTTTTCAGGAAGTACTGAGGCGAAAGACGTAGATCCGGTGATCACAGGTACTATTCTTGTCTATGATAAAATGGCCTCAGTATTATTTGACCCAGGATCTACATATTCTTATGTGTCTATTAGGTTTGCTTTGGGTCTGAATTTGAATTGCGATATCCTTGATTCCCCTATCCATGTATGTACCCCAGTTGGAGAGTCGGTGATTATTAATCATGTGTATTGTGATTGTTCTGTGGTATTTGTGGGGCTACGTACTTGGGTAGACTTAGTAAATCTGGATATGGCTGATTTTAATATTAGCTTGGGTATGACATGGCTATCTCCTTATCATGCTGTGTTGAACTGTAACACCAAAACTGTGACTCTAGAAATTCTGGGTAAGGATAGATTATAGTGGAAGGGTGTATACAAGCTTAAGCCAATTAAGATATTATCGTTTATTTCGGCTAGGAAGCTAGTGGGAAGGGTGTGTCTAGCCTTCTTGGCTCATCTCTGGGATAATAGTGTGGAGTTCCCTTCTATTGAGTCAGTTCTGGTGGTGTCCGAATTTGTAGAGGTGTTTCCATCGGATTTGCCTGGTATGCCTCCAGACAGGGATATAGATTTTTGTATTGATTTGGAGCAAGGCACTAATCCCATCTCTATTCTTCCGTATAGAATGGCTCCGGCGGAGTTAAGGAAACTTAAGACTCAGATGCAGGAACTCCTAGATAAGGGATTTATGCGTCCCAGTGCTTCACCTTGGGGGGCTTCGATTTTGTTTGTGAAAAAGAAGGATGGTAGTATGAGGATGTGCATAGACTACAGACAGTTGAACTAGGTGAAAATCCAGAATAAATATCTTTTACCCCGGATAGATGATTTGTTTGACGAGCTTCAGGGTGCATCGGTGTTTCCAAAAATTGACTTGAGGTCAGGGTACCATCAGCTAAATATTAGGCCTGAGGATATTCCAAAAACTGCTTTTCATACTCGGTATGGACATTACGAGTTTCTAGTAATGCCGTTTGGTTTGACCAATGCATCGGCAGCATTCATGAGTTTGATGAATGGGGTGTTTAAGTCCTACTTGGATTCTTTTGTTATCGTGTTCATTGACGATATTTTGATCTACTTTAAGAGTAGGGAGGAGCATGCTAATCATCTTGGCATTGTGTTGGACATCTTGAGGCACCGAAAGCTTTATGCAAAATTCACTAAGTGTGAGTTTTGGTTGACTTCTGTGGCATTTTTGGGGCATGTGGTGTCAGAAAAGGGGGTGATGGTGGATCCCCAGAAAATTGAGGCAGTTAAGAGTTGGGTCCGGCCTAGCTCTGTGACAGAGGTGAGAAGTTTTATTGGGCTTGCGGGGTACTACCGGAGGTTTGTGAAGGGCTTTTCTTCTATTGCTACTCACCTGACCAGGCTGACACAAAAGGAGGTACCATTTGTGTTGTCCGATAAGTGCGAGGAGAGCTTACAAAAGCTCAAGACACTTTTGACAACGACTCCTATATTGTCCTTGCTGGTTGTAGGTAAAGACTTTATTGTTTACTGTGCTGCTTCACATTCTGGTTTGGGTGCTGTGTTGATGCATGATAGGAATGTGATAGCCTATGCATCCAGGCAGTTGAAGGTGCATGAGAGGAATTACCCGACTCACCATTTAGAATTACCAGCAGGTAAGAATATGAACATCATAGACCTACAGGACTACTTCAGAGGATGCCAATTACAGAGTGGAAGTGGGAGAGGATAAGCATGGATTTCGTGGTGGGTCTTCCCAAGACATTAGGGAAGTATGACTCAGTTTGGGTCATTGTTGATAGGCTGACCAAGTCCGCTCATTTCATTCCGGTCAGGGTAGATTACAATTCACAACAGTTGGCCAAGATCTATGTGAAGAAGATTGTAAGACTGCATGGGGTCCCACTGTCCATCATTTCAGACAGGGGTACGCAGTTTACTTCTATGTTCTGGGGTAAGTTATATGAAGAGTTGGGTACACAACTCACCTTTAGCACAACCTTCCATCCTTACACTGATGGTCAGTCGGAGAGAAAGATTCGGGTATTGGAGAAAATACTGAGATCATGTGTAATGGACTTTGGTGGTCTTTAGGACTAATTTTTACCATTATGCGAATTCTCGTACAACAATAGCTACCACTCCAGTATCGATATAGCAACGTTCGAGGCCCTGCATGGGAGAAACTGTAGATCCCCAGTTGGGTGGTTTGAGAAAGGTGATGTAAAGCCTTTGGGTGTAGACTTAGTGAAGAAAGCGCAGGAAAAAGTAAGGGGCATACAGACCAAGCTATTGGTTGCTCAAAGCAGGCAAAAGGAGTATGCAGATCGTAAGGTCCAGGACATGGACTTTCAGGTTGGTGAACAAGTATTGCTAAAAGTTGAAAGGGGTTATGCAGTTTGGTAAGAAAGGCAAGCTTAACCGTCGGTTTATCGGTCCATTTAAGGTTCTTGAGATGGTGGGGCCAGTGGCTTACAAGTTAGCACTGCCACCTAGTTTATCGGGTGTCAATCCGATATTCCATGTATCCATGCTCAAGCGATACCATGGGGATGGGGACTACATCATCAAGTGGGATTAGATACTTTTTGATAAGGATCTTCGTTATGAGGAGGAACCGGTCTTGATTCTTGCTTGGGATGTCCGAGGGTTGAGGACAAAGGTGATTGATATGGTGACGGTTCAGTGGAAGCATCGTACGATTGAGGAAGCCACTTGGGAAACCGAGAAAGACATGCGGCACAAGTACCCTCAATTGTTTGAGGATTCAGGTACTATATTTCCTTTCTTTTATTTCCTTAATTTTGAGTTTGATCATTCGGAGACGAACGATGGGTAAATTGGTATCTGTTGTAATGACTGGGTCCGTCGTTATGGGTAGTTCAATCATGCCATGTTTTAGAGTTAGAAAACTCCGAGTTTGGGAGTTTGAAATTCTGGGCTAGGCTAGCCTCGGCTGGTTTTGGAGTGAGGTAGAGTCTAGGGAAATCTGGGTAAAAATGGGTTTAGGTGTCTTGGATTGAGCTAGTTTTCCACGTATCCAAGACATAAAGAAGTCCAGGGAACTTTCTAGAATCAAATTTGGGTAAGTAGAACTCCCAGAATGGCATTTGACGTGATAGGGTTATTTCACGATGTCAGGGGTACCAAGTGTGTTATGAAATGGCCAAAACTGGCAAATTTACGGACTTTCTACCCATGATGAGCGTTGTCATGCGCGATAGCGGCCACCGCTATAGCGGTAGAAATTACCGCTATAGCGGTGGTCAAGGGGCAGTCAACTAATTTAAGACCGCTATAGTGGCAGATGACCGCTATAGCGGAGCGGGGACCGCTATAGCGGGCCAACGGGTTTTTTAATATAAAAATAGCTCACAAAACATCAAAATTTCACAAGTTTGTTTTAGGAGAAGGGCTGGGCGAATTCAAGCAATTTTCTTCATTCCTCAACCAAAAATCGTTCCTAAGGTAAGGTTTTCGTTCCCCACACTTTGTATTACATTTCCTATGCGGTAGAATTTCTAGTAGGGAAATTGAGGAATGTTGGAATGACCTAGGGATGATGAAATTCGGGGAAGAAGGGGGTTCCAAACATGTATGTTCTTGGGTGTTGATTTAGGTACATTAAAATGATCATAGACTATTTAATTTCCTGTTTTGTCCGTAAAAATGATAAGAGTACTTGAATTAATAGTGGGAAAGACCGAAAAAGGTGGGATGATCATGGGTGGCCTGGGGTTTGGGGATTTGGTATAATACGGGTAATGTTCAGGCATGTATGTTAATTGTATGCATTATGTGTTATTTTTAGACCAAGAACATGAGAGGAATCCGGAACACGGGAAAGCTCGGGTTGAATAGAGCTTGGGTTATTTGAGGTAGGTGATGGCTTTTGTATTTCTGCAAATTTGTATATTCATTGTACTCGTTGTCTAAGTAATTGTGTGCATTACATTGCTTAGGGGATTTGTGTGGAATGTCTAAGTTCGGTTTACAGTCTATGTTTGAATGTTTTTTACTTGTTGGCTTTACAAGGGGTGTGCATTCACTCTATTGACTGTTGTTGTTGACATTCGGTTGGCTCGGGTAGCACGCCTGGTATGGGTATAACACATGGTTGGCACGAGTACCACGCCTGGTATGGGTATAACATTTGGTTGGCACGGGTACCACGCCTGGTACATGTTTACTTTATTACATCTTGCACTATTTAATTGATTATTGTATTGCATTGGTTGATATTGGTTCCGTGAGTGTACCGGGTTGTTATCGAAAAGGTTTATTAATTGGTGGTCCTTGAGTGGACGGGAATTGTTGTTTGCTTGTTGAATTGGTCTTGGTTTAGGTCAGGTAATCACTTCTTGTGGTAGTTGTCTAGAGGGGATTCCTGGGTGGGTCGGTGCTAGACGGTAAGGTGTGGTTATGGTTATTCTTGTTGGTGGAATAGAACTATAAGAGATGGATTCATGCGGTAACAAGCTAGGTAGAGACCTGTAGTCTAGAGATCCCTGTGATATTGTTGCATGTTTGCCATACTTGTTACTGGATTTTGTGTACTATTTATATATTGTTTACTTGAATACTGGCTGATGATCCTACCAGTACACAGTGGTGATGTACTGATAGTGTACTTGTCTTTCTTTTGGTGAGTACAGGAAATCTTTCAGCGGCTGGGATGAGACCTTAGATTTAGCACCGACGTTTCCGATCTTCAAGGGTGAGCTATCGATTCGAGCTACCTTGGGATTATCATTAGAGTTTTAGTCCATTTGTTCAGACTTAAAAACTATTCTTATTTTGTTTGGGGTTGCATCCCCGTATTCTAGATTTAGTATTGATGTTTGGTATGATGACTCTAAGTTCCTAGGTGGGATTTTCCGCAGATTATTAATTATGATAAGTATTTTGAGTAGTTCATCTTATTTTCATTGCTAGTTTAATTTGATGCCTGCTGGTTTTAGGTTGTTAGTCTAGGCAAGGGTGGAACTCTATTGCTTCGCTCATCCGGGGGTTGGGTGGGTGCCACTCACGATGGGTTGGGTCGTGACATAAGTAGAACTCCCAAAATTGCGTTTGACGTGAAGGGGTTATTTCGGATCATCGGGGGAAGAAAGTGTGTTGTAAAATGGCCAAAACTGGGAGATTTCTGGACATTCTGACCGTGATGAGCACAACCATCCGCGGTAGTGGCCTCCGCTATAGCGATGGAAAATACTGCTATAGCGGTGGTCAAGGTGGTCAAATGACTCAAGATATGTCAAATGAACAAAAAATTCCTTTAATCTTGTGGTCTTAAACATGTCATGTGGAAATTTGGAATTAAAGATTTATCAAAAAAGAGACATTCTTTCTAAATGGAGTACAAAGAAAAGTAGTACAAACAAATTGAAATGGAGGCATTAACACATTTGATGTCATTTAATCTCAAACAGAATGATTGCACATATTTCAAAAAATTCATGGACTAATATACACGAAAAAACTAAAATAATCCTTAATTTCTATTTCATGACACATATAGAATTAAAAAGGCAACGTCCGTCTTTCAAAAATAATGTGCATCATTTAATAGGTCATCACCGATGGACCCACAAATTGAGCTCAAACGTAGTCGGTTGCACTTATTCAAGAAAATTCATGGATTACTACACATGGAAAACCAAAATAATCCTTAATTCCAGTTTTGTGAAACATATGGAGTAAATAAAGTGATGTCTCCCTTTCAAAAATAAGGCACATCATTTAATAGGTAGTCACTGTTTAACCCACAAAATTTGAGCTCAAATAGAGTCGGACAAACTTTTTTTTTTAAAGTTCATGAACTAATACACACGAAAACCAAAATAACCCTTAATTCCTATTTCGTGATACATATGGAGTAAAAAGAGTGATGATTGCCTTTCAAAAAAAATGTGCACCATTTAATAGCTCGTCACTGATGGACCCACAAAATTTGAGCTCAAACAAAGTCAGTAGCACATATTCCAAAAAAATCATAGAATAATACACATGAAAAACTGAAATGATCCTTAATTCCTGTTTCGCAACACATATGGAATAAAAAAGTGGCGTCCGCATTTCTAAAAGAATGCAGATCATTTAATAGGTCCTCATATCGATGGATCTAAAGTAGTTGAGATCAAACAGAGTTGGTCTCACATATTCCAGAAAATTCATTGACTATAAACACAAAAAATTGAAATAATCCGAATTCATATTTTGTGGAACATATGGAGTAAAAAAGTGATGCCCTCCATTCAAAAATAATGTACATCACTTAATATGTCATCATCGATGGACTCACAAAATTTGAAATTGAATATAGTCGGGCACACATATTCCTTAAAATTTGTGGACTTATCGCACGAAAAATCAAAATAATCCTTAATTTCTATTTGTGACATATATGGAGTAAGAAATGTAATGAACGCCATTCAAAAATAATGTGCCGTATTTAATAGGCTGTCATAGATGGGCCCTTAAAATTTAAGCTAAAAATGAGTCGACCACACTTATTCTGAAAAACTTCATGGAATAATACACACGATAAATAAAAATAATCCTTAATTACTATTTCATGATATATATATATATGGAGTAAAAGAAACCGACATCCATCTTTTGAAAATAATATACATCATTTATTAGGTCGTCACTGATGGACCCACAAAATTTGAGCTCAAGCAGAGTCAGTCAATTATATTAAAAAAAAATCATGGACTAATATCCAAAATACTAAAATATTCCTTAATTCCTATTTCATGACACATATAGTGTAAAAAAAGCGATGTGTGCCATTCCAAAATAATATGCATCATTTAATAATGCGCCACTACATTGGAGCAAAAGTCTCACAAAAGGCAAAGTTACTCGATTCCAGATAAGTTGACTACCAGTAATAACCACCCATGGATGTAAGGGTGACTATATTGATTGGATCCTTCAAACTCTGTGAATGGAGAAATTATTTCTAAAGAGCATTTTCCCCTTAAATGGGTCCTATGCATACGCGAATTTAAATTAATTACCTAGTGAGTTTTTAATACCAAATGAGTACAAAACCCCCCCAGTAATTAACCTTTTTTTTGAATAGTCACAAAAAAATGAGTCAATTAAATTCCTTTTGACATCATAAGATGCATAGTAGGACCTTGAAAGAGCATTCAAACTAATTCAAGCATGTGTTGACAGCCATCACAGGGTGGAGCTGGAGGGGAAAAGTGGTTAAATAGCAAAATCCGATATACAAGTTCAAAAGATTAGCGACAAAGCTTATAGCTAATTGTCTTTTCATTGAAACCCTCATCACTAAAAAATCACATCACATATATAAGATTTTTTTTTTTATATACAGTAAATGATGAATTCCCTCGATGAAAAACCTATCAGCGTCACTGGAGCCACCGTCTTAAGACCCAAATAGTTTACAATTTGATGCACTGGAATAATTAATTGTTTACTCAGGAGTACTTTAATAAATTAAACCAAACACAATGATCACACTAATAAGAAATGCAAGAAACAACATACTCATTGTATTCCCACAGGTGAGATCTAGGGAAGATAGGATGTACTCTAACCTTACCTCTATCTTTGTTGGGGTAGAAAAATTATTTCCGATAGACCCTAGGATAAATTTTTTTATAAATAAAGAAGAATTTAAAGAAAATAATGATAACAAAATAACAAAATTAACAAAGCAAAAAACTAAAAGGAAAATAGATGTTCATAAAAGTGCAACATGTATGTATTACTCAAGATCAAGATCTCATAGTCCACATCAATTTAATGAAATTAAACACACTAAAATACATCAAATTTTGGGATTTATCTGTCCTTGTGTAGTAGAAGCTTCCATCTTTTTCTTGGACCAGCAAATGCACCGATGAGCAATACAAACTGGTGCTAGAGTTCTAGGACAATGTTCTTCACAGTCATTTGGATATCACATTCATGAATTGCTTCAACCTTGAAGGATGGAATATCTGCAGCTATATAAAGAAAAATTAATCAAAAATAATTCATTATTAATCTCCCCGCCCCCTCTAAGGGAATGCAAAAAATATGTGCAGCCTATCCTGATGCAAGTATCAATGACTGATTTCACAGTTTAAATTTGTGACCTATAGGTCAGACAAAGATAACTTTACCGTTGTTTCAATAAAAAATAAAATAGCATATAAAGGATTAACAAGAATTGAGAAACAAACCTATGGTGATCAACAACAAAGCTACAAAGAAAGAAGACTTCATCACAATATTTGCCATATTTTGTTATTACTATTGCACTTTCTACAAGAATAAATATTATTAACTTTGGAATGATTTGGAGAAAGGTCTTGTTTAGCATTATATATATAGTGTTAGAGCAATAAAACCAAAGCATACATGAGATAAACATAATCTAATTATAATAAGATTAATGTAATTAGTAACCATATTCCAAGATCAAATTATCTCAGTTGGTCAATAATTATTTTTTGGGGGTAAGTGATTTGAATAAATTTTTCTAATAAAAACAAGTGGTAAATGAAATTAATTAGTAGTCAATACAAATTTAATTAATAAATAATTAAAAAATAATCAATATTTACATGAGAAAACAATAGAATATGGGACATTTAGATTTTAGGGTGTGGCCAAAACTTGGTTGCATTTAACATATATACGTCGTTAATATAAAATATTATTTTGAATTATATCAATCAATTGTATATATAACTTAAACTCCAATTGCATTTTGGTTCGAGGTGATCTATATATTTACTTTATTTTTATTGTTTTTGAACAGAAGTCACCTTAATGGTGTAGAGTTAGGCCAGGATCCTACCTTGTATTTTATAGAAAAATAGTACATGAAGGAGAACATAGACCTTTGCCTCCAATACGACAGGTGAACTAGTGTTTACCATAAAACAAAAATTATGATCACAGAGAAAAACTTTATAGGAGGAACTATCCAAAAGAAACTAATAAACTGAAATCGATTAGTATTAAGCTCTACCATAATCAATAGTAAAGTTCTTTTTTTGTGTATTAATTCAAAACACATACTCTTTCCGTTTTAATTTGTTTGTATGGTTTTGACTTGAAATGGTGTTCCAGAAAGAAAAGTAGATTTTTGAATCTTGCGATCTTAAACTCAAGATATGTCAAATGTACAAAAATTTCCTTTAATCTTGTGGTATTAAACATGTCATGTGGAAAGTTAGAATTAAAGATTTGTCGAAAAAGAGACATTCTTTCTAAATGGAGTACGAAGAAAGTAGTACAAACAAATTGAAATGGAGGCAATAACACCTTTGATGTCATTTAATCTCAAATAGAGTGAGTTTGCACATATTTAAAAAAATTCGTGGACTAATATACACGAAAAACTGAAATAATCCTAATTTCCATTTCATGACACATATAGAATTAAAAAAGCAACGTCCGTCTTTCAAAAATAATGTGCATCATTTAATAGGTCATCAGTGATGGACCTATTGTAATGACCTTTCCGGTCATTTATGCGTATTCACCTTTATTGTATCACTAGAACTTGCATGTAGTGGCCCCAAGTCATTTATGGCTTGCTAGGACCAGTAGTTCGGTGCCCGCGCTGTTTGCTTGGTCTTTTTGGCCTTTCCTTGTTTTAGAGCCTAAGATTTTGAAATCATTGACTTCGGTCAATATTCTTGGTGAACATTCTTGGAATCGAATTCCGACAGTTTCGTTAGCTCTGGAGCATGGACTTTGGTCTAGTGGGACCTTTGGTCCAGATTTTGGAGCTTTTCAGCTTGGAATTCTTCTCGTTCTGTGTTTTCAAGCCAGTTAGGCTTATTTGGTTGACCTTGGTCAATATTTGGTGAAGATGGCCTCGGATGGAAATTATGTCAGCACTGTTAGCTTCGAAATGCCGAGTTTAGGTTAGGTAGTTAGTTGGTTTAGGTCTCGGATGATCTGGGCTTATTTCGGGTGATTTGTTGGCATTGGTTAGTTTTGACTTGGGTCAAAATTCCTCTGAGACGACCTCGTATAGAAGTTTCATTGATTTCGTTAAGTCCGGAATGTAGTTTCCACTCCAATATCCCTAATAGTTTTTTAGTATCGAGTTGCTATTGTGCCTTGAATGCCCTGTGGAGTTTCAAATAGTTGCAGAAAAATATTGCAGATCAGGCCTTCAGCGCCATCACCGCTGGCCTAGCACGATAGCGCTGTAATGGCGCCGTTGGTGCTGGCCATTGTCCCTACACTATTAATTTTGGGATTTTCGTATTTCTATCCTTTTCTCTCAAACTTTTCCAACTCTAAACATAAATTTCACTCTACCAAATTGCTCCATATCAGTTCCTAGCCTTGGGGAATTAATTGTTCATTGATAATCCTTGTTTCTTCAATTCTTGGTAAGTCTTCTTCCCCACCTAACTTTTCTTTTGTTGTTCTAGAAATCACTATTGTTGGTAATCTTCCTAAGCTTTGAGAATCCTCATAGTTTCTGCCCTCCTTGCTCTTGCATGTTCGTGGGTTCGAGGAATTCACAGTCTCGGCTTAAATTCTCTCTTTGTGGTAAGCAATCCTTGCCTAATTTCTGATTTTTGTTCTTAAAATGTCAACTTTAAGCCTTCTCTTGAGCGGGCTGTTTTAGCGCTCTCCTCTTGGCCAATTGTGCTCAATTTTGAAGCATGTCTTCTTGGCATCATTGTGGTTATCATGCCTTTCCATTTTTGGTTTTGGGTTGTGGGCACCGCAGGCCCGCTTTTGACCCAGATTATGACCCGGCTATTATTATAGCATTATGGGTATCGTTAGTCTTATATTGACGTATAGATTATTGTGTTGATAGTGGTTTCATGAATTGGAGTTTCCCAAAGGAGTTCGAGCCTAGACGATGCTGTCCCCACAACTATTCGTCAGATGACATGTAGGTTATGGCTTTCCCTACCTAGACTCTGCATATATAGGCTATAACTGCATTAATTAGCATCCTTTGGCGGGTTGTTATAGGTTGGCACCTCAGATCTTGACTGCACTTTTTGTCCGTTTATTTTGTATATTGATTGTAGTATTTGTATCAGTATTGTATATTACCCTTGTGGTCCTGTGTGGCTTTGTATTGACTCTGGAACATAGATGGTTGGTTATTTGGGAATGTTCGCGAGTCCCGAACATAGAGATATCCTTTTAGGCTAGTTATGACTACTGTAGAGTTGTTGAGCCTGTGCAGGGCTAATAGGAAATGTTTGTGAGCCGTTGGGAAAATTTATATTTGTGTGAAGGCTTATCATCCATGAAAAATGTTTTTCCTGCATGTTTTACTTCGGTTTTGGCTGCGAGCCACTATAGACGGTTGTTCCTAAACTTGCATGGCACCGGGGCCCTTTTTTCGTATACTTGATGATAAAAATGGGCTTTTAGATGATTTCACACTGGGTTTTCCTACTGATACTAGGCTATGCTGCGCAGAGCACCAGACTTGATTTTATTACTGATTTAGACCCGGATACGCTTTGGGCACCTTTTGAGGGGGTTATTGAGGGTTTTATCACTAATTTAGACCCATACACGCTCTAGGAATCCTTTGAGAGTGCTATTGAGATTACTACTACTGTCTTAGACCCAATTCAATTCTAGGCATGTACTTCGATGCTTTAATTCTCTGAGATTTTGCGTTCGTTACTGTATGTGGTCAGGGTCCTCCATGGGCCCTGTCATTCCAGGACCTGGCCAAAGGGACGAGCGTGCCAGAGGAGGGGTATATGGTGTAGGATGAGGTATATGGTGTCGAACTGCCGGGGAGAGGGGGGTGCATACATGTTTACTATTATTGGTTCCATCATTATCATCATCATGTATATCTCACTCGGATTCCACCTTTGTTTGTTATGTGTTCAGTGTACACTCTTGTTGTATGGCTGGACGGAGGGTTTGTTTTCACTTGATTAGGTTCCTCAGTTGTATGGGTGGCCGGAGGGTTTGTTTTCACTTGATTATGTTCCTCGGTTTTAGCCTGTTGAGGCTCCGAGTTTTGGGCTTTAGTATTGAGGGGCGAGTGAGTCCTTTATCTTTGAGGTTAAGTCGTGTGTCCTCCTGAGTGGTTGTGATTTATTGGACATTGTTCCTTATCTTGATTCGGAGTAGAACTCTTGGTTTTGGTGATTTAGTTATTCCATTCTATGTTGAAAATTGTGAGATTGATCTCAGTTCATGCTTATCTTGAGAGTTTGTGGTTTAAGTATGATTTTTTTATTGTATGGCTTCAAGTTGATCGTGTTGCCTACTTCCTTTCTTTCCTTTTTACTTGAGGTTACTGGTATACCGCCATTTTCTCAACTCTCTCTCTTTATTTACTTATATTATTATGCAAGGACTCCAGGTGCGTTCTTATTTCTTCACCTGTGATTCTTTGTGTTTATATATTCTGTGCTAGCATTGTTTGCTTATAACTCTTGGTTGTCTATTCTCCGTGCTAGTTTCCATGTTCTTAATCCATTATTTTCTGTGACTTCTTTCTTGCTATCTGCTATTTACTGTTTTTATATCTTATATGCTCTCAGTCGGCCGATGATGCCTACTGGGTACCCATTGCTTATCAATTGGTGCTCATACTACACTTATGCACTTCTTGGTGTAGATATTAGTTGAGATTTCCCCGTTGATCGCGTTGGAGACTCGTGAAGCTTTTGGGAGATTCGAGACCAGGGTGAGCGCCTGACGATCGGGGCTTGTCTACATCTCATCTGTTGTACTGTTACTCTTGTATCTATATTTGGATACAGTTGTACTTATCGTTTTGAAACTTCTAGCACTTGTATTCTATTAGAAGCTTCTATACTATCAATACCAAGTCTTGGGATTGGTGTAGTATCATTTGTATATATTTTGGGTTGTTGCTTCCGCTTTGTCTATCTTCTTATTTTGTTTGTGCTTGTTTTTGCTTTTTCTGCATATTGGTTAGGTAGTAGCCCATTACTAACCATTTCGGGCTACAGGGATTAGTTAACCTACTAGGGGGTTGTAGGTGCCATCATGACCTGAGAAATCGAGTCGTGATAGCTTGGTATCAGAGCTCTAGGTTCACCGTTGTCATGGTTCAGAAGCAAGTGTCTAAGTAGAGTCTCATGGATCAGTACGATGATAGCTGTATCCTATCTGCGGGAGGCTATAGGGCATTATTAGGAAAGGTTTCATTTTCTTGGCTCCTTATCATGCGTTCCTGGATTTATTTGACTTCTAAAAACTTTGGTTGTTTCATTCCTTCTTTGATGCCTAAGATAAGTTTGACAACGGGTGATGTTGAGGCTTCTGTGCATGTTGCTTTAGTGCTTTCGTCAGCGCCAGGGTTTTAGAGTGAGAGTTTACCACACCAGATAAGGGGTGTGGGGTCAACCCAGCCTTTGATTGGATTTATAGTGACTCTTATTCTTCAAGGCACCATGGATAGAACTCTGAGTCCTCCGATGGGTGTTTCAGTACCCAATTCTACGAACAGTGCTTCAGTTAGGGTTGAGCTTCCAGTTCTTCAGTAGGGTTATTTGTCAGTATTGGACTATATGGAAAGATTTCACGAGATGGTTAGGCGTACTACTAGGACTATGCCTTCAGAGTTTGATAGGGTTCAGAGCTTTTTTGGAGGTTTGATTTTACTGCTCTATCTTGCGATCGAGCATTGCGTGACAGTTGGGATGACCTCCCTTCAAGTAGTGGATCATGCTTGGGCTATCGAGGGTTTATATCGTAAGGCTTATGGAGGTAGTCCTAAGAGACATCGTGGCTAGGATGGTTTTCGAGGTTCCCAGACTCGAGGTAGGAATTTCTCCACCAAAGATAGGTTCCATTGCTTCTTATCTACCCGGCTAGTTTCGGTTACTCCATAGGTATCAGAGGGTGTTGGTACAGGATATATTGAGCAAAGTGTACATAGTACAGGTCATATTCCTCGAGGTTCACATTCAGGTTGTGTAGGCTATGGTGGTCAGTCAGGTTCAGTGAGATTTTCCCACCCACACATATTCAGTAGAAGTTTCTTTCAGTGTAGTGGGCGTGGGCACTTGGTTAGGGATTGTCCCGCGATTCCGCCTTCCAGTCAGTAGGGCCAGAAGGAGTTATCTGCCAGGGCTTCAGTGCCACCGGCTAGAGGTGGAGTGCAGGGTACTAGGGGTGGTCCCCAGATTGTTAGAGGTGGTTTTCGTTCCAATGGTTCAGGTAAAGGTCATTGTCAGTGTGGTGAGCATGGGCACCTTGCTAGAAATTGCCCCACGATTGTGTATCCTGGTCAGCCTGGTTGTTATAATTGTAGAGTGCTTGGTAACTTTTCTAGAGATTGTCCTCGGCGAAGGATGGTTGAGCCTTCAGCTTTTACTACTCAGTCTAGAGTTAGATCCCATCAGTCTGATGCCCTTCCTAGTGGGCTCGAGGTAGAGGTTTATGCTATTGTTACTCTGGGTTAGGCTCATGTTACCTCTGACTTGTGATAGTACTGTTTGCGATGCGATTCCTTCCCTTCTATCATTTATTTGCTTATATTCCTACCTGCTACTTGTTTAGTTGTTTGACTACTTGAATCATAGTATCTATGCATTATTTTCGTGGTACTTTATTCCTTAGTAGTGAATAAGGGAGTTGTCCTTGTGAGGTGTTTTATCCGGAGTTGTAGCTCGTGGGTAGTTCTTGTTAGTCTCTTTTCTGGGTGTTTTTCCTTCGATTTCATTGTGGCTCTAGGCTTGTGTTAAGTCTTTCTCTTGAGCGGTCCTAGATGGTTGTTGCCTAGGCTATTTTCTAGCATTTGCTAGAAGTTCTTGTGCTGGTTTGTGTTACCAGTGGTTGTGCTGGAGTTTGAGCTTCTGCCTTGAGATAAAAGGTGTTGGTTATGCTAGTGAGCATGGTTTGGTCTTGTTTTTTAGGTGACTAGAATCGACCCTCTTTATTTGGTTGGTTTAGGAGGTCGGCAGGTATGTGGGTTGTTCCTATAGTCTCCTCCAGTTTTTTGTCTGGTTGGGTTGTCTTATTATTTCCCCGATTCAAGTTAGGATGATCTCGATCGTAGTTCTCTGGTTGAGCTTTTGAGTGAGGCATGGTGGTTAATTTTAGATGGTAGCATCTTGGCTAAGTGTTGGCTATAGTGATCGTGGTTGAGCTGTGATTGTAGTATTTCGATTGAGTTAGGCATTCAGTCTATCCTCTCATGCCCTTTTGATTATAACTTGTTCAAGTGTGGGAGCTACGGGGATAGCTTCTGGTTTTAGCTGAGGAAGATCTTGTTGGGTTTGGTGTGTCTTCAGAAAGGGTTTTTATTATGTTTGGAAAAGGAGGAGGCTGGCTCTTTTCTCGTGCTTGTGTGTTCTAGTAGCTGACTGAGGTGATGACTGAGAGATGTCTTTGGGTTGTATGTTGGTGACTTGATTTGGCTATCTACAGATAGCAATGGATTTTCCTTTGATTGGTTTGAGTTTTCAGAAGGAGGAGGCTGGCTCTTTGCTCGTGCTTGTGTGTTCTAGTAGCTGGCTGAGGTGATGACTGAGAGATGTCTTTGGGTTGTATGTTGGTGACTTGATTTGGCCATCTACAGATAGCAATGGATTTTCCTTTGATTGGTTTGAGTTTTCAGTAGCATCTATGGATTGGGCAAATTGTGTATTCATGGCCTAGTTGGCTCCAGCTCTATTAGTGTTCTTCGATGGTGGATGAGTCTACTTATGGGTTTTGATAGGGGTATTGATCGGCAATTGAGGTTGAGTTTCAGAATCGTTGGTTGGAAAACTACTCTGGATGGTTCGTGGTTAGTTCTTCTCGGTTGTAGCTTCTTAGGTTGGAAGGCATTGAGTTCGGGCGACTTAGTTTCCCCATCTCAGTCGAGGAGTGGAAGTTGGCCTTTGACACCTAGTCCTTGGCTAACCTTTTAGTTAGGCTAGACATTTCAGATTTTGGCTGTGTTCTAGATAGTACGAGGTTCCTTCTTTCATGGTTGGATAGACTCAGCTGTGTAAGTTTGAGATTCAGCAGTGGTGTATGCTATATAAGATCAAGTTGTGCGGGTTGAGGCTAGATAGGCTAATTTGAGTTCTCTTGATACTTAGAGACTGGTGGTCACCATTCGTTTGCTGAGAGTTTGAGAGCTTGTTTAGTTGATTATTGAAGGGTTGTCTTTTATGTGGAGTTACAGTGTTCGTTATACTCGTCCATGGTTGACCAGAGGTTTGATGTGTTATATGCTTCAGGGGTGGTGGTTTTGTGTGCTCATACAATAGAGCAGTTGATTCGAGCCAAAGAGGCAATATGTAAAATTTCTACAACTAGATGGTGACTTCGGACCTCAAACACCCTTTTCTTTTGCCTTTAGGGTGTTTTACTTGATATTCGTGGCATGGTGGACTTCTTCCTGAGATGAGATTAGTAAGTCAATCTCATGTCTGAATGCTGTTCAAGTATTCAGAGTAGCAGCAGGTACTTCTTGAGGTTTGGAGATTAGTGATGGTTACGGACATCGTGGTAGGCTTACCACACTCCTTGCAGGACTTTGGTTTTGGTTTGGGTCTGTTTGGGCAGGTTGCCCTACTTCATTCGCTTCTAGTTGATTCAGAATTGATGCAGTGCAGCGAAGTAGGGTTCATTCTACAGTTTGGAAGTTTCTCTATCAACACAGGGTGTTTATACATGGCTTTCCTTACCCTGGTGTGCAAACTTCAGTCGGGTCCAGATGGGTTCTATTATCGAGTTTGATGTTAGCAAAAATGTTCATTCATTAGTTGATGGCCAGTTAGGCCAGGTAACTCCAGTCTTCGATGATATGCTATTGGTTATTATCTTGGATGGCAAATGCTAGTAGACTATAACTTGACTTGAAAGGTGTTTGAGCAAAAAGAGGTGACTTTGTTCGTGGTAGAGTATAAGCGAAGACTGTGGATCTTCGGTGTGTCAGTTGATGCTTCAAGGGTGGTTGAGTGTTTGACTTGTATGAAACTTCCTGTTATGCCGCGAAAGGATTCTGTTCAGAATAAAAGAGATTTGCGGATCAGCAGGTTCATGAGTTTGAGTTTTTGGTTGATGGCTCTTCTGGTAAATTTTGTTGTGGTTTTGAAGATTCGAGTTTTGTGAGTTGGTCGCCTTGCTACTCTGGTTTCGGTGTTGTGTTAGTGTTTTCCTGTTGAGATTCTCGAGGTTCAATTTTGGTTGGCAGGTCTTAGGAGGTTTGAAGTTTGAGTTTGAAATCTAGCTTGGCTCTAAGAAGTTTAGGCTTGGTTGCTTTCTTTGGTTCTTTCCTGTTGGGTGCCGTCCAGTCGAGGAGGCTACCGGAGTTGTCCGAGAGAGTAGTGCAGGCTTTGTATTTGCTATTCTTAAACCTCTAGTCTTTCCTTTTTTCATGACTTTTTGGGATGAAAGTCTTTTTAGTAGTGGATGATGTAATGACCCTTCCAGTTATTTACGCATATTTGCCTTTCTTGTACTATTAGAGGTTGCCTGTAGTCGCCCCAAGTCATTTATGTCTTTTTGGGACCGGTAGTTTGGTGCCTGGGCCATTTGCTTGGCTTTTTAGCCGTTTATTATTTTAGAGCCTAAGCTTTTGAAATCGTTGACTTCGGTATATTCTTGGTGAACGTGCTCGGAATCGAATTTCGATAGTTCCATTAGCTCTGGAGTGTGTACTTTGGTCTACTGGGACCTTTGGTCGGGATCCAGGGAGCTTTTTAGCTTGGAATTCTCTCTCATTCTGTGTTTTCAAGCCAGTTGGGCTTGTTTGGTTGACTTTTGTCAACATTCAGAGAAGACGGCCTCGGATGGAAATTCCTTTAGCGTCGTTAGCTCCGAAATGCTGAATTTGGGTTAGGTAGTTTGTTGGTTCGGGTCCCGGGTGATCCGGGCTTATTTTGGGTGTTTGGTTGGCCTTGGTTAGTGTTGACGTGGGTCAATTCCTCCTAGATGACCTCGTATGGAAGTTTCATCGATTTCGTTGAGTTCGGAATGTCATTTCCACTCTAATAGCACTAATAGTTTTTGAGTATCGGGTTTCAATTGTGCCCGAAATGACCCGTGGAGTTTCAAAACGTTGCAAAAAAATATTACAGACCAGGCCTCAGCTCCATCGGCGCTGGCGTAGCGCGATCGCACTCATGCGCATTTTGGCTGGCCAGCGCGATAGCGTTGTAATGGCGTCATTGGCGCTAGCCATTTTCGTATTGCTTCTTCGATACTTGGTAAGCCTTCTTCCCCACCTAGCTTTTCTTTTGTTGTTCTAGAAATCAACATTGTTGGTAAGCTTCCTAAGCTTTGAAAATCCTCGTAGATTCTGCCCTCCTTGCTCTTGCATGTTCGTGGGTTCGAGGAATTCACCGTCTCGGCTTAAATTCTCTCTTTGTGGTAAGTAATCCTTGCCTAATTTCCAATTTTTGTTCTTAAAATTTAAACCTTAAGCCTTCTCTTGAGCGGGATGTTTTGGCGCCCTACTCTTGGCCAATTGTGCTCAATTTTGGAGCATGTCTTCTTGGTATCATTGTGGTCATCGTGCCTCTTTCCATTTTTGGTTTAGGCTTGTGGGCCTCGCGGGCCCTCTTTTGACCCGGATTACAACCCTGTTATTATTATAGCATTATGGGTATCGTTAGTCTTGTATTGACGTATAGATTATTGTGTTGATAATAGTTTTGAGAATTGGAGCTTCCCAAAGCAGTTTGATCCTGGACAATGTCGTCCCCACAGTTATTCATCGGACGACAGGTAGGTTATGGCTTTCCCTACCTAGAATCTGCGTATATAGGCTATAACTGCACTAATTAGCATCCTTGGGTGGGTTGTTATATGTTTGTACCCCAGACCTTGTCCGCCTTTTTTGTCCATTTATTTCGTACGTTGATTGTAGTATTTGTATCAGTATTATATATTACCCTTGTGGTCCTGTGTGGCCTTGTATTGACTCAAGAACATAGATGGTGGGTTATTTGGGAATTTCCGCGAGTCCCAGACATAGAGATATCCTTTTAGGCTGGTTATGACTGTTGTAGAGCTATTGAGCCTGTGCAGGGCCGATAGAAAATGTTTGTGAGCTATTGGGCTAATTTATATTTGTGTGCGAGCATATAATCCATGAAAAAGGTTTTTCCCAGCATGATTTACTTCGGTTTTGGCTGCGAGCCACTATAGACCATTTTTCCTAAACTTGCATGGCCCCAGGGGCCCATTTTTGGTATACTTGATGATAAAAAATGGGATTTTGGATGATTTCACACTAGGTTTTCCTACTGATACTAGGCTCTGCTGGGCAGAGCACAAGACTCTATTTTATTACTGATTTAGACTCGGATACTCTCTGGGCACCCTTTGAAGGGGTTATTGAGGCTTTTATCACTGATTTAGACCCGGATATGCTTTGGGCACCCTTTGATAGGGTTATTGAGATTACTACTACTGTCTTAGACCTGTTTTAATTTAGGGAACGTACTTCGAGGCTCTAATTCGTTGAGAATTCGCATTCGTTACTGTATGTGGTTAGGGACCTCCATGGGCCCTGCCATTCCAGGACCTGGCAAAAGGGCCGAGCATGCCGAGGGAGGGGTATAGGGTGTAGGATGAGTTATAGCGGGCACGTCCCACCATGTTTCCTCTCGCCGAAGTTCTGGGGTAGGGGCGGTGCGTACAGGGTTACTATTATCGGTTCCATCATTATCATCATCATGCATATCTCATTCGGATTCCACCCTTCTTTGCTGTGTGTTCAGTGTACGCTCTGGTTGTATGGGCGGCCGGAGGGTTTGTTTTCACTTGATTGCACTCCTCGGTTGTATGGGCGACCGTTGGGACTGTAGGTAGATTATATTACTCATGTTATCTCATAGACCAAGTTGTGGTCCTTGGTTCTTGTGGATTGGTAAGCTTTAGCCTGTTGAGGCTCCGAGTTTTGGGCTTGAGTATTGAGGGGCTAGTGAGTCCTATATCTTTGAGGCTCCGTCGTGTGTCCTCCTGAGCGGTTGTGATTTATTGGACGTTGTTCCTTATCTTGATTCTAAGTAGAACTCTTGGTTCTGGTGGTTTAGTTATTCCATTCTAGGTTGAAAATTGTGAGATTGATCTCGGTTCATGCTTATCTTGAGAGTTTATGGTTTTAGTATGATTCTGTTATTGTATGGCTTCTAGTTGATCATGTTGCCTACTTCCTTTCATTCTTTTTTACTTGAGGTTACGAGTATACCGCAATTTTCTCAATGCTCTCTCTTTATTTACTTATATTGTTGTGCAAGGACTCCAGGTGTGTTCTTCTTTCCTTCACCTGTGATTCTGTGTATTTATATCTTCTTTGCTAGTATTGTTTGCTTATAACTCTTGGTTGTCTATTCTCCGTGCTAGTTTCCATGTGCTTAATCCATTGTTTTCTATGACTGCTTTCTTTCTATCTGTTATTTACTATTTTTATATCTTATATGCGCTCAGTCGGTCGATGATGCCTACTGGATACACGTTGCTTAGAAATTGGTGCTCATACTACACTTATGCATTTCTTGGTGCAGATATTAGTTGAGCTTTCACCGTTGATAGTGTTTGATACTCGTGCAGCTTTTGGGAGATTCGATACCAGGGTGAGCGCCTGACGGTCGGGGATTGTCTACATCTCATCTGTTGTACTGTTACTTCTAGCACTTGTATTCTATTAGAAGCCTCTGTACTATCGATACCAAGTCTTGGGGTTGGTGTAGTATCATTTGTATATATTTCGGGTTGTTGCTTCCACTTTATCTATCTTTTTATTCTGCTTCAGCTCGTTTCTGCTTTTTGTGCATATTGGTTAGGTAGTAGCTCATTACTAACCATTTGGGGCTACATGGATTGGTTCACCTACTGGGGGATTGTAGGTGCCATCATGACCTGAGAAATTGGGTCGTGACACCCATAAATTTGACCTCAAACATAGTCGGTTGCACATATTCAAGAAAATTCATGGATTACTACACATGAAAAACCAAAATAATCATTAATTCCAGTTTTGGGAAACATATGGAGTAAATAAAGTGATGTCCTTCTTTCAAAAATAATGCACATCATTTAATAGGTCGTCACTGTTGAACAAACAAAATTTGAGCTCAAATAGAGTCGGTCACACTTTTTTTATGAAAGGTCATGGACTAATACACACGAAAAATCAAAGTAACCCTTAATTCCTATTTCGTGATACAGATGGAGTAAAAAGAGTGATGATTGCCTTTCAAAAAAAACATGCACCATTTAATAGGTCACCACTGTTGGACCCACAAAATTTGAGCTCCAACAAAGTTGGTAGCACATATTCCAAAAAATTCATAGAATAATACATATGAAAAACTGAAATGATCCTTAATTACTGTTTCGCAACACATATGGAATAAAAAAGCGACGTCCGCATTTCTTAAAGAATGTAGATCATTAAATAGGTCCTCATATCGATGGATCTAGAGTTGAGATCAAACAGAGTGGGTCGCACATATTCCAGAAAATTCATTGACTATACACACAAAAAATTAAAATAATCCTAAATTCATATTTTGTGACACATATGGAGTAAAAAAGTGACGCCCTCCATTCAAAAATAATGTGCATCACTTAATATGTCATCATCGATAGACCCATAAAATTTAAACTTAAATATAGTCGGGCAGACATATTCCTTAAAATTTGTGGACTTATTGCACGAAAAATCAAAATAATACTTAATTTCTATTTGTGAAACATATGGAGTAAAAAATGTGATGAACGCCATTCAAAAATAATGCGCAGAATTTAATATGTTGTCATAGATGGGCCCTTAAAATTTAAGCTAAAAATGAGTCGACCACACCTATTATGAAAAATTCATGGAATAATACACACGATAAATAAAAATAATCCTTAGTTACTATTTTGTGATATATATATGGAGTAAAAGAAACCGACATCCATCTTTTGAAAATAATATACATCATTTATTAGGTCGTCACTGATGGACCCAAAAAATTTGAGCTCAAGCAGAATCGGTCAGTTTTATTAAAAAATATTCATGGACTAATACCCAAAATACTAAAATATTCCTTTATTCCTATTTCATGACACATATAGTATAAAAAAGCGATGTGTGTCATTCCAAAATAATATGCATCATTTAATAATGCGCCACTACATTAAAGCAAAAATCTCACAAAAGGAAAAGTTACTCGATTCCGGATAAGTTGATGTCACGACCCGATTTCTCGGTCATGATGGTACCTACAACCCCTAGTTGACGAATCAATCCCCGTAGCCCGGAATGGTCAGTAATGGGCTACTATCTAACAATCTAAGAGGAATAAATTGTTTAATAAGCGGAAGAAAGGGAGCAAGATAAAGAGAATAGATAACAGGAGTACATACATACATATGCGGAAGCTAAACCAAACCCAAAACCTGGTATCATAGTATAGAAACGAAACTACATATAAAGAGTATGAAGCATCCAAAATAATATATACACAAATATCTCCGAGTAGTAATAGAGTACATAAAGAAAAAGATAAACTAAAAGCTAAGCTCTGATCGCCAAGAGCTCACCCTCAGTCTGGATAGTCCAAAATCCCCAAGCACGACTCACGGTGATCTAGCGGCGATGTCCCACACTAGGATCTGCACCAGAAGATGTAGAGTTTAGTATGAGCACCAAATGTGAAGCCTAAGGTACCCAGTAGGTATCATAGGCCTACTGGGCACATATAAGATAAAAGCGTAGTAACAAACAGAATAGAAAAACAAGTAGTCACAAAATTCTATGAAAAAGTCACGCAGGAACTAGCCCAAAGGGAAGACTTCATAGAACTCGAACCAAATCTAGTGAACTCCTCTCTCTGCCTCTCTCTGCCTCTCTCTGTCGCTCTGAGGTAAGAATTTGGCCATGAAGACCTCATAGAACTCGAACCAAATCAAAGGAGGTGATGTAGAAGGTCTGCAAGCAGCATGTTCCCTCCACCATAACTTCGCTAGACCCTCCAGCTGATAAGTAGTATAGTCAGACCCGTGAGTCTCTAGCAATCCCAGATGGTGTAATATCTCCTCACAAGTATTAATGAAGTCATGTGGGTCCTTTCCTGATGTACCAGCAAATCTCAGAAGTTCTAATCTCATAAATCTACTCAAGGCCTTCTTCTCCCCATCTGTCGTAGCTTGGCGAGGAGCAAGAGGTTGTGCAACCGCTGGAACTGGAATAACCTCAGCACGTGGAGCCGCAGCAGCAGGCTGCGCTCTTGAACTCTGGACACCCAGGGCTGCTCTCTGAGCAGAAGTATGTTTTACCTCGAAAGGTCTTTCCCCAATCATACCTAGAAGCTGAACAAGTAAACCCCAAATATCCGAAGACTGAGCTAGGGATGAAGCCAGCACAGAAACTAGTACTGGAACTGGTTGTACCTGGGCTGTCCCCGGGTCCATATGCTGCTGCTCAGGGATGAACTCAGGCTCATAATCATACTCGAGCTCTACCTCAACTCTAGCAGCTCTAGCAGTTACTGCTTCTTCTCTGGGACGTCCACGACCCCTACCTCTACCCTTGTGACCACCCCGGCCCCTAGCTACAGTCGAAGGTGTAGGGGAAGGAGGCTCTCCTCCGCCAAAAGCTAAAGATCTCGTATGAACCATCTGCGAAAGAGTGAACTAGAAAAAGTGAGATTTCTAGAAACATTCAAGGGTACTATGCACGAGATAGAAACAAGAAAAGTCCAATTTTCTTAAGATGACATTATAGCCTCCCAAAGATTGAGTACGGACGTCTCCGCTCCGATTCGCAGGACTGTACTAGACATTGGATCCTATATTGATGACATCGGTGAACCTAGAACTCTGATACCAACCTATCACAATCAGATTTCACGGTCATGATGGCACCTACAACCCCCCAGTAAGTGAACCAATCCTCATAGCCCAGAACGGTCAGTAATGGACTACTATCTAACAATCTAATTGGAAGAAACAATTTAATAAGCGAAAGCAAGGGAACAAGATAAAGAGAATAGATAACAGGAGTACATACATACATACATATGCGAAAGCTAAACCAAACCCAAAACATGGTATCATAGTAAAGAGACGGAACTACATATAAAGAGTACGAAGCATCCAAAATAATATATAAACAAATGTCTCTGAGTAGTAAAAGAGTACATAGAGCAAAAGATAAACTAAAAGCTAAGCTTTGGTTGCCAAGAGCTCACCCTTGGTATGGATAGTCCAAAATCCTCAAGCACGACTCACAACGATCTAGCAGTGATGTCCCATACTAGGATTTGCACCAGAAGATGCAGAGTGTAGTATGAGCACCAAATGCGAAGCATAAGGTACCCAGTAGGTATTATAGGCCGACTGGGCACATACAAGATAAAAACGTAGTAACTGACAGAATAGAAAAATAAGTAGTCACATAATTCTACGAAAAAGTCACACAGGAACTAGCCCAAAGGGAAGACAACAAATATAACACACAAGGCTAGCAAGTAGAATATATACACAACAGGCACAGGTGATAGTAAGAAATGACGCACCTGGGATTCTTGCAATAACAGTATATACATAATAAGTTTTAGAAGTGGACGGTATACCGGTAACCTTAAGTACATGGGAAGGAAGAGGAGAGTAAAGAAAGACATGCTCGGAAAATAGGAATTAATAACCAACTAATCATATCAATCTTAAATCCAGAAACTAACAACCTAGCAGTAAAAAATCTCATAATTATAACCATAGAAGGGGAGAACACTGTGATGAAGTAACAAGAGTCTACCTACAGTCCCTCGGCCGCCCATACAATCGAGGAACACAAACAAGTGAAAACAAACCCTCCGGACGCCCATACAACCGGAGCATACACTCAACAAATATAAAATAAGGGTGAAATCTCAAATAATGAAGGATATGATACATGAAGATCTCAGGGTGAAATGGTAACTCTGTATGTAACCCCTCCGGTGCCGATCGGACCCTGAAGGTAGGTTCTATGGAAGGACAATGCATGTATACCTTTACTCTGTTGTATACCCTTCCTCCGGCATACGCAGCCCTAGGCCCCAAGTCCAGAACGACAAGGTCCATGGAGGTCCCGGACCCTATACTAAAACTCAATATCAAAACATGTCATCCGGAAGCAAGTTCAGGTTCAAGCTAGAGACCCAATCTCGAATATGCATGCCCAGACCCTGTCCAGCACTAAAGTAGTGGGAAAAATGTCTCAAAAACCCCTCCAAGGGTGTTCGGGCATAACTGTGTCTAAAATAGTACAATGTCATCTCAGGTGCTCGGTCCGATCGAGGCTAAAGTCATCCCACATCAGTAAGAAAACTCAACTAGAACCCCGGACCTGCCGAGTCTAGCATTATTAGTAAAACTGGTGATAGAAATCATAATTTAACTTTCTTTTACCTCAAGAAGATCCACATGCTAAGTCAAACCATTTCCAACCCATTTCCATCGAAAACGGGCCCCAAGGCCATGCAAAGTTTAGAAAATCAGTTCTAGAAGGCCCAAAGCCAAAATCGTAGTAAAGCGTGGATAAAACCTCTTTATATGCATGGAAATGATATGATTAAACATAAATAGCTTCATAGTAGCTCACAATTAACCTATCGTCCCTGCACAGGGTCCAATCGCTCTACAGCATAGATAGCCAGTATAATATCGTGATAACGATGCCCGAGACTCATGGGCACCCCCAAATAACCCACCATATATGGTCCAGAGTCAAAACAAGGCCACACAGGACCATAAGGGTGATATTATTAGCTACGGAGAATACTACACTGTCACGACCCAATTTCTCGGTCATGATGGCACCTACAACCCCCCGATAGCAAAACCAATCACCGTTGCCCATAACAGTTAGTAATGGGCTACTATCTTACAAATAAGCGGAAGAACAGTTTATTAAGCAAAAGTAAGGGAACAAGATAAAGAGAATAGATAACAGGAATAAATATATAACATATGCGGAAGCTAAACCAACCCCAAAAACAAGGTATCATAGTATAGAGCCAGAACTACATACATGGAGTGCAAACGATCCAAGACAATATATACAGATGTCTCTAAATAGTAATAGAGTACATAAAGCAAAATATAAACTAAAGCTAAGCTCTGATCTCCAAGAACTCACCCTCAGTCTGAATTAGTCCCCAACAGATCTCCAAGCACGAATCACAGTGATCTAACGGCGATGGCCTAGGCTAGGATCTGCACCAAAAGATGAAGGGGGTAGGGTGAGCACCAAATGCGAAGCATAAGGTACCCAGTAGGTATCATAGGCCGACTGGGCACATATAAGATAAAAGCGTAGTAACAGACATAATAAAAGTAAGTAGTCACATAAATCAACAAAAGGTACACATGAACTAGCCCAGAGGCAAGTCAACAGAACCACATGTGAGGCCAGCAGGCAGTATATATACACCATAGGCACAGGTGAAAGTAAAAAACAACGCACCTGGGGTCCTTGCAATAATAGTATATACATAATAAGTTTACGAAACAGACGGTATACCGGTAACCTCAAGTGTAAGAGGAAGAGGGAAAGAGTAATGATAGGCATGCTCAGAGACAGGAATCAAACTCAATTAATCATATCAATATCAAATCCAGAAACTAACAGCCTAGCAGTAACCAATTCCATACTTAACCGTAACAGGGAAAAATTCTATAAATAAATAGCAAGAGTCTACCTACAGTCCCCCGGCCGCCGATACAACCGAGGAACACAAACAAGTGAAAACAAACCCTCCGACATCCCATGCTACCGGAGCATACAATCAACAAACAACAAACAAGGGTGGATCCTCAAACAATTAATGATATGATGCATGATGATCTCAAGTGAAATGGCATCTCTGTATGTACCTCCTCCGGTGCTGATCCAGCCCAGCAGGTAGGTTCCATAGAAGGACACTACCCGTATACCTTTACTCCACCGTATACCCTTCCTTTGGCACACGCAGCCCGAAGCCCCAGGCCTTGATGGCAAGGTCCATGGAGGTCCCAGACCCTATACTAAAACTCAGTATCAAGACATGTTATCCGGAAGCAAGTCAAGGTTAAAGATAGAGACCCAGTCTCGAATATGCATGCCCAGACCCTGTCAAGGACTAAAGCAGTGGGAAAATATCTCAAAAACCTCTCCAAGGGTGCCTTGGCATAACCGGGTCTAAACAGTAGAAAGTCATCTCAGGTGCTCAGCCAGAACGAGGCTAAAAACCATCCCAATTTAATAAGAAACTCAACTAGCACCCCGGCCCTGCCGAGTCTAGCATTAATAGTAAAACTAGTGATAGAAATCATAATTTGACCTTCTTTTACCCCAAGATTATTCACAAGGTAAATCAAACCATTTTCACTTTATTTCCATCAAATATGGGCCCCCGGGGCCATGCAAGGTTTAGAAAATAGTGCCAGTAGGCCCAAAGCCAAAATCATAGTAAATCATGGATAAAACCTCTTTATATGCATAGAAATGGTACGATCAAACACAATAGCTGCCCAGTATCTCACAATCAACCTATCGACCCTGCACAAGCCCATAGCTACTCAGCAAGCATAACCAGCCTAGAAGGTTAATTCTATGCACGAGACTCGCGTATATTCCCAATATCCCACCTTCTATGTTCCAGAGTCAACAAGGCCTCACAGGACCACAAGGGTAAATAAAACGTATCGGCAAGTACTACAAGCATCGGAGGAACAAAAGTAGGCGGACATGAATAAAGTGGTCAAGGTCTGTGGTACCAACCTAATAATCCAACCCAAGGATGCCAGCTAGTACAATTTTATCTGATATATGCTAAGTCTAGGAAGTTTAAACCATAACCTACCTGTCGTCCGATGACAAGCTGCTAGGACGACGATGTCCAAGCTCGAACCACTCCAAGAAGCTCCAAAATGATAAAAATACCTTAGGACAAACGTCTGAATGCCCATAGTTCCTTCATGAAAATTGTTCCTTACGTCCTAATCCTTGCAAACACTATATATACGCAGCTTATACTCACCTATAAATAGTTCATAATTAAGCTTAAATTGACAGATTTCCCAAAAGAATCAACACTTGACGAAACGTCCATAGAACTTCATAAAAATGATTATAAAAGAGCCCCGAGATGGTTACCTTAGCAAACCAAGTGTAAATATTGAAGAACCACCAAGAAATACCAAGTCCTAACTTTTGAAACCAGCTCCAAACATGGCTTATCGAAGGGGAAAATGATTGTCATGCGTAGAGATCGCGTTTCTAGGCACGGGGGAAAATTTTTGCGATAGAAATCACCAAAAATGCACCTTGATCACTCAAGAACTCTCTTGGAACCCTCCCTTATGTTTTATCTCTGTTTCGGAACTATTATGGCGTTTTAAAACGTGAAGTTGAGGCTTTAAATCAATTTTGACCCGACCCGGTTCGCGATCCAGTTTTTGCCAGACTGTCCGCGGTAAAACAGCCATAACTATTTACTCTGAGATCGTCTTGATGTGAGGTTTTGTGCGTTGGAAACTAGACTCGTAGACCTTAGATTTTGTAGGCCGGGGGACTTCTACCTCTTTATATAGTGAGAGAAAAGCTCTGAGACATTTGACCCAAAGTTTAGAAAATTTATTAGAGAAACTTACGATAACTTTTGCCGACTTTCTTGACTTCAAAACTTATCATACGACCATAAAGACCAAAAAAACGGCCCAGGTAACAAACTACCAGTCCCGACAAGCCTTAAATGACTTGGGGACACTACAAACAAGCTCTAACGGTACAAGAAAGGTGAAAACTCATAAATGACCGAAAGGGTCATTATATCATCCACTACTAAAAAGACTTTCGTCCTCGAAAGTCAAGAACAAGGAAGTACCTGAAAGCTCGAACAACTGCGGATACTGAGCCCACATCTCTCTCTCGGTATCCTAGGTAGCCTCCTCAACTGGACGGTGCCTCCACTCAACCTTGACAATCGGGATCTCCCTAGACCTCAATATCCTGACATATCTGGCCAAAATAGCTATCGGCTCCTCAAAAAAGGCTAAACTCTCATCCAGCTGAACCGTCTCCCACTCCAACACATGAGAATCATCTGGAACATACCACAACAACATCGATACATAGAAAATCGGGTGCATAGATGAAAACATCGGAGGCAAAGCTAACTGATAGGAAACACTACCAACCCTCTGGAGAATCTCGAATGACCCAATGTACCTGGGCTAAGCTTGCCCCGCCTACCAAATCTCATCACACCCTTCATGGGCGATACACGGAGAAATACCAAATCACCAACACTGAACTCTAAGGCACGAAGTCTACGATCAGCGTAGCTCTTCTGCCTACTCTGGGCTGCCTGAAGTCTATCCTGAATCACTCGGACTCGGTCTAAGGAATCTCAAAGCAAATCTTTACTCTGTGGCCTAGAATTGAAACCATTAAACCAACCAATCGGCGATATGCAATGCCTACCATACAAGGCCTCAAAAGGTGCCATGCCAATGCTCGAATGGAAACTATTATTATAAGCAAACTTAGCCAAAGGCACAAACTGATCCCATGAACCTCCAAAGTCAAGAACACAGGCCCGAAGCATGTCCTCCAGGACCTGAATGGTCCTCTTAGACTGGCTATCTATCTGAGGGTGGAAAGTAGTACTAAGTTGAACCTCTGTACCCAAATCTCGCTGAATAGCCCTCCAGAACTGAGATATGAACTGAGTGTTACGGTCCAAAATAATAGACGCTGGGACCCTATGCAGCCTAACAACCTCCTGAAGGTAAATCTGAGCTAACCTCTCTGCACTTTAAGTAGTCTGAACCGGAAACAAGTGTGCTGACTTAGTCAGCAAGCCGATCAACAATCACCCAAATGGAGTCAAAACCCTTGGAAGTGCGTGGCAAACCAACTATGAAATCCATAGTAATCCTTTCCCACTTCCACTCAATAATGGGAAGTTGCTGCATCAAACCGTTAGGTCTCATGTGCTCGAACTTCACCTCCTGACAGTTCAAGAACCGAGATACAAACTCCATTATGCCTCACTTTATACCACTCCACCAGTAAAGCTGCCTCAAATCTCTATACATCTTTGTTGTGCCAGGATTAATGGAGTACCTAGAACGATGTGCCTCACGAAGAATCAACTGAATCAAGTCACCAACCCTCGAAACATAAAGGTAACTTATCAAAACTCAGAACCCCATTTGAATATAGAGTAGCCCGAGTGGTCTCACCTCAAACAACCTGATAATGAAGGTCACCCAACTGTTCATCCTTAAACTGACGGCTCTAAACCTGATCAATCAAAGTATAAGGAACCTCAACACTAGCGAGAACTCTGCTAGGATCCGACAAGTCAAGCCTAACCAAATGGTTAGCCAAGGACTCGATGTCTGATAACGCTCAAAGTACCACTCCAATTAAGAAGCGTAAGCGATCGTTGTCAAATATAGAACCCAACAAAGGTTGGGGTCGATCCCACAGAGAATATGGTGAAAGTTAAGTCTTTAGTGAATTAGTTGACTAATGGTCAATAGTTTCCGGTAAATAAAGGGGAGGTTTTGTGTGATCAACTTGTGAACCAAAAACAAACAATAATGTATGAGAAATAATCAGTAGGAGAATGAACTAGGGAAGTGTTTACCATGGCATTGGTAACAATGTCGATTCTAAGCTTAACCGGGTTCTTTCTATATGCGTATCACAATGTGATTGAATTAATGGTATCATCTAAACGTTTCTCAACCAAATAGACGAATTTACTTTTCAATTCTCTCGAACTTGAAAAGGTGTGCGTTTATATTTCAATCCTAAACATCAAGTAGATTAATCTAGTTACAGCATTAATCATAAGACGAGAGTTAGTAGTCTCGAATCCTCGTCGTTAATCATGTTTCCCGGTTTTAATCTCTTTACTCAAGCAAATTAAACCTAGGCATGTTCTAATGTTAGCCACCACTAGAAAACGTTAAGCATGAATGATTAACAATGTGACAATCATATATATTGAGCCCGTCGCTACCCGGAATCTATATCGCTACTTTAGCCATGGCTCCCATAACCCTAGTTGTGGGAGTTTAGTTAATCATGCTAGAAGAATAAGAGAAGAAAGTCATATTCATAATAAGGAGAAGAGATTCTTACAATATAATGAAAACAATCTTCAAATATCCAAGAACAAGAAAAACTAAGATCCCAAGAACAAATCAAAAACACGATTTCAAGAAGAGAAAAACGTGTTGTTGCTCTCAATTTCTCTCTCAAAACTCTCCTAAAACTATTGGGTGAACAACATGTAAAATAAACCTAACATAGGGTATTTATAGGAGTCCAGGAAGTAAACCCAAAAACGTTCGGAATCCGCTCCGCGTTCTGCTTAACCTTGACGGTTTGGGTGACGGACCGTCACCACCTTGACGGCCTGTCATGGTGGTCGTCACCACTAGGCAGTGGTGCTGCCCCATCTTGACGGCTTGGGCTTGACGGTCCGTCACTAGCTTGACGGTCCGTCACTCGGACCGTCACTCTTATCCAGAACGTCGTTTTGCTCGTATTTCCTTCCGTTTCCATGTTTGTCCCTATTTCCTGAAAACATAACATAAAACATCAAAAACGACGACGGTTGCTTGAAAACGTATGATTATTCTTAGTTTAAAGGAGTCGAAAGTGCCGTAAAGTGGCGGCACATCAACACCCTCAACTTAGACGTTCGCTTGTCCTCAAGCAACATAACATAAAAACAATAATACGACGACTCAACTACGAAAACAAACTCGTGTCTCTAGCAACTCATGGTCATTCATTAGTTCAATAAATCAAGCTCCCTCGTAGCACACAAATGTATGAAACGCTAACTTGCAAGGATCCAAATATGTCATTCCGATATGATAGAACATTCTACATACACACGTGCAGCTATCCTAACAATCAATAGACAATACATAACTCTTGGTGCCCTCACCACAAAGAAGTCCTACGCACAAAATTTAGGACTAGGTAAGACGCTCACACTCACAACTGATTTCAAACAATGCACAAGCGATGCCATAGGCTTGCCCTTACTATTCTATTTCAGTTCTTCATAAAGCCGCTCAGGATCACTACAGGACTTGTTTAGGCTTTTAATGAGGCTTCGGGTGCAGGTAGGATATGTTTGGGGAATAGTGACTAAACCCTCCTTGGAATCACCGACCTACTTTACTTTGTCCATCCTTTATTCACCTCCTTCTTTCCTTCTTTCTAGCTACAGGTGCGGCCTCTTTATTTTGACACTTCTTTTTATTTCTTTTTCGTTCTTTTTCATCTCTTTTTCTTTTTCGTTTCTTTATCTTTCTTTTTCTTAGACACACACCCGGAATTTTCATTCTATCCACAACCAAACTTATCCATCCTATTTTTCTTCTCATTTACCTCTATAGTAGCCACCCTCAACTTAGGCTGATTGCCTGAGTTGAGGTGCACGATGTCCAAGGAGGACCAGGGCCAAAACAGGGATTCAAAGTTAAACAGGAACGGTGACGGGTTATTGAAAGAACATGGTCTATTATGGCTCAAACAGGGATCAAAGGGATTATTTACGTTTGGACGGTCTTATAGGTTAAGTGGACTGCACACAAAAAGGGCCTGTGATCCTTTCCTAAGCAACCAACTTCAAACTTTAACAGAATAGACCGGGCAAGTTCTAGATGCATGCACATAGTAAGAATTTATAACAATACGCTCACACACACTTGGCACCAAGAAACTATATCACTACCACTATCAAACAACCGCTCGGCTTAAGCATACTCATTCTAATCATAATCACACAATGACATTCAAGGATCCAGACAGTCAGTCGTTTCAACATAAGTACAAAATCATAAATTTTTTAAAGGGGGCTCCTTTTAGTAACGAAAAACGCCATGCTCATCACTGTAGACACTAAAAAAAACAAAAATTTAAAAATAACAACCTAAACATGCCGGTTCTACTAGATAGCACAACGGAGGGAAAAGAAACACGACAACAAAAACCCTCGGTGGTAAAAGACTTACAGGTAACCCAACACCTTCAACTTAGACTCATGCATTGTCCCCAATGCATACATGTGAAAACTAAACTGTGAGAATAAGGAATACCTGTGAAGTCCATAGGACTCAGATTCTGACATGATGTTGGAGACCGCCAGGGTCTCCAAAGCAGGAGAACTCGATGGAGTGTGTACACGCGACAACCTCATGTTGCGTTCCAGCTTCCTCTTTTGTTGGCTCCATAGCTAGTCGCGATAATTTCTTCGCTCTTTCTTTGCAGATTCTCTTGCGGTGTTTTTGTTTTCTTGATCTATTTTCACCGCTTTCCTTTACCTGCTTCTCCTCTTGCGATCGCGAACTTACTCTCATTACAGCTCGGGTTTCAACACAACCCTTCTCCTCAAGATACACATCCGCAGGGACTTCCTCAATAACATTGACGACCGCGACCACTCTCATGTCACTTGGTTGCTTCATAAATTTGGACACATCAAACTTGACCACTTCATTATTTAATCTGAAGGTCAGTTTATTTCTTTCCATGTCAACCAATACTCTTGCCATAGCTAACAATGGTCGTCCCAATATTATGGGAACTTCAAAATCCACTTCGCAATCCAAGATCACAAAGTCAGCTGGGAATATAAGCTTACCAACCTTGACTAGCACATCGGACAATATTCCCACCGGTCGCTTTACCGAACGGTCAGCCATCAACACTCTCATGGACGTTGGTTTAGGTGCTCCCGAACCCAATTTCTTGTAGACTGCCAGCGGCATCAAGTTGATGCTAGCACCAAGATCACATAAGGCTTTCCCGAAGTTGAGCTTCCCAATGGTGCAGGAAACAGTAAACGCGCCTGGGTCTTCCTTCTTTTCGACTAACGACCTTGAGGAAATAACGCCGCAGTGGTGGAGGTTATCTTCTGGTTTGAAACTTACCGACCTCTTCTTTGTAATCAAGTCCTTAATGAACTTGGCATATCCGGGCATTTGTTCAAGCGCTTCCACCAATGGGATGTTTATTGATATTTGCTTGAGCATGGTCAGGAAATTTAGGAACTTACCATCTTCCGTTTTCTTCTTCAGGCGTTGTGGGACGGGAGGCAGTGGCCGAGGCATCATAGTTGGAAGCTTTTCAGCTTCCTTGCTTTTGTCTGCGGGCTTTTGAGTAGCCTCTTCAACCTCCATGTCGTTGGTGCTATCACCCTCAACTTGAGTCTGAATTACCGGATGTGATTCCGATAGTATTTTTCCACTTCTTGTGGTGATCGCCATACAACTCGCGTCATTCCTCGGATGAGTAGTGTTGCTCGGTAAGGTACCTGTCTTCCTTTGGTTCAGAGATGCCGAGATTTACCCCACTTGCTGCTCTAATTGCTTGATCGAAGTGGAATGCGCCTCCACTATTTGACTCATGGCCGATAACTCAGTCCTTATCTCTTTTACCCCAGCGTCAGTCGATTCTACCTTCAACATCATCTTCGCCATCATGTTCTCTAGCTTGGAAGTCCCTGCCTCGTTGCTAGCTTTGTCCCGATTACTAGGTGGTACATACAAGCCACCTCTATCGGTGTTATTCCTCCAGTTTCCCTGCTCGCGATCTTTGTAGCCAGCTTTTTCGTAGTAGTTGTCTTTTTGATAGGTCCGACCTTGGTTTCCTTGGCCATTGGCCTGGAAACCCCCCAAGTAATTTGCCTCCTCATCAGTTTCCAACTCTGCTGCTCTACCTTGGGAACCCACAGCTTTTACCTTCTCCATACCTCCTGAAAATAAGTGCTTTGTCAGTAGGTCCAACTGCGTTTTCAGATGCGCCATGTCTTGGTCGCGCTCCTCCTCTTTTCTGCGCTGCTCAGCTGACATACAAACTGCATAGGTGCTAGCTGCTACCTCTGTATCCTGTGTATGCTAGTCCCTGTTAGTTTTGGTGAGCCTGTCCAAAGTAGTTGTGGCCTCAACAAAAGTGAGACCCATGAATGCACCACCTGCTGCGTTGTCCAACGTCGGCTTGGTAGCCGAATTCAGTGCCCTGTAGAATGTCTGCATCAAAAAGTTGTCGGTCAACTGATGGTTCTAGCATTGTGTCAGCTTCTTCTTGAACCACAACCAAGTCTCATGTAACGCTTCGTAAGGTTGTTGTCTGAAATTACTAATTTCATCCCTCAACTGTATCATCCTAGAGGGAGGAAAGAACCTTTCTAGGAAAGCTCCTTTCAACTCTCCCCAAGTTGTGATAGAGTCGGGGGTCAGCTCTGTCAACCACAATGCTGCCTCATCAGACAGAGACAACGGAAACAACCTGAGCCTGATTGCTGTCTGACTCACTCCAGGCAACTCGAACGACTTGCAGATGCCCACAAAATTCATCAGGTGTTGGTTTGGATCATCACCAGCGGCACCTCGGAACACTCCTCTCAAGTTCAACAGCTGGATCATCGTGCTAGTGATGTTGAACTTGGCTCCGGGCGCTAGTGGTGGAAGAGCAATGGCGCCCGTAGCGCCAACTCCATCCAAGTCGATATCCTCATCATTCAGCATAACATCGTCCTGCAGACCACCAGCATTCAGATTGTGTTGGGCCTGCAGTTCTGCAGCGAGCCTTGCTGCCTCTTGTTCTGCGGCCATATTCCCCCTTAACGTTCTAGCAAGCTCGGGGTCGTAAGGTAATGTTGATTCACCCGAGCGCCGAGTACTTGGCATGCACAACTCTGTACCCTGTCAAAAACAAAAACAACAAATAAACGTAAAAGCAGGAAAGTATGACTAAGAGTCAAATAAACACACCGGACTTAATAATCAACCGTATTACCCGGCAACGGCGCCAAAATTTGATAACGCTCAAAGTACCACTCCAATTAAGAAGCGTAAGTGATCGTTGTCAAATATAGAACCCAACAAAGGTTGGGGTCGATCCCACAGAAAATATGGTGAAAGTTAAGTCTTTAGTGAATTAGTTGACTAATGGTCAATAGTTTCCGGTAAATAAAGGGGGGGTTTTGTGTGATCAACTTGTGAACCAAAGACAAACAATAATGTATGAGAAATAATCATTAGGAGAATGAACTAGGGAAGTGTTTACCATGGCGTTGGTAACAATGTCGATTCTAAGCTTAACCGGGTTCTTTCTATATGCGTATCACGATGTGATTGAATTAATGGTATCATCTAAACGTTTCTCAACCAAATAGACGAATTTACTTTTCAATTCTCTCGAACTTGAAAAGGTGTGCGTTTATATTTCAATCCTAAACATCAAGTAGATTAATCTAGTTACAACATTAATCATAAGACGGAAGCTAGTAGTCTCGAATCCTCGTCGTTAATCAAGTTTCCCGGTTTTAATCTCTTTACTCAAGCAAATTAAACCTAGGCATGTTCTAATGTTTGCAACCACTAGAAAACGTTAAGCATGAATGATTAACAACGTGACAATCATATATATTGAGCCCGTCGCTACCCGGAATCTATATCGCTACTTTAGCCATGGCTCCCACAACCCTAGTTGTGGGAGTTTAGTTAATCATGCTAGAAGAATAAGAGAAGAAAGTCATATTCATAATAAGGAGAAGAGATTCTTACAATATAATGAAAACAATCTTCAAATATCCAAGAACAAGAAAAACCAAGATCCCAAGAACAAATCAAGAACACGATTTCAAGAAGAGAAAAACGTGTTGTTGCTCTCAATTTCTCTCTCAAAACTCTCCTAAAACTATTGGGTGAACAACATGTAAAATAAACCTAACATAGGGTATTTATAGGAGTCCAGGAAGTAAACCCAAAAATGTTCGGAATCCGCTCCGCGTTCTGCTTAACCTTGACGGTTTGGGTGACGGACCGTCACCACCTTGACGGCCCGTCACGGTGGCTGTCACCACTAGGCAGTGGTGCTGCCCCATTTTGACGGCTTGGGCTTGACGGTCCGTCAGTAGCTTGACGGTCCGTCAGTCGGACCATCACTCTTATCCAGAACGTCGTTTTGCTCGTATTTCCTTCCTTTTCCATGTTTGTCCCTATTTCCTGAAAACATAACATAAAACATCAAAAATGACGACGGTTGCTTGAAAACGTATGATTATTCTTAGTTTAAAGGAGTCGAAAGTGCCGTAAAGTGGCGGCACATCAATGTCCTAGGCCAACGGTCGCTCTGAAGCTGAAAGAGAAGCTAGGCTACCCATACTCAATGCCTTCTAGTTCAAGGCATCCGCTACCACGTTTGCCATGCCCATGTGATACAGAATAGTGAAGTCATAGTCGTTCAGTAACTCGACCCATCTCATCTGCTTTGAGTTCAGCTCTCGCTGACTCGTGATATACTGAAGACTATGGTGATCAGTGAAGATCTCGCAGTGAACTCCATATAGGTAATGCCTCCAGATCTTAAGCGTGAAAACTATTGCCGCTAACTCCAAGTCATGGGTGGGGTAGTTATGCTCATGAACCTTCAGCTGCCTCGACGCATATGCTATCAATCGACCCTGTTACATCAGTACACAACCAAGACCAGCCCCGAAAGCATCACAATACACGGAGAAGCTCTGACCCTCAACCAGCAAAGTCAAAACTAGAGCTGAAGTAAATAAGGACTTAAGCCTCTGAAAGTTATCCTCGCACTTATTCGACCAGTGAAATGGGACATCATTCCTAGTCAGCATAGTCAAGGGTGCTGCTATGGAAGAAAATCCCTAAACAAAACGTCTATAGTAACCTGCTAACCCAATAAAACTGCGGACCTCAGTAATAGTAGTGGGTCTAGGCCATTCACAAACCACTAAAATCTTTCCTGGATCGACCCTAATCCCATTCTTAGACACCACGTGCCCTAGGAATGCAACTGACTCAAGCCAAAACTCGCACTTTGAGAACTTGGCATAAAGCCGGTGATCTCTCAAAGTCTGGAGTATAACCCTCAAGTGCTGCTCATGCTCATCTCTACTACGCGAGTATACCAAGATGTCGTCTATAAAAACTATCACAAATGAGTCCAAATACGGGCCAAGAACCTTGTGCATCAAGTTCATAAAGGTTGCAGGGCATTAGTCAACCCAAAAGACATCACCAGGAACTCATAATGGCCATAACGTGTCCTGAATGCTGCCTTAGGGATGTCCTCCACCCTAATCCTCAGCTGATGGTATCCGGACCTCAAATCAATCTTTGAAAACATGACTGAACCCTGAAGCTAGTCAAACAAGTCATCAATCCTTGGCATCGGATACCTATTCTTCACTGTCACCCTATTCAGCTGCCGATAATCAATACACATGTGCATCGACCCATTCTTCTTCTTTGCAAAGAGAACAGGAGCACCCCAAGGTGACACACTCGGTCTAATAAACCCCTTAGCTAATAGATCTTAGAGCTGCTTCTTAAGCTCCCTCAACTCAGCCGGAGCCATATGGTAAGGAAAAATAGAAATGGGCCTGGTGCCCGGCTCTAACTCAATAGCGAAATCAATATCTCTCTCAGGTGGAAGGCATGGCAGGTCGGTAGGAAACACATCAAGGAAGTCTCTAACCATAGGAACAGACTCAGGAGACGTAGGGTCAGGACTAGCATCTTGTACATATACTGGATAAGCTAAACATCCATGGGAAATCAACTTCTAGCTCGAAGACAAGAGATGATCCCAGACAGTGCATGGCTAACAGAACCCTGCCAAACAACTGGGATAGACCGAGCATGGCTATGGTAATGGTCTTGGCATAACAATCCAACCGCACGGTGAGGGGATAACTAGTACATGCCCATTATCACATCAAAATCTAGCATATCAAGGATCATCAAATCACCCCAAGTCTCTGAATCACCAATAGATATCATACAAGATCTCACAATCTGATCCACTACCAAAGAATCTCCTACTGGGGTCGAAACAGAAACATGAACAGATAATAGCTCACTAGCCAACCCCAAACAAGGCACAAAGTAGACAGATACATATGAATAAGTGGATCCAGGATAAAATAAAGCCATAGCGGGCTGATGGCACACAAAAATCGTACATGTAATTACAGCATCAGAGGCCTCTGCCTTTGGTCTCCTAGGGACCGCGTAAAACTAACGACGACCTCCACCTGCCCGACCACCATCCCTACCACCTGCTCTGCCGTGCAGAGCACCACCTCTACCCTGACGACCACCCCCTCTAGCCGGAGGCTGAACTACTCGTAAAGGCTCGGACGGCTGAACTGTACCCTGCTGTGGGAAATCTCTAGCAAAATGACCAATCACACCATAAGTAAAACAAGCCCCTAATGGCCTACTCAGTCGGGATGAACCATCAGATCCCGTATGACCACCACGGCCTGATACCCCAGAAACTGTACCCCTCGAAGAGTGGCCGCTATAGCCCTGATGGCTGCTCTGACCCTGCTCGAATTGGGTACTACTGGAAGTCTGAAGGGAAGCCTGAACTAGTCGATTGTACTGACCCTAGTGCTGCTGTGGCTGATAACCCCGGCCCCACTGGCCTGAACCTCTACCACCATACCTGCAACCATTGTAGCCACCCTGATGTCGAGGACTCTTATCTCTGGCCTCCTGATCATGTCGCTATAAGTCCTCTACAGTACGAGCATAGTCTACGATAGCCTGAAATGATCAACCACCGATAACTAATAGCTCAGCTGGTTGCCTATGCTTTGTCCGCAACCCCCAAACAAACCTACCTGATGTTGACTCTCTCGTATGAACCATTCGCGGGAGAATGAAGTAGAACAAATGAGATTTCCAGAAACTTCAAGGGTTCTACGCATGACACAGAAGCAATGAAAGAGTTAAATTTCCTAAAATGTCACTGTAGCTTCCCGAAGATTGAGTACGGATGTCTCAGCCCCGATCCGCAGGACTCTACTAGACATTAGCTCCTATACCGATGACACCGGTAAACCTAGAGCTCTGGTACCAAACTGTCACGATCTAATTTCTCGGTCATGATGGCACCTACAACCCCCCGATAGAAGATCCAATCACCGTAGCCCAGAACAGTTAGTAATGGACTACTATCTGACAAATAAGCGGAAGAACAGTTTATTAAGCAAAAGTAAGGGAACAAGATAAAGAGAATAGATAACAGAAATATATATATAACATATGCGGAAGCTAAACCAACCCCAAAAACCTGGTATCATAGTATAGAGCCAAAACTACATACATGGAGTGCAAACGATCCAAAACAATATATACAGATGCCTCTGAATGGTAATAGAGTATATAAAGCAAAAAATAAACTAAAGCTAAGCTCCGATCGCCAAGAGCTCACCCTCAGTCTGAATTAGTCCCCAACAGATCTCCAAGCACAAATCACAGTGATCTAACGGCGATGTCCCACGCTAGGATCTTCACCAAAAGATGCAGGGGGTAGGGTGAGCACCAAATGCGAAGCATAAGGTACCAGTAGGTATCATAGGCAAACTGGGCACATATAAGATAAAAGTGTAGTAACAGACAGAATATAAGCAAGTAGTCAGAGAAATCAACAAAAGGTACAAATGAACTAGCCGAGAGGGAAGTCAACAGAACCACATGTAAGGCCAGCAAGCAGAATATATACACCATAGGCAAAGGTAAAATTAAGAAACAACACACCTGGGGTACGTGCAATAACAGTGTTTACATAATAAGTTTACGAAATAGACGGTATACCGGTAACCTCAATTGTAAGAGGAAGAGGTAAAGAGTAATGATAGGCCTGCTCAAAGACAAGAATCAAACTCAACTAATCATATCAATCTCAAATCCAGAAACTAACAGCCTAGCAGTAACCAATTCCATACTTAACAGTAACAGGAAACAATTCTATAAGTAAATAGCAAGAGTCTACCTATAGTCCCCCTATCGCCCATACAATCGAGGAACACAAACAAGTGAAAACAAACCCTCCGGCATCCCATACTACTGGAGCGTACAATCAACAAACAACAAACAAGGGTGGAGCCTCAAACAATGAATGGTATGATGCATAGCGATCTCAAGTGAAATGGTATCTCTGTATGTACCTCCTCCAGTGCCGATCCGCCCCAGCAGGTAGGTTTCATAGAAGGACACTATCCGTATACCTCTACTCCACCGTATACCCTTCCTCTGGTACACGCAGCCCGAAGCCCCAAGCCCGGATGGCAAGGTCCATGAGGTCCCAGACCCCACACTAAAACTCAGTATCAAGACATGTCATCCGGAAGCAAGTTCGGGTTCAAGATAGAGACCCAGTCTCGAATATCCATGCCCAGACCCTGTCAATGACTAAAGTAGTGGGAAAATATCTCAAAAACCCCTCCAAGGGTGCCCGGGCATAACCGGGTCTAAACAGTAGAAAGTCATCTTAGGAGCTCAGTCCGACCGAGGCTAAAAACCATCCCAATTTAATAAGAAACTCAAATAGCACCCCGGCCCTGCCGAGTCTAGCATTAAAAGTAAAACTGATGATAGAAATCATAATTTGACCTTCGTTTACCCCAAGATTATTCACAAGGTAAATCAAACCATTTCCACTTCATTTCCATAAAAAATGGGCCCCCGGGGTCATGCAAGGTTTAGAAAATAGTGTCAGTAGGCCCGAAGCCAAAATCATGTTAAAACATGGATAAAACCTCTTTATATGCATGGAAATGGTACGATCAAACGCAATAGCGGCCCAACAGCTCACAATCAAGCTATTGACCCTGCACAGGCCCATAGCTACTCAGCAAGCATAACAAGCCTAGAAGGATATTTCTATGCCCGGGACTCGTGTACATTCCCAATATCCCACCTTCTATGTTCCAGAGTCAACAAGGCCTCACAGGACCACAAGGGTAAATAAAACGTATCGGCAAGTACTACAAGTATCGGAGGAACAAAAGTAGGCGGACATGAATAAAGTGGTCAAGGTCTATGGTACCAACCTAATAATCAAACCCAAGGATGCCAGCTAGTACAATTTTATTCGATATATGCTAAGTCTAGGGAGTTTAAACCATAACCTACCTTCCATTCGACGATAAGCTGCTAGGACGACGATATCCAAGCTCGAACCACTCCAAGAAGCTCAAAAATGACAAAAATACCTTCGGACGAACGTCCGAATGCCCATAGTTCCTTCATGGAAATTGTTCCTTACATCCTAAGCTTCATAAACACTATATATACGCAGCTTATAATCACCTATAAATAGTTCATAATTAAGTTTGAATTGGCAGATTTCCCAAAAGAATCATAACTTGACGAAACGTCCACAGAACTTCATAAAAATGATCATAAAAGAGCCCCGAGATGGTTACCTTAGAAAACCTAGTGTAAAGCTTGAAGAACCACCAAGAAATACCAAGTCCTAACTTTTGAAACAAGCTCCAAATGTGGCTTATCGAAGGGGAAAATGATTGCCACGCATAGAGATCGTGTTTCTAGGCACGAGGGCAAACTTTAGCGATAGAAATCACCAAAAACGCACCTTGATCACTCAAAAACTCTCTTGGAACCCTCCCTTATGTTTTCTCTCTGTTTCAGAACTGTTATGGTATTTTAAAACGTGAAGTTGAGGCTTTAAATCGATTTTGACCCGACCCGGTTCGCGACCCGGTTTCTGCCAGATAGTCCACAGTAAAATAGCTATAACCTTTTACTCCAAGATCGCGTTGATGTAAGATTTTGTGCGTTGGAAACTAGACTCATAGACCTTCGATTTGGTAAATCGGGGGACTTCTAACTCTTTATATATTGAGAGAAAAGCTCTGAGACATTTGACCCAAAGTTTAGAAAATTTATTAAAGAAACTTACGATAACTTTTGCTGACTTGCTTGACTTCAAAACTTATCATACGATCATAAAGACCAAAAAAATGGCCCGGGTACCAAACTACCTGTCCTGATAAGCCTTAAATGACTTGGGACCACTACAAACAAGCTCTAATAGTACAAGAAAGGCGAAAACTCATAAATGACCGAAAGGGTCATTACATACACACAACGAAGGAAAGAAACGAGGTGAAATATGGAAAGCATTCAAAGTCTGTGGTACCAACCTAATAACCCAACCCAAGGATGCAAGCTAGTATAATTTTATCCGATATATGCTAAGTCTAGGGAGTTTAGACCGTAACCTACCTGTCATCCGATGACAAGCTGCTAGGACAACAAAATACAAGCCCAAATCGCTCCGAGAAACCTCGAAAGATAATCAAACTATCAAAAACATAAATAATACATCAAGGCGAGTCTAATGATACCCATATTGCTATAATAATTGCCGGGCTATAATTCGGGTCATCGGCGAGCCCGTGGGCCTCGCAACCCGAAATAAAAAATGAAAATGCACAATATGATCACCGAGACCATAGGAGTACATGCCCAGAAAAATCAAGGAAATTGGGTAACAAAATCGAGCTAAAACAGCCCCTAATAGCCAAGAGCCCAATTATGGAAAATACGAAATAAAATCGGAAATTAGGCAAGGATTACATACTCCAAAGATAGAATTTAAGCCAAGACAGATAATTCTCCAAAGCCATGAACATGCAAGAGCTATGAGGCAGCCACTACAACAATTTTCAAGCTTTCAGAATTTAGCAACAATGGTGGATTTTAGAGAAAACCAAAAGGAAGCAAGTTGGGAAAGATGACTTACCAAGAGACGAAGAAGCATGGATTTATGATGAACAAAAATTTCCCCAAGGTTAGAACAGGTATTGGAGAAATTTTGGGAGAGTGTTTAAGTGTTTGGAGATAGGAAAAGTGAGAAATAGAGCTGGAAAAACATATGGGCACAGCTTAAATAGCTGCTGGCCTATCCCTTCGCGAACGCGGCCAGCCATCGCGTCCGCGATGAATAATTTCCCAGGAGGCTGGCGCAAGACTACGCGAATGCGGCCGGCCACCGCGAACGCGAAGTACAAGCTGATGCCATGACAGAACCACCTGCCAACAGCAATGCCCAACAGAATCGACAAAAATCCCGGGAACACACCCGGGGTCCCGCAAACACAAATGAATAGAGCTATTCGACTATAAATGGCATTCCGGACTCAACAGAATCGACAAAAATTCCAATGGAGGTTGATAGCACAAAAAGTGGGCCCTACGCTTAAGAACCAACTTTATGCCTATCTTTCCAAAATGGAACACCAAGGCCTAAAATGAGTCCAAAAGCCTCGGGACCCGAACTAAAGGTCCCTCTAGTCCAAAGTTGACACTCTAGAGCTAACAGTGCTGTCAGAATTTCCATCCGAGGTTGTCTTCTCCAAATGTTGACCAAAGTCAAACTTTCAAGTTCAACTTAGCTAAAACATAAAAACCAAGATAAAACAAAACCGAAAGCTCCTAGAACCTAACCAAAGGTCCTTTTAAACCAAAACCCACGCTCTGGAGCTAACGAAACTGTCAAAATTCTATTCCAAACACGTTTACCATAAATGTTGACTAAATTCAATGATATTCTAAGTTAAGGCTCTAAAATAAGGAAATAGCCAAAACAACCAAACAAACGACCAGGGCACCGAACCACCGGTCCCAGCAAGTCATAAATAACTTGGGGTCGCTACAGAGAAGCTCTAACAGTACAATGAAAATGAAAATGCGAAGATGACCGGAAGGGTCATCACAACATCCACTACTAAAAAGAATTTCATCCTCGAAAGTCAAGAAGAAGGGAGTATCTGAAGGCTCGAACAACTGTGGATACTGAGCACGCAACTCACTCTCGGTCTCTCAAGTAGCCTCCTCGACCAGACGATGTCTCCACTGAACTTTCACAACTGGAATCTCCCTAGATCTCAATGTCCGGATATCTCTTGCCAGAATAGTTATCGGGTCCACAATAAAAGATAAACTCTTATCCAACTGAACTGAATCCCAATGCAACACATGACTCATCTGGGATATACCGGCATAACATCAAGATATGACAACTAGATGAATAGCTGAAAACATTGGAGGTAAAGCTAACATGTAGGCAACACCACCAACCCTCTATAGAATCTCAAACGGCTCAATAAACCTTGGGCTAAGCTTGGCCCGCCAACCAAATTTCATCACGCCCTTCATGGGCGATACTCGAAGGAAAACCAAGTCACCACCACTGAACTCCAAGGCAAGAAGTCTACGATCAATATAGCTCTTCTGCGTACTTTGGGCTTCTCTAAGTCTGTCCTGAATCAAACGGACTTGGTCCAAGGAATCTCTAAGAAAATATGTACTCTGCAGCCTGGACTCTAACTCATCAAACCAACCAATCAGCGATTTGTAACACCTACCATACAAGGCCTCGAAAGGTGCCATGCCGATGCTCTAATGAAAGCTATTATTATAAGCAAACTCGGCCAAAGGCACAAACTGATCCTATGAACCTCCAAAGTCAAGAACACAAGCCCAAAGCATGTCATTCAGGACCTGAATAGTCCTCTTAGACTGGCCATCTGTCTGAGGGTGGAAAGTAGTACGAAGCTGAACCTCTGTACCTAAATCTCATTGAATTGCCCTCTAGAACTAAGATGTGAACTGAGTGTCGCGGTCGGAAATGATAAAAGTTGGGACCCCAAACAACCAGACAATCTCACAAATATAGATCTGGGCTAACCTCTCTGCACCATAAGAAGTCTGAACCGGCAAGAAATATGCTTACTTAGTCAGCCTATCAATGATCACCCAAATGGAATCAAACCCCCAAGAAGTATGAGGCAAACCAACAACGAAGTCCATGGTAATACCTTCCCACTTCCACTAATGAATGGGAAGTCACTGCATCAAGCCACCCGATCTCATGTGCTCGAACTTAACATGTTGACAGTTCAAGCACCGAGATAAAAACTCTGCTACATCCCACTTCATACCGCTCCATCAGTAAAGTTGTCTCAAATCTCTATACATCTTCTCCGCGCCAGGATGAAATGAAGTATCTAGAACTATGTGCCTCACAGAGTATCAACTGAATCAAATATCCAACCCTCGGAACACAAAGATGACTATAAAACCTCAGAATACCATCAGAACCAAAAGTAGCTCGGCTGGCCTCACCCCGAACTAACTGATCACGAAGGTCACATAAACTCTGATCCTCAAACTGTCGGCTCTGAATTTAATCAACTAGAGTAGAACGGGCCTCAACACTAGCAAGAACTCTGCTAGGATCTAACAAGTAAGTCCTAACCAATTGGTTAGCCAAGTACTGGATGTTAAAGACCAAAGATCACTCAAAAACTGAAAGTGAAGCTAGGCTGCCCATACTCACCGCCTTCCGACTCAAGGAATTTGCTACCACATTTGCCTTGCTCGGATGATATAAAATGGTGAAATCATAGTCCTTCAATAGCTTGATCCATCTTCGCTGCCTCGAGTTCAACTCTCGCTGACTCGTAATATACTAAAGACTACAGTGGTGAATATCTCAAAATGAACTTCGTATAAATAGTGCCTCTAGATCTTGAGTGCGAAGACTACCGCTGCCAACTCTAAGTCATGAGTGGGGTAGTTTCGCTCGTGAAGCTTCAGCTTCCTCGATGCATATGCTATCACTCGACCCTACTGCATCAACACATAACCAAGACCAACCCCTGAAGCATCACAATACATGGAGAAACTCTGACCCTTAACTGGCAAAGTTAAAACTGGAGCTGAAGTCAATAAGGCCTTAATCCTATGAAAGCTATCCTATCACTGATCTGACCACTGGAATGGAACATCCTTCCTAGTCAACATAGTCAAGGGTGGTGGTATAGAAGAAAATCCCTGAATGAACCTCTTGTAGTAACCCACTAACCTAACAAATGTGCAAACCTTAGTAGCAGTAGTAGGTCTAGGCCAATCACGAACTGCATAAATCTTACCCGGATCAACTCTAATCCCATTCTTAGACACCACATGCCCTAGGACTACAACTAACTCAAGCTAGAACTTGCACTTTGAGAACTTGGCACAAAGCCAATGATCTCTCAAAGTCTAAAGTACAGTCCTCAAGTGCTGCTCATGCTCATCCCTACTCTGGGAGTATGCCAGGATGTCATCAATGAAGACTATCAGGAACATATACAAGTACGAGCTAAGCACCCTATGCATCAAATCCATAAAGGTTGCGAGGGCATTAGTCAACCCAAAAGACATCCCTAGGAACTCATAGTGGCCATAATATGTACTAAATGTTGTCTTAGGGATGTCATCCGCCCTAATTCACAACTGATGGTAGCCAGACCTTAAATCAATCTTCAAAAAAATGGTGGAACCCTGCGGCTGATAAAACAATTCATTAATACTGGGCATCGGATACTTATTCTTCATTGTCACCTTATTCAGTTTCCTTATAATTAATACACATCCGCATCGACCCATCCTTCTTATTCATGAAGAGAACAGGAGCACCCCAAGGAGACACACTCGGTCTAATAAACCCCTTAGCTAACAAATATTGAAGCTGCTCCTTAAGATCTCTCAACTCAGCAGGAGCCATACGATAAGGAGGAATAGAAATGGGCCTGGTGCCCGTCTCTAACTCAATGGAAAAATCAATATCTCTCTCAAGTGAAAGGCCTGGAAGGTCGGTAGGGAAGACATCTAGGAAGTCTCTAACCACATGAACAGACTCAGGAGATGAAGGGTCAGCACAAGAATCTTGAACATATGCTAGATAAGCTAAGCACTCGCGAGAGATCAACTTCCTAGCTCGAAGACAAGAGATGATCCCATATGGTGCGCAGCTAACAGAACCCTGCCACACAACCGGGGATACACCAGAAACGGCGATGGTAACGGTCTTGGTATAACAATCCAAAACTGCACAGTGAGGGGATAACCAGTCCATGCCCAGTATCACATCAAAATCTAACATATCAAGTATCATCAAATCACCCCAAGTCTCCAAATCACCAACATATATCATGAAAGATCTCACAATCTGATCCACTACTAAAGAATCCCTTACTGGGGTTGAAATAGAAACAAGAACAAATAATGGCTTACTAGCCAACCCTAAACAACGCAGAAAGTAGGCAGATACATATGAACAAGTGGATCCAGGATAAAATAAATCCATAATAGACTGATGGCATACAGAAATCGTACTTGTAATCACGTCATCCGAGGCCTCTACCTCTGGTCTCCCAGGGACCACATCGAACTGACGATGACCTATACCTGCCTGACTGCCATCCCTACCACCTGCTCTGCCATTTGGAGCACCACCTCTACCCTGACCACCACCTCCTCGAGCTGGTGGCTGAACTGAGCGAATAGGCTGAGTCGGTGGAGTGGCTGGATGAACTGCACCCTTCTGGGAAAATCTCTAGCAAAATGACCAATAATAACACAGGTGAAACAATCCCCTGACGACCTACTCGGTCATGATGAATTAGTAGAACCCGTATGGCCACCACTGCCTAATGCCCTAGAAGTTGTACCCCTCGAAGACTAACCATTGTATCCCTTATAGCTGCTCTGACCCTGCTCAAACTGAGTACTACCGGAATCCTAAAGTGAAGCCTGAACTGATCAACTGGAATTACCCTTGTGCTGTTGTGGCTGATAACCCCGGCCCTACTGTCCTGAACCTCTACCACCATGTCGGAACCACTGCAGCCATCCTGATGTCGAGGCCTCTTATCTCTGGCCTCGATGTCATTACAACGCGAATCCTCAATAGTACGGGCATAGTCCGCAATAGCCTGGAAAGACCAACCACTAGCAACCAATATCTCTACAGGCTCTCAAAACTCTCTTTGTAGCCCCCAAAACAAATCTACGGACCCTGTTAGCCTCAGTAGGAAAACTCATGGCCCCAAATGGAGCAAGCTGATGGAAACGGGTCTCCTACTTCGAGACGGTCATAGTATCCTGAGCAAGTCTAGTTAACTCTTCTCTCTGCCTATCTCTGTCGCTCTGAGGTAAGAATTTGGCCATGAAGACCTCATAGAACTCGAACCAAATCAAAGGAGGTGATGTAGAAGGTCTGCAAGCAGCATGTTCCCTCCACCAAAACTTCGCTAGACCCTCCAGATGATAAGTAGTATAGTCAGACCCGTGAGTCTCTAGCAATCCCAGATGGTGTAATATCTCCTCACAAGTATTAATGAAGTCATGTGGGTCCTTTCCTGATGTACCAGCAAATCTCAGAAGTTCTAATCTCATAAATCTACTCAAGGCCTTCTGCTCCCCATCTGTCGTAGATTGGCAAGGAGCAAGAGGTTGTGCAACCGCTGGAACTGGAATAACCTCAGCACGTGGAGCCGCAGTAGTAGGCTGCGCTCTTGAACTCTAGACACCCAGGGCTGCCCTCTGAGCAGAAGTATGTTCTACCTCGAAAGGTCTTTCCCCAATCATACCTAGAAGCTGAACAAGTAAACCCCAAATATCCGAAGACTGAGCTGGGGATGAAGCCAGCACAAAAACTGGTGCTGGAACTGGTGGTACCTGGGCTGTCCCCGGGTCCATATGCTGCTGCTCAGGGATGAACTCAGGCTCATAATCATACTCGAGCTCTACCTCAACTCTAGCAGCTCTAGCAGGTGTTGCTTCTTCTCTGGGACGTCCACGACCCCTACCTCTATCCTTGTGACCACCCCGGCCCCTAGCTACAGTCGAAGGTGTAGGGAAAGGACGCTCTCCTCCCCCAAAAGCTAAAGATCTCGTATGAACCATCTGCGAAAGAGTGAACCAGAAAAAGTGAGATTTCTAGAAACATTCAAGGGTACTATGCACGAGATAGAAACAAGAAAAGTCCAATTTTCTTAAGATGTCATTATAGCCTCCCAAAGATTGAGTACGGACGTCTCCGCCCCGATCCGCAGGATTGTACTAGACATTGGCTCCTATACTGATGACATCGGTGAACCTAGAACTCTGATACAAAGCTATCACAATAAGATTTCACGGTCATGATGGCACCTACAACCCCCCAGTAAGTGAACTAATCCTCATAGCCCAGAACGGTCAGTAATGGACTACTATCTAACAATCTAATTGGAAGAAACAATTTAATAAGCGAAAGCAAGGGAACAAGATAAAGAGAATAGATAACAGGAGTACATACATACATACATATGCGAAAGCTAAACCAAACCCAAAACATGGTATCATAGTAAAGAGACGGAACTACATATAAAGAGTACGAAGCATCCAAAATAATATATAAACAAATGTCTCCGAGTAGTAAAAGAGTACATAAAGCAAAAGATAAACTAAAAGCTAAGCTCTGGTTGCCAAGAGCTCACCCTTGGTCTGGATAGTCCAAAATCCTAAAGCATGACTCACAGTGATCTAGCGGTGATGTCCCACACTAGGATCTGCACCAGAAGATGCAGAGTGTAGTATGGCACCAAATGCGAAGCATAAGGTACCCAGTAGGTATTATAGGCCGACTGGGCACATACAAGATAAAAGCGTAGTAACTGACAGAATAGAAAAACAAGTAGTCACATAATTGTACGAAAAAGTCACACAGGAACTAGCCCAAAGGGAAGACAACAAATATAACACACAAGGCTAGCAAGTAGAATATATACACAATAGGCACATGTGATAGTAAGAAATAACGCACCTGGGATCCTTGCAATAACAGTATATACATAATAAGTTTTAGAAGTGGACGGTATACCGGTAACCTCAAGTACAAGGGATGAAAGAGGATAGTAAAGATAGACATGCTTGAAAAATAGGAATCAATAACCAACTAATCATATCAATCTCAAATACAGAAACTACAACCTAGCAGTAAGCAATCTCATAATTATAACCGTAGCGGGGGATAACACTGCGATAAAGTAACATGAGTCTACCTACAGTCCCCCGACCGCCCATACAACTGAGGAATGCAAACAAGTGAAAACAAACCCTCTGGCTGCCCATACAATCAGAGCGTACACTCAACAAATAGCAAACAAGGGTGGAATCTCACACAATGAATGATATGATGCATGAAGATCTCAGGGTGAAATGGTAACTCAGTATGTACCCCCTCCGGTGCCTATCGGGGCTAGTAGGTAGGTTCCATGGAAGGAAACTTCCCATATACCTCTACTCAGCTGTATACCCTCCCTGCGGCACACACATCCCTAGGCCCCAGGTCCATAATGACAAGGTCCATGGAGGTCCCGGACCCCATACTAAAACTCAGTATCGAAACATGTCATTCGGAAGTAAGTCTGGGTTCAAGCTAGAGAACCAGTCTCAAATATGCATGTCCAGACCCAATCCAGGACTAAAGTGGTGGGAAAAATGTCTCAAAAACCCCTCCAAGTGTGCCCGGGCATAACCATGTCTAAAATAGTAGAAAGTCATCTCAAGTGCTCTGTCCGACCGAGGCTAAAGTCATCCCAAATCAGTAAGAAAACTCAACTAGCACTCTGAGCAGAAGTATGTTCTACCTCGAAAGGTCTTTCCCCAATCATACCTAGAAGCTTAACAAGTAAACCCCAAATATCCGAAGACTGAGCTGGGGATGAAGCCAGCACAGAAACTAGTGCTGGAACTGGTGGTACCTGGGATGTCCCCGGGTCCATATGTTGCTGCTCAGGGATGAACTCAGGCTCATAATCATACTCAAGATCTACCTCAACTCTAGCATCTCTAGCAGGTGCTGCTTCTTCTCTGGGACGTCCACGACCCCTACCTCTACCCTTGTGACCACCCCGGCCCCTAGCTACAGTCGAAGGTTTAGGGGAAGGAGGCTCTCCTCCGCCAAAAGCTAAAGATCTCGTATGAACCATCTGCGAAAGAGTGAACCAGAAAAAGTGAGATTTTTAGAAACATTCAAGGGTACTATGCACGAGATAGAAACAAGAAAAGTCCAATTTTCTTAAGATGTCATTATAGCCTTCCAAAGATTGAGTACGGACGTCTCCGCCCCGATCTGCAGGATTGTACTAGACATTGGCTCCTATACTGATGACATTGGTGAACCTAGAACTCTGATACCAAGCTATCACAATCAGATTTCACGGTCATGATGGCACCTACAACCCCCCAATAAGTGAACCAATCCTCATAGCCCAGAACGGTCAGTAATGGACTACTATCTAACAATCTAATTGGAAGAAACAATTTAATAAGCGAAAGCAAGGGAACAAGATAAAGAGAATAGATAACAGGAGTACATCATACAAACATATGCGAAAGCTAAACCAAACCCAAAACATGGTATCAAAGTAAAGAGACGGAACTACATATAAAGAGTACGAAGCATCCAAAATAATATATAAACAAATGTCTCCGAGTAGTAAAAGAGTACATAAAGCAAAAGATAAACTAAAAGCTAAGCTCTGGTTGCCAAGAGCTCACCCTTGGTCTGGATAGTCCAAAATCCTCAAGCACGACTCACAGCGATCTAGCGGTGATGTCCCACACTAGGATCTGCACCAGAAGATGCAGAGTGTAGTATGAGCACCAAATGCGAAGCATAAGGTACCCAGTAGGTATTATAGGCCGACTGTGCACATACAAGATAAAAGCGTAGTAACTGACAGAATAGAAAAATAAGTAGTCACATAATTCTACGAAAAAGTCACACAGGAACTAGCCCAAAGGGAAGACAACAAATATAACACACAAGGCTATCAAGTAGAATATATACACAATAGGCACATGTGATAGTAAGAAATGACGCACCTGGGATCCTTGCAATAACAGTATATACATAATAAGTTTTAGAAGTGGACGGTATACCGGTAACGTCGTGTACAAGGGATGGAAGAGGATAGTAAAGATAGACATTCTCGAAAAATAGGAATCAATAACCAACTAATCATATCAATCTCCAATACAGAAACTACAACCTAGCAGTAAGCAATCTCATAATTATAACCGTAGCGGGGGATAACACTGCGATAAAGTAACATGAGTCTACCTACAGTCCCCCGACCGCCCATACAACTGAGGAATGCAAACAAGTGAAAACAAACCCTCTGGCTGCCCATACAATCAGAGCGTACACTCAACAAATAGCAAACAAGGGTTGAATCTCAAACAATGAATGATATGATGCATGAAGATCTCAGGGTGAAATGGTAACTCAGTATGTACCCCCTCTGGTGCCTATCGGGGCTAGCAGGTAGGTTTCATGGAAGGAAACTTCCTGTATACCTCTACTCTGCTGTATACCCTCCCTGCGGCACACACATCCCTAGGCCCCAGGTCCATAATGACAAGGTCCATGGAGGTCCCGGACCCCATACTAAAACTCAGTATCGAAACATGTCATTCAGAAGTAAGTCTGGGTTCAAGCTAGAGACCCAATCTCAAATATGCATGTCCAGACCCTATCCAGGACTAAAGTGGTGGGAAAAATGTCTCAAAAACCCCTCCAAGTGTGCCCGGGCATAACCAGGTCTAAAATAGTAGAAAGTCATCTCAGGTGCTCTGTCCGACCGAGGCTAAAGTCATCCCAAATCAGTAAGAAAACTCAACTAGCACCCCGGTCCTGACGAGTGTAGCGTTAACAGTAAAACTGGTGATAGAAATCATAATTTAACTTTCTTTTACCCTAAGAAGATCCACATGATAATTCAAACCATTTCTAACCTATTTCCATAAAAAAAAAAAGGGCCCCCAGGGCCATGCAAAGTTTAGAAAATCAGTTCCAGTAGGACCTAAGCCAAAACCATAGTAAAGCGTGGATAAAACCTCTTTATATGCATGGAAATGATATGATTAAACCCAAATAGTGACCAGCAGCTCACAATCAACCTATCGGCCCTGCACAAGTTCCAATCGCTCTATAATACAGATAGCCAGTATAATATCACGATAATGATGCCTGGGACTCATGGGCACCCCCAAATAACCCACCTTCTATGGGCCAGAGTCAAAACAAGGCCACACAGGACCATAAGGGTGATAATATCAGCTACGGAGAATACTACACACAACGGAGGAAAGAAACGAGGCAAAACATGGAAAGCGGTCAAAGTCTGTAGTACCAACCTAATAACCTAACCCAAGGATGCTAGCTAGTACTATTTTATCCCATATATGCTAAGTCTAGGGAATTTAGACCGTAACCTATCTGTCGTCCGATGACAAGCTGCTGGGAAAATAAAATCCAAGCCTGAATCGTTCTGAGAAACCCCAAACGATAATCAAACTATCAAAAACCTAAATAATACATCAAGGTGAGTCAAACGATACCCATATTGCTATAATAATAGTCATACCGAAATTCGGGTCACCAGCAGGCCCGTGCGCCTCATAACCTGAAACCAAAAACAAAAATGCACAATATGATCACCGAGACCATAGGAGTACATGCTCGTAAAAATCAAGGAAAATGGGCAACAAATTCGAGCTAAAATAGCCCCTAATAGCCAAAAACCCAATTATGAAAAATACGAAATAAAATTGAAAATAAAGCAAGGATTACTTACTCCAAAGATAGAATTTAAGCCAAGACGGATAAGTCTCCAAACCCACGAACATGCAAGAGCTATGAGGTAGCCACTACAACAATCTTCAAGCTTTTGGAATTTAGCAATAGTGGTGGATTTTAGAGAAAACCAAAAGGAAGCAAGTTGGGAAAGATGACTTACCAAGAGACGAAGAAGCACGGATTTATGATGAACAACAATTTCCCCAAGGTTAGAACTAGTATTGGAGCAATTTTGGGAGAGTGTTTAAGTGTTTGGAGTTGGGAAAAGTGAGAAATAGAGCTGGAAAAACATATGGGCACAGCTTAAATAGCTGATGGCCTAGCCATAAATAGCTGATGGCCTAGCCTTTCGAGAACGCGGCCAGCCATCGCGTCCGCGATGAATAATTTCCCAGGCGGCTGGCACAAGCCTACATGAATGCAGTCAGTCACCATGAACGCGAAGGCCAAGCTGATGCCATGTCAACACCAGCGTCCAACAGCAATGCCCAACAAGAAAACTACTCCGACAGACCCGGAGTCCCGCAAACACAAATGAATAGAGCTATTCGACTATAAATGGCATTTTAGACTCAAAAGAATCGATGAAAATCCCAATGAAGGTCGATAGCACAAAAAGTGGGCCCCACGCCCAAGAACCAACTTTAGGCCTATCTTTTCGAAATGGAACACCAAGGCCTAAAAGGAGTTCGGAAGCCTCAGGACACAAACCAAAACTCCCTCTAGCCCAAAGTAAACATTCCAGAGCTAAAAACAATGTCAAAATTTCCATCCGAGGCCGTCTTCTCCGAATGTTCACCAAAGTCAAACTTTCAAGTTCAACTTGGCTAAAACACAAAAACCAAGAATTAACAAAACCAAAAGCTCCTAGAACCCGACCAAGGGTCCTTCTAGAACAAAATCCACTCTCCGGAGCTAACAAAACAGTCGGATTCGATTCAGATCATGTTTACCAAGAATGTTGACTAAAGTCAATGATATTCTAAGTTAAGGCTCCAAAATAGGAAAACGGCCAAAACAACCAAATAAACGACCAGGGCACCGAACCACCAGTCCCAGCAGCAAGTCATAAATGACTTGGGGTCACTACAGAAAAGCTCTAACAGTACAATGAATGTGAAAATGCAAAGATGACCGAAAGGGTCATCACAGTTGACTACCAGTGTGACTATGTTGATTGGATCCTCCCTTCCATAATCAAAAATTTCGTTTTCAAACTCTGTGAATGGAGAAATTTTTTCTAAAGAGAGTTTTCCTCTTAAATGGGTCCTATGCATGCGGGAATTTGAATTAATTACCTAGTGAGTTTTGAATACCAAATGAGTACCAAAAAACCCCAGTAATTAACCCCTTTTTTAGCATAGTAACAAAAAAATGAATTAATTAAATTTATTTTGACATCATAAGATGCAGATTAGGACTTTGAAAGATCATTCAAACTAATTCAAGCGTGTGTTGACAGCCATCCCATGGTGGAGTTGGAGGGGAAAAGTGGTTAAATAACAAAATCCGATATACATGGTCAATAGATTAGTGACAAAGTTTAAATGTATTTTCATTGAAACCCTCATCACTAAAAAATCGCATCACATTTATAAGATTTTTTTTGGTATATACAGTAAATGATGAATTCCCTCGATGAAAAACCTATCAGCGTCACTGGAGCCATCGTATTAACACCCAAATAGTTTACAATTTGATGCATTGGAATAATTAATTATTTACGCAGGAGTACTTTAATGAATTAAACCAAACACAATGATCACATTAATAAGAAATGCAAGAAACAACATACTCATTGTACTTCCACAAGTGAGATCTAGGGAAGATAGGATATAGTCTGACCTTACCCCTATCTTTATTGGGGTAGAAAAATTATTTTCGGTAGAACCTCGGATAAAACAATTTATAACCAAAGAAGAATTTAAAGAAAATAATGATAACAAAATAACAAAATTAACAAAGCAAAAAACTAATAGGAAATAGATGTTCATAAAAGTGCAACATGTATATATTACTCAAGATCAAGATCTCAGAGTCCACATCAATTTAATGAAATTAAATACACTAAAATACATCAAATTTTGGGATTTATATATCCTTGTGTAGTAGAAGCTTCCAGCTTTTTCTTGGACCAGCAAATGCACCGATGAGCAATACAAACTGGTGCTAGAGTTCTAGGACAATGTGCTTCACAGTCCTTTGGTTTATCACATTCATGAATTGCTTCAACCTTGAAGGAAGGAATATTTGCAGCTATATAAAGAAAAATTAATTAAAAATAATTCATTATTTATCTCCCCGCCCCCTCTAAGGGAATGTAAAGAATATGTGCAGCCTATCCTGACCCAAGTATCATTGGTTGATTTCACAGTTTAAATTGTGACCTATAGGTCAGACAAAGATAACTTTACCGTTGCTTCAATAAAAAATAAAATAGCATATAAAGGATTAACAACAATTGAGAAACAAACCTATGGTGATCAACAACAAAGATACAAAGAAAGCATACGTCATCACAAGTTTTGCCATATTTTGTTTTTACTATTGCACTTTCTAAAAGAATAAATATTATTAACTTTGGAATGATTTGGAGAAAGTTCATGTTTAGCATTATATATATAGTGCTAGAGCAATAAAAGCAAAACATACATGAGATAAACAGAATCTAATTAAAATAAGATTAATGTAATTAGTAACCATATTCCAAGATCAAATTATCTCAGTTGGTCAATAATTATTTTTTTGGGTAACTGATTTGAATAAATTTTTCTATTAAAAACAAGTGGTAAATGACATTAATTAGTAGTCAATACAAATTTAATTAATAAACAATTAAAAAATAATCAATCTTTACATGAGAAAACAATAGAATATGGGTCATTTAGATTTTAAGGTGTGGCCAAAACTTAGTTGAGTTTAACATATAAACGTCGTTAATATAAAAGATTATTTCAAACTATATCAATCAATTGAATATATAACATAAACTCCAATTGCATTTTGGTACGAGGTGATCTATATATTTACTTTGTTTTTATTGTTTTTGAGCAGAAGCCACCTTAATGGAGTGGGGTTAGGCTAGGATCCTACCTTGTATTTTATAGAAAAATAGTACATGAAGGAGAACATAGACCTTTGCCTCTAATACAACAGGTGGACTGTTGTTTACCATAAAACAAAAATTGTGATCACAGAGAAAAACTTTATAGGAGGAACTATCCAAAAGAAACCAATAAACTGAAATCGATTAGTATTAAGCTCTACCATAATCAATGGTAAAGTTTTTTTTTTGTTCTTTAGTTAAAAACACATACTCTTTCTGTTTTAATTTGTTTATATGGTTTTGAATTGAAATGGAGTTTCAGAAAGAAAAGTAGATTTTTGAATCTTGCGATCTTAATCTCAAGATATGTCAAATGTTCAAAAATTTACTTTAATCTTGTGGTCTTAAACATGTCATGTGGAAAGTTAGAATTAAAGATTTATCGAAAAAGAGACATTTTTTCTAAATGGAGTACAAAGAAAAGTAGTACAAATAAATTGAAATGGAGGCATTAACACCTTTGATGTCATTTAATCTCAAACAGAGTGAGTTTGCACATATTTCAAAAAATTCATGGACTAATATACACGAAAAACTACAATAATCCTTAATTTCTATTTCATGACACATATAGAATTAAAAAAACAACGTCCGCCTTTCAAAAATAATGTGCATCATTTAATAGGTCGTCACCGATGGACCCACAAATTTGAGCTCAAACATAGTCGGTTGCACATATTCAAGTAAACTCATGGATTACTACACATGGAAAAACAAAATAATCATTAATTCCAGTTTCGTGAAACATATGAAGTAAATAAGGTGATGTCCTCCTTTCAAAAATAATGCACATCATTTATTAGGTCGTCACAGTTGAACCCACAAAATTTGAGCTCAAATAGAGTCGCTCACACTTTTTATTTTTGAAAGTTCATGGACTAATACACACGGAAAAACAAAATAACTCTTAATTCCTATTTCATGATACTTATGGAGTAAAAAGAGTGAGGATTGCCTTTAAAAAAAAATGTGAACCATTTAATAGGTTGTCTCTGATGGACCTACAAAATTTGAGTTCAAACAAAGTTGGTAGCACATATTCCAAAAAATTCATAGGATAATACCCATGAAAAACTGAAATGATCCTTAATTCCTGTTTCACAACACATATGTGTGATGACCCTTCCGGTCATCTTCGCATTTTTGCATTTATTGCAATGTAGAGCCTTCCTGTAGCGGCCCCAATTCATTTATGGCTTGCTGAGACCGGTAGTTCGGTGCCCTGGTCGTTCGTTTGGTCGTTTTAGTCGTTCGCCTATTTTAGAGCTTTAAACTTAGAATATCCTTGACTTTCATCAACATTCTTAGCTAACGTGCTCGAAATTGAATTCTGACAGTTCCATTAGCTCCAGAGAAATGAGTTTGGTCTAGTTGGACCTTTAGTTGAGGCCTGAGAACTTTCGGCGTGGGTTTTGTGTGGTTTTCTCAATTTTCAGGCCATTTGGAGCTGAAAGTGTAGCTTTGGGTGACTTTTGAAGATCGGAGTGTTGGATTCGAAATTCGATAATCCCATCAGCTCCAAAATGTTGAATTTGGGCTAGGAAGATGGTTGGTTTGGGTTCCGGATGAGTCGGACTCATTTCGAGCCTTTGAGTTCCTTTTCGTTAGTGTTAACTTGGGGAAACATTTCTCTGAAACGACCTCTTATAGAAGTTTCATCGATTCCGTTGAGTCCGCAACGTTGTTTCCACTCTATTAGTACTATTAGGTTTTGAATATCTATTTTTGATTGTGCCCGGAATGCCCCATCGAGTTTTCTAAAAAGTGCAGAAAATCATCTGCGGGCAGCAGCTATTTATTGCTGTCATTTCGATTTTTCCATCCCTTCTCCTCACTTTTATCACTATAAAACTCAAAATTCTCTCCACCATTTTGCTCCAATTCAGTTCTAAACCTTGGTGAATTATTTGTTCGTCGATTATCCGTAGTTCTTCGCCTCTTGGTAAGTCATCTTCTCCAACTTTCCTTCTTCATTTTTTCTCTTAATTCCTCCATTGATGCTCATCCAAAGCTTGGATTTTGTGATAGATTCTGCCCTCTAAGCATGTGCATGTTCATGTGTGTGAAGTTTTATCCGTCTTGGGCTGATTTTCCATCATTTTGATAAGTAATTCTTGGCCAATTTTCGTTTTTATTTTGAAATTTCCATTCTTTAATTCCCAACTTGGGCGGACTATTTTGGTGCCCTTCCCTTGTCCAATTGTGCTCAAAGTTGGAGCATGTCTTCTTGGCATCGTTGGGGTCATCGTTATTCTTTTCATTTTTGGTTTCGGGTTGCGGGCCTCCCAGGCCCGCTTTTGACCCGAATATCGACCCGGCTCCATTTGTAGTAATATGTGTATCATTAGACTCGTCTTAACATTTTATGCATGAATTTAATAGTTTGATTCTTGTTCGGAGCTTCTCGGAGCAGCTCGGCCTCGGATATCATCGTTCCCACAGCTTGTCATTGGATGACTTGTAGCTTACGGCTTAACTCCCTAGACTTCGGATATATCGGGTAAAATTGTACTAGTTGGCATCCTTGGGTTGGGTTATTAGGTTGGTACCACAGACCTTGACCGCTTTTCCATGATTTATCCTATTTCTTTCCTCCGTTGTGTGTAGTATTCCTAGTAGTTGATATATTTATTACCCTTGTGATCCCGTGAGGTCTTGTTCACTCTAGAACATAGAAGGTGAGATTACTGGGAATGTATGCGAGTCCCGGACATAGAAATATCCTTCTAGGCAGGTTATGCTTGTTGAGTAGGTTCGGAGCCTGTGCAGGGCCGTTAGGTTGATTGTGAGCTGTCGGGCAGCTATTTGGGTTGATCATATCATTTCCATGCATATAAAGAGGTTTTTCCACGTTTTATTATGGTTTTTGGCTTCGGGCCTACGAAAACTGATTTTCTAAACCTTGCATGGCCCCGAGGGCCTGTTTTTGATGAAATTGGATTTGGAAATGATTTGACTTGATACGTGGATGTTCTTGGGGTAAATGAAGGTTAAAAATATGGTTTTATCATGATTTACCACTATTGCTAGACTCGACCGGGTCAGAATGCTAGCTGAGTTTTCTTACTGATTTGAAATGATATCAGGCTTGGCCGGGTCGAGCATCTGAGATGTTTTTACTACTGTTTTAGACCCGGTTTTCCCGGGCACCCTTGAAAAGGTTTTTGAGACATATTTTTCACTGTTTTAGTCCTAGAGAGGGTCTAGGCATGCATATTTGAGACTTAGCCACTGGCTTGAACTCAGACTCGATTCCGGAGGACACATTTTGATTCTAAGTTTTAGTATGGCGTCCGAGACCTCCATGGACCTTGTTGCTATGGGAATGTGGCTTTGGGATGCGTGTACCGAGGGGAAGGGTATACAGTGGAGTAGAGGTATACGGGTTGTGTCTTTCCATGGAACCTGCCTGCTGGGCCTGATTGGCATCGGAGGAGGTACATACAGTTCACCCCGAGGTTTTCATGCATCATATCATCCATTATTTGAGATACCACCCTTGTTTGTTGTTTGTTGATTGTATGCTCCGGTAGTACCGGTATACCGCCCATTTCTAGAACTTATTCTTATATATACTATTTTTGCAAGGATCCCAGGTGCGTTGTCCTTACTTTCACTTGTGCCTGTTGTGTGTATATATTCTATATGCTAGCCTTATATGTTTTTCTGCTGACTTCCCTCTGGGCTAGCTCCTGTGTGCTTATCGTTGAATTTTGTGAATGTTTGTTCCTACTTTGCCTGCTATTGCTCTTTTACTTTATATGTGCCCAGTCGGCCTATGATACCTACTGGGTACCTTGTGCTTTTCATTTGGTGCTCAGCCTACCCTATGCATCTTCTGGTGAAGATCCTAGCGTGGGCCATCGCCGTTAGCGCGTAGGAGACTCATGCGGGGTGCAGTTTTTGGATCAGCCAGGCTGAGGGTGAGCTCTTGGCGTTCAGAGCTTGACTTCAGTTATCCTTGGTGCATTTTGTACTCTTATAGTTTCGAAGACATTGTGTATATATGACTTTTGGACCTTTGTACTCCTGATGTAGTTCGGCTCTTATACGCTTTGACATTAGGTTTTGGGTTGGTTTAGATTCCGCTTGTGTATATATCTCTTGTATCTGTTTTCTTCTTATTATGCCCTTGCTTCCGCTTATGTATCGAATCTTCCGCTTAAACTCTTAGAAGGTAGCCCATTACTAACCGTTCTGGGTTACGGGGATTGGTTCGACTAATAGGGGGTTGTAGGTGCCATCATGACCGAGAAATTGGGTCGTGATAATATGGAATAAAAAAGCGATGTCTGCATTTGTAAAAGAATGCAGATCATTTAATAGGTCCTCATATCGATGGATCTAAAAGAGTTGAGATCAAACAGCGTGGGTCGCACATATTCCAGAAAACTCATTGACTATACACACAAAAAATCGAAATAATCATAAATTCACATTTTGTGACACATATTGAGTAAAAAAGGGACGCCCTCCATTCAAACTAATGTACATCACTTAATCTGTCATCTTCGATGGACCCACAAAAATTGAACTTAAATATAGTCGGGCACACATATTCCTTAAAATTTGTGGACTTATCGCACGAAAAACCAAAATAATCCTTAATTTTTATTTGTGACACATATGGAGTAAAAAATGTGATGAACACCATTCCAAAATAATGCGCAGCATTTAATATGCTATCATAGACGGGCCCTTAAAATTTAAGCTAAAAATGAGTCAACCACACCTATTCTGAAATATTCATGGTATAATACACACGATAAATAAAAATAATCCTTAATTGCTAATTTTGTGATATATATGGAGTAAAAGAAACGGACATCCGTCTTTTAAAAATAATATACATCATTTATTAGGTCGTCACTGATGGACCCATAAAATTTGAGCTCAAGCAGAATCGATCAGTTATATTCAAAACAATTCATGGACTAATACCCAAAATACTAAAATATTCCTTAATTCCTATTTCATGACACATATAGTGTAAAAAAATCGATGTGTGCCATTCCAAAATAATATCCATCATTTAATAATGCGCCACTACATTGAAGCAAAAGTCTCACTAAAGGCAAAGTTACTCGATTCCGGATAAGTTGACTACCAGTAATAACCACCCACGGATGTGAGGGTGACTATATTGATTGGATCCTCCCTTTCTTAATCAAAAATTTCATTTTCAAACTCTGTGAATGGAGAAATTCTTTCTAAAGAGCATTTTCCCCTTAAATGGGTCCTATGCATGCACGAATTTGAATTAATTACCTAGTGAGTTTTGAATACCAAATGAGTACAAAAAAAACTCAGTAATTAACCTTTTTTTTGCATAGTCACATAAAAATGAGTCAATTAAATTCCTTTTGACATCATAAGATGCTGAGTAGGACCTTGAAAGAGCATTCAAACTAATTCAAGCATGTGTTGACAGCCATCCCAGGGTAGAGCTGGAGGGGGAAAGTGGTTAAATAGCAAAATCCGATATACAAGGTCAATATATTAGCGATAAAGTTTATAGCTAATTGTCTTTTCATTGAAACCCTCATCACTAAAAAATCACATCACATATATAAGATGTTTTTTGTATATACAGTGAATGATGAATTCCCTCGATGAAAAATCTATCAGCGTCACTGGAGCCATTGTGTGTTAAGACGCAAATAGTTTACATTTTGATGTATTGGAATAATTAATTGTTTACACAGGAGTACTTTAATAAATTAAACCAAACACAATGATCACATTTATAAGAAATGCAAGAAACAACATACTCATTGTATTCCCACAAGTGAGATCCAGGGAAGATAGGATGTACTCTGACCTTACCCCTATCTTTGTTGGGGTAGAAAAATTATTTTCTGTAGACCCTAGGATAAATTATTCTATAACCAAAGCAGAATTTAAAGAAAATAATGATAACAAAATAACAAAATTAACAAAGCAAAAAACTAAAGGAAATAGATGTTCATAAAAGTGCAACAGGTATATATTACTCAAGATCAAGATCTCAGGGTCCATATCAATTTAATGAAATTAAACACACTAAAATACATCAAAGTTTGGGATTAATCTCTCCTTTTGTAGTAGAAGCTTCCATCTTTTTCTTGGACCAGCAAATGCACCGATGAGCAATACAAACTGGTGCTAGAGTTCTAGGACAATGTGCTTCACAGTCCTTTGGAGTATCACATTCATGAATTGCTTCAACGTTGAAGGATGGAATATCTGCAACTATATAAAGAAAAATTAATCAAAAATAATTCATTATTAATCTCCCCGCCCCCTCGAATGTAAAGAATATGTGCAGCCTATCCTGACGCAAATATCAATGGCTGATTTAACAGTTTAAATTTTTGACCTAAAGGTCAGACAAAGATAACTTTACCGTTGCTTAAATTAAAAATAAAATAGCATATAAATGATTAACAACAAAGCTACAAAGAAAGTAGACTTCATCACAATTTTTGTCATATTTTGTTTTTACTATTGCACTTTCTAAAAGAATAAATATTATTAACTTTGTAATGATTTGGAGAAAGGTCTTGTTTAGCATTATATATATAGTGGTAGAACAATAAAAGCAAAGCATACATGAGATAAACATAATCTAATTAAAATAAGATTAATGTAATTAGTAACCATATTCCAAGATCAAATTATCTCAGTTGGTCAATAATTATTTTTTTGGGTAACTGATTTGAATAAATTTTGCTAAGAAAATCAAGTGGTAAATGACATTAATTAGTAGTCAATACAAGTTTAATTAATAAACAATTAAAAAATAATCAATCTTAACATGAGAAAACAATAGAATATGGGAAATTTAGATTTTAGGGTGTGGCCAAAACTTAGTTGAGTTTAACATATATACATCGTTAATATAAAATATTATTTTAAACTATATCAATCAATTGTATATATAACTTAAACTCCAATTGCATTTTTGTTCGAGGTGATCTATATATTTACTTTATTTTTATTGCTTTTGAATAGAAGCCACCTTATTATGTATATACTGTTATTGCAAAGATCCCAGGTGCGTTGTTTCTTTACTTACACCTGTGCCTGTTGTATATATATTCTGCTTGCTGGCCTCGCATGTTGGCCTCGCATGTTGTTCTGTTGATTTTCCTCTGGGTTAGTTCCTGTGTACCTTTTGTTGTTTTCTGTGACTACTTGCTTCTATTATGTCTGTTACTACGTTTTTATCTTATATGTGCCCAGTCGGCCTATGATACCTACTGGGTACCTTATGCTTCGCATTTGGTACTCAACCTACTTCTGCATCTTCTGGTGCAGATCATATCATGGGCCATCGCCACTAGATCATTGTGATTCGTGCTCGGTGATCTTTTGGGGACTACTTCATACTGAGGGTGAGCTTTTGGCGACCGGAGCTTAGCTTTAGTTTATCTTTTGCTTTATGTACTCTATTACCATTCGGAGACATCTCTATATATTATTTTGGATCGTTTGCACTCCATGTATGTAGTTCTGGCTCTATACTATGATACCAGGTTTTGGGGTTTGATTTAGCTCCCACATATGTATATATATATTCCTATTATCTATTCTCTTAATCTTGTTCCCTTACTTTTGCTTATTAAGCTGTTCTTCCACTTATTTGTTAGATAGTAGCCCATTACTAACTGTTCTGGGCTACGGGGATGGGTTCCCCTACTGGGGGTTGTAGGTGCCATCATGATCGAGAAATTGGATCGGGACAAGTAGTCAATAGAAATTTAATTAATAAAAAAATTAAAAATAATCAAACTTTACATGAGAAAACAATAGAATATGGGTCATTTAGATTTTAGGGTGTGGCCAAAACTTAGTTGAGTTTAACATATATACGTCGTTAATATTAAATATTATCAAACTATATCAATCAATTGTATATATAACTTAAAGTCCAATTGCATTTTTGTTCGAGGTGATCTATATATTTACTTTATTTTTATTGTTTTTGAACAGAAGCCACCTTAATGGTGTGGGGTTAGACCAGGATCCTACCTTGTATTTTATAGATAAATAGTGCATGAAGGAGAACATAGACCTTTGCCTCCAATACAACAGGTGAACGGGTGTTTACCATAAAACAAAAATTGTGATAACAGAGAAAAACTTTATAGGAGGAACTATCCAAAAGAAACTAATAAACTAAAATCGATTAGTATTAAGCTCTATCATAATCAATAGTAAAGTTCTTTTCTTGTGCTTTAATTCAAAACACATACTCTTTCCTTTTTAATTTGTTTGTATGATTTTGACATGAAATGGAGTTTCAGAAACAAAAGTAGATTTTTGAATCTTGCGATCTTAAACTCAAGATATGTGAAATGTACAAAAAATTCCTTTAATCTTGTGGTCGTAAACATGTCATGTGAAAACTTAGAATTAAAGATTTGTCGAAAAAGAGACACTCTTTCTAAACGGAGTACAAAGAAAAGTAGTACAAACAAATCGAAATGGAGGCATTAACACCTTTGATGTCATTTAATCTCAAACAGAGTGAGTTTGCACATATTTCAAAAAATTCATGGACTAATATACACGAAAAACTGAAATAATCCTTAATTTCTATTTCATGACACATATAGAATTAAAAAAGCAACGTCCGTCTTTAAAAAATAATGTGCATCATTTAATAGGTCGTCATCGATGGACCCACAAATTTGAGCTCTAACATAGTCGGTTGCACATATTCAAGAAAATTCATGGATTACTACACATGGAAAACCAAAATAATCATTAATTCCAGTTTCGTGAAACATATGAGTAAATAAAGTGATGTACTCCTTTCTAAAATAATGCACATCATTTAATAGGTCGTCACTGTTGAACCCACAAAATTTGAGCTCAAATAGAGTCGGTCACACTTTTTTTTTTGAAAGTTCATCATACTATATTAAAAGTAGGAAGCCTCATAGTTGAAAGTTGAATTACAAAAATACCCTTGAAAAATTGAATGACCAAATTATCCCTAATCTAAAAGTCTAAATTACCCTTATCTAAAATAATATTAATTTCCATTAAATGACATCCTACTACTTATCAACTTTTCCTAATTATCTCGGTCATTGATCATTGTTCCAGAAGCATCCCACGTCCATTTGAAGTTATCATTTAACATTGTTTTCTATTACATTTATTACTAATTGTAACTGTTGTCTCTGTCAATATGGAACTATTGAACTTCCTAAGGGCTTTTCACCTCCCATACAGCCACGTTGTAGGACTGTTTGTTTTCTCTGTCTTTATGGTTATAACCATGTGTATCATTTATTCAAGCAATCAATTTAGATACTCATCAATTATCAAATTAGATAATAAATTATTTTATCTCAATTAAAATTCTGCTCACTAATTAGCTTATATAAATGGACTTAAAACCATAAAACATACATCACCCTCAATACCATTAGAAGAAACAATAGAGGGAAAATGCAATCTTTGCAGGTATGATCATTTTCTTTAGTTAATTCCAACGACTAGAATATGTATTATTATTTTTTTTCCTACAAATAAACAGCCAAAGTCTCTCATCTTTGGCAAATTTGTTATTCATATATTATTATTTTTGGTTTTGGTTTTTGTCTTCAACGTGTGCTGCTCAAAATATCCATCCTTCGTGAGAAAGTTAGAGGTTCTTTAACCCGTATAAATATTACAAGAGAAAATTAAAGTTGATTATATGTTATTGCACTCAATACCTTTTAGCAAGATTTCTTATACATTTTAGCTCTTTACATTAAATTTTTTATTCGTGAATGGAGGATATATCAAGCGCCTGAATCTTTTATTTAGTTGTAATGTTTTATCGTTTGGTATAGGTTTCATATTGTCATTTGTTATTAAGACTCAATTACTGTTATAGTCCTTTTAACAAGTTATTTGGATTACTCCATCATTGATAATAGTAGAATTCTACATTTTTATAATTACTTATTTGAAATTATAAGTGATAAGTTTCTACATATTATCTGTTGACGTTGCTTCCTTTTCCGACAAATCACAAACAAAAGTTGTTTGGCCATGACAAAGCAATTGAAACATCAAAGTGGAACATATACTAACAATATCATCTATAAGAAAGTATTAGGTAACATATTAATATATTTTAGGTTTGCACAATAACATTAAAATGTAACTAATTGTATATTTTACCCACCTAACTAAATATTGAGTTGTTGAAGTTTGCAGGTTCAGATAACGACAAATCACTTCTAATTCAACAAAGACTTAATATGAATAAGTTGACTGTTCATCATTGTATTTTCCACTTTAAACTTTATGTTACTCATTATGCTACAATTTTACTATGGCTTATACCGTATATATTACTTGTATGAGAGATACGTGCAGACACGTGCAACGCGTGTCCAGAAATTAGTACTATATTAAAAGTAGAAAGGTTCTAAGTCAAAAGTTAAATTATCATTTTACCCTTTATACAAAAAATTAAAAATAAAAATCCCCTTCTGTCAAATTATTAATTACTCTAAATATGTTACATATATCATCATAAAAGCTTAAAGTCATTAACTTTTGATGACTTTTTCCATTCCAGAACGTTTTTCGAAGTCCATCAGTTCCCATCTTTATAATTTGGGGCTTCTTATATTCCAAACTGAATATAATTATTTGATATAAACCAATTAATACTAGGTTCACACCTCTTTAGTTCCTCCCTACCAATTATAACAGTTGAAAGTTATCATATCAAATATTATCAATTGATCTACATCAGATTTATATAAGAACTAAAGAAAACATCAGAGGCTCTTGACGCACAATGCTGGCAACTCCCCAAATAAACTTGCTGAAAATCATCATTATGATAGACCATCAGGTAATGTTTAAATTTTATAGGTTTCACCAGGCTTTTTAAAAAAAATATAATCTTACAGACAAATTATTTTACAAGCTTCAAAGTAGTGTTACCACTTGCCAGTATAGTAAATCCTGAATTTTGTGCTAATCATGAAACACATTTTATAATTTTTATATCATTATAAAAATTATATTAATTAACATGGGATACACGTGCAACGCACGTGTCCGAGAACTAGTGGACTAATACACACGAAAAACTAAAATAATCCTTAATTCCTATTTCGTGATACATATTGAGTAAAAAGAGTGATGAATGCCTTTTAAAAAAAGTGTGCACCATTTAATAGGTCCTCACTGATGGACCCACAAAATTTGAGTTCAACCAAAGTCGGTAGCACAAAAAATTCATAAATTAATACACACGAAAAACTGAAATGATCCTTAATTTTTGTTTCGCAACACATATGGAATAAAAAAGTGACGTCCGCATTTCTAAAAGAATGCAGATCATTTAATAGGTTCTCATATCGATGGATCTAAAAGAGTTGAGATCAAACAGAGTGGGTCACACATATTCCATAAAATTCATTGACTATACACACAAAAAATCAAAATAATCCTAAATTGATATTTTGTGAAACATATGGAGTAAAAAGGCGACACCCTCCATTAAAAAATAATGTGCGTCACTTAATATGTCATCATCGATGGACCCATAAAATTTGAACTTAAATATAGTCGGGTACACATATTCCTTAAAATTTGTGGACCTATCGCACGAAAAATCAAAATAATCCTTAATTTCTATTTGTGACACATATGGAGTAAAAAATATGATGAACGTCATTCCAAAATAATGCGCAGTATTTAATATGCTATCATAGATGAGCCCTTAAAATTTAAGCTAAAAATGAGTCGACCACACCTATTCTGAAAAATTGATGGAATAATACACACGATAAATAAAAATAATCCTTATTTACTATTTTTGTGATATATATTTGGAGTAAAAGAAACCGACATCCATCTTTTGAAAATAATATACATTATTTATTAGGTCGTCACTGATGGACCCACAAAATTTGAGCTCAAGCAGAGTCGGTCAGTTATATTCAAAACAATTCATGGACTATTACCCAAAATACTAAAATATTCCTTAATTCCTATTTCATGACACATATAGTGTAAAAAAAGCAATGTGTGTCATTCCAAAATAATATGCATCATTTAATAATGTGTCACTACATTGGAGCAAAAGTCTCACCAAAGGCAAAGTTACTCGATTTCGAATAAGTTGACTACCAGTAATAACCACCAACGTATGTGAGGGTGACTATATTGATTGGATCCTCCCTTATTTAATCAAAAATTTCATTTTCAAACTCTGTGAATGGAGAAATTTTTTCTAAAGAGCATTTTCCCCTTAAATGGGTTCTATGCATGCGCGAATTTGAATTAATTACCTAGTGAATTTTGAATACCAAATGAGTACAAGAAAAACCCAGTAATTAACCTTTTTTTTTGCATAGTCACAAAAAATGAGTCAATTAAATTCCTTTTGACATCATAAGATGCTGAGCAGGACCTTGAAAGAGCATTCAAACTAATTCAAGCATGTGTTGACAGCCACCCGAGGGTGGAGCTGGAGGGGGAAAGTGGTTAAATAGCAAAATCCGATATACAAGGTCAATAGATTAGCGACAAAGTTTATAGCTAATTGTCTTTTCATTGAAACCGTCATCACTAAAAAATCACATCACATATATAAGATTTTTTTATTGTATAAACAGTAAATGCCCTCGATGAAAAATCTATCAGCGTCACTGGAGCCATCGTGTTAAGACCCAAATAGTTTACAATTTGATGTATTGGAATAATTAATTGTTTCTCAGGAGTACTTTAATAAATTAAACCAAATACAATGATCACATTAATAAGAAATGCAATAAATAACATACTCATTGTATTACCACAAGTGAGATCTAGGGAAGATAGAATGTACTCTGACCTTACCCTTATTTTCGTTGGGTTAGAAAAATTATTTTCGGTAGACCCTCGGATAAAACAATTTATAACCAAAGCATAATTTAAAGAAAATAATGATAACAAAATAACAAAATTAACAAAGAAAAAAACTAATAGGAAATAGATGTTCGTAAAAGTGCAACATGTATATATTACTCAATATTAAGATCTCACAGTCCACATCAATTTAATGAAATTAAACACACTAAAATACATCAAATTTTGGGATTTATCTCTCCTTGTGTAGTAGAAGCTTCCATCTTTTTCTTGGACCAGCAAATGCACCGATGAGCAATACAAACTGGTGCTAGAGTTCTAGGACAATGTGCTTCACAGTCCTTTGGAGTATCACAGTCATGAATTGCTTCAACCTTGAAGGATGGAATATCTGCAACTATATAAAGAAAAATTAATTAAAAATTAATTCATTATTAATCTCCCCACCTCTAATGGAATGTAAAGAATATGTGCGGCTGATTTCACAGTTTAAAGAGAGAGTGTGCAAGTCATGACAAGATAACATTTTTTTTCTCAAAAATTCATTTAAATTTATGACCTATAGGTTAGACAAAGATAACTTTACCGTTGCTTTAATAAAAAATAAAATAGCATATAAAGGATTAACAACAATTGAGAAACAAACCAATGGTGATCAACAACAAAGCTACAAAAAAAAAAAACAGACTTCATCACAATTTTTGCCATATTTTGTTTTTACTATTGCACTTTCTAAAAGAATAAATATTATTAACTTTGGAATGATTTGGATAAAGGTCTTGTTTAGCATTATATATATAGTGGTAGAGAAATAAAAGCAAAGGATACATGAGATAAACATAATTTAATTAAAATAAGATTAATGTAATTAGTAACCATATTCCAAGATCAAATTATCTCAGTTGGTCAATAGTTATTTTTTTGGGTAACTGATTTGAATAATTTTTGCTAATTAACAAGTGGTAAATGACATTAATTAGTATTGTAATGACCCTTCCGGTCATTTATGCGTTTTTGCCTTTCTTGTACCGTTAGAGCTTGCCTGTAGCGGCCCCAAGTCATTTAAGGCTTGTCAGGATCGGTAGTTCTATGCATGGGCCATTGTTTGGTCTTTATGGTCGTATGATAAGTTTTGAAGTCAAGCAAGTCGGCAAAGTTATCGTAAGTTTCTTCAATAAATTTTCTGAGCTTTGGGTCAAATGTTTCAGAGATTTTCTCTCAATATATAAAGAGTTAGAAGTCCCCCAAACTACCAAATCGAATATCTACGAGTCTAGTTTCCAACTCACAAAATCTAACATTAAACCGATCGCGGAATAAAAAGTTATGACTATTTTACCGCAGACTGTCTGACAGAAACAGGGTCGCGAACGGTCAAAATCGATTTAAAGCCTCAACTTCACATTTTAAAACACCATAACAGTTCTTAAATAGAGAGAAAACATAAGGGAGGGTTCCAAGAGAGTTCTTGAGTGATCAAGGTGCATTTTTGGTGATTTCTATCGCTAAAGTTTGCCCCCTGTGCCTAGAAACCCGATCTCTACGCGTGGCAATCATTTCCCCCTTTGATAAGCCACATTTGGAGATGGTTTCATAAGATAAGACTTGCTATTTCTTGGTGGTTCTGCAAGCTTCACACTTGGTTTGCTAAGGTAACCATCTCGGGGCTCTTTTATGATCATTTTTATGAAGTTCTACGGACGTTTCGTCAAGTTATGATCCTTTTGGGAAATCTGCCAATTTAAGCTTAATTATGAACTGTTTATAGGTGAGTATACGCTGCATATATATAGTGTTTGTGAAGCTTAGGACGTGAGGAACAATTTCCATGAAGGAACTATGGGCATTCAGACGTTTGTTGGAAGGTATTTTTGTGATTCGGAGCTTCCCGGAGAAGTTCAAGCCTGGACGACGCCGTTCCCGCAGCTAGTCATTGGATGATAAGTAGGTTATGGTTTATTTTCCCTAGACTCCGCATATATAGGATAAAATTGTATTAATGGGCATCCTTGGTTTGGGTTTATTAGGTTGGTACCACCGACCTTGACCGCTTTATTCATGTTCGCCTACTTTTGTTCCTCCGATGCTTGTAATACTTGACGATACATTTTATACACCCATGTGGTCATGTGAGGCCTTGTTGACTTTGGAATATAGAAGGTGGGATATTGGGAATGTCCACGAGTCCTGGGCATAGAATTATCCTTCTAGGCTAGTTATGCTTCCTGAGTAGTTGTGGGCCTGTGCAGGGCCGATAGGTTGATTCTGAGCTACTGGGCAGCTATTTATGTTTATTATTCATTTCCATGCATATAAAAGGGTCTTCATTCATGTTTTACTATGGTTTTGGCTTCATACCTACTGGAATTATTTTCTAAACCTTGCATGGCCCTGGGCCCTTTTTTTTATGGAATTGAATTGGAAATGGTTTGATTTAACTTGTGAATATTCTTGGGGTAAAAGAAGGTTAAATTATGATTTTTATCACCAGTTTTACTATTAATGCTAGATTCAGCAAGGTAGGGGTGCTAGTTGAGTTTCTTGTTAAATTGGGATGGATTTTAGCCTCGGTCGGACCGAGCACCTGAGATAACTTTCTACTGTTTAGACCCGGTTATGCCCGGGGACCCTTGGAGGGGTTTTTGAGGCATTTTCCCACTATTTTAGTCCTGGACAAGGTCTGGGCATGCATATTCGAGACTGGGTCTCTATCTTGATCCCGGACTTACTTCCGGATGACATGTCTTGATACTGAGTTTTAGTAAGGGCTCTGGGACCTCCATGGATCTTTCCATCTGGGCCTGGGGCTTCAGGTTGCGTGTGCCAGAGGGAGGGTATACGGCAGAATAGAGGTATACGGGCAGTGTCCTTCCATGGAACCTACCTGCTGGGGCCGATCAGCACTGGAGGAGGTACATACAGAGATGCCATTTCACTTGAGATCTTCATGCTTCATATCATTCATTGTTTGAGGCTCCACCCTTGTTTTCTGTTTGTTAATTGTACGCTCCGATAGTATGGGATGCCGGAGGGTTTATTTTCACTTGTTTGTGTTCCTCGGTTGTATGGGCGGCCAGGGGACTGTAGGTAGACCTTTGTTATTTACTTACGAAATTGTTCCCTGTTACAGTTACGTATGAAATTGGTTACTGATAGATTATTAGTTTCCTGGATTTGAGAATTGATATGATTAGTTGAGTTTTATTCCTGTCTCCAAGCATGCCTATCATTACTCTTTCCCTCTTCCTCTTACGCTTGAGGTTACCAGTATACCATCCATTTTGTAAACTTATTATGTATATACTATTATTGCAAAGATCTCAGGTGCGTTGTTTCTTACTTACACCTGTGCCTGTTGTATATATATTCTGCTTGCTGGCCTCGCATGTTGTTCTGTTGACTTCCCTCTGGGCTAGTTCCTGTGTACCTTTTGTTGATTTTTGTGACTACTTGCTTCTATTCTGTCTGTTACTATGCTTTTATCTTATATGTGCCCATTCAGCCTATTATACCTATTGGGTACGTTATGCTTCGCATGTGGTGCTCACCCTACTTCTGTATCTTCTGGTGCAAATCCTAGCGTGGGCCATCGCTGCTAGATCATTGTGATTCATGCTCAGAGATCTTTTGGGGACTACTTCAGACTGAGGGTGAGCTCTTGGTGACCAGAGCTTAGCTTGATTTTATCTTTTGCTTTATGTACTCTATTACCATTCGGAGACATCTCTATATATTATTTTGGATCGTTTGCACTCCATGTATGTAGTTCTGGCTCTATACTATGATACCAGGTTTTGGGGTTTGATTTAGCTCCCGCATATGTATATATATATATTCTTGTTATCTATTCTCTTTATCTTGTTCCCTTACTTTTGCATATTAAACTGTTCTTCTACTTCTTTATTAGAAAGTAGCCCATTACTAAGTGTTCTGGGCTACGGGGATTGGTTTGCCTACTGGGGGGTTGTAGGTGCCATCATTACTGAGAAATCAGGTCGTGACAGCTTGGTATCAGAGCTCTAGGTTCACTGGTTTCATCGATATACGAGCCAATGTCTAGTAGAGTCCCGCGGATCGGGGCAGAGACGTTCGTACTCAATCTTTGGGAGGCTATAGTGACATCTTAGGAAATACGACTCCTTCATTGCTTCTGTATCATGCGTAGTACCCTTTAAATTTCTTGATATCTCATTTGTTCTACTTTATTCTTCCGTAGATGGTCCGTACGAGAGCGTTGGCGTCAGGCAGAGGTGAGCCTCCAGCTCCAGCTAGGGGTCGGGAACGCCCTCGAGCAGCAGCACCTGCTAGAGCTGCTAGAGTTGAGATAGAGCCCGAGCAGCATGTGGATCAGGGGGAAGCCCAGGTATCACCAACTCCAGTACCAACTCCATCACCCACTTCTGTGCTAGCCTCAACCCTAGCTCAGTCTTCAGCTATTCAAGGTTTTCTATTACAACTTTTGGGTATGATTGGAGAGCGGCCTTTTGAGGTAGCACAGACGTCCACTCAGGCGGAAGCCCTGGGTGCATAGAGTTCAGGAGAGCAGCTTGCTAGTGTGGCTCCCCGTGCGTAGGTTATTTTAGTTCCATCAGTTGCACAACCTCTTGCTCCTTGCCCAGCTATGACAGAGTCGACGCAGAAGGCGTTGGGTAGGTTTTTGAGATTAGCAACTCCGAGGTTTGCTGGTACTTCTGGATAGGACCCACATGACTTTATTACTACCTGTGAGGAGATGTTGCATCATTTGGGTTTGTTGGAGACTCACGGGTTTGGTTATACTACCTATCAGTTGGAGGGCCCAGCGAAGTTATGGTGGAAGGCCCAGGTTGCTTGTAGACCACCATCGTCACCTCCTTTGACCTGGTCTGAGTTTTATGAGGCCTTTATGGCCAAGTTCTTGCCTCAGAGTGATTGTGAGCATCACAGGGAGCAGTTTACTCACCTTATGCAGGAATATACGACTGTCTCGGAGTATGAGACCCATTTTCATCAGCTAGCACCATTTGGAGCTATGATCATTCCTACCGAGGCAGAAAGGATTCACAGATTTATATAGGGTTTGAGGCCAGAGATTAGGCATCTATCTAAGATATTGATTATCGATGGTCGGTTATTTCAAGCTATTGCAGACTATGCCCGTATTATAGAGGACTTACAGCGACATGATCAGAGGGCCAACGATAAGAGGCCTTGACATCAGGGTGGCTACAGTTGTTCCAGGTATGGTGGTTGAGGTTTAGGCCAGTGGGGCCGGGGTTATCAGCCACAGCAACACCAGGTTCAGTTCAGCTGACCAGTTCAGGCTTCACTTCAGACTTCCGATAGTGCACAGTTCGAGCAAGGTCAGAGCAGCCATCAGGGCTATAGCGGTCAATCTTTGAGTGGTACAACTTCTGGGGCATCAGGCCGTGGTGGACATACGGGATCTACTGGTTCATCCTGATTGAGTAGGTCATCAGGGGCTTGTTTTACTTGTGGTGTGATTGGTCATTTTGCTAGAGATTGCCCCCAGCAGGGTACAGTTCAGCCGGCCAAGCCTTTACGAGCAGTTCAGCCTATGACTAGAGGGGGTAGTGGTCAGGGTAGAGGTGGTGCTCTACATGGCAAAGCAGGTGGTAGGGATGGTGGTCGGGCAGGTGGAGGTCATCGTCAGTTCTATGCATTCCCTGGGAGACCGGAGGCAGAGGTCTCGGATACTGTGGTTACAGGTACAATTTCTGTGTGCCATCAGTCTGCTATGGATTTATTTGATCTTGGATCCACTTGTTCATATGTATCTGCCTACTTTCTGCCTTGTTTGGGGTTGGCTAGTGAGCCATTATCTGTTGCTCTTTCTATTTCCACCCAGTATGATATTCTTTAGTAGTGGATCGAATTGTGCGATCCTGTGTGATATCTGTTGGTGATTTGGAGATTTGGGGTGATATGTTGATACTTGATATGTTAGATTTTGATGTGATACTGGGCATGGACTGATTATCCCCTCACCATGTGGTTTTGGATTGTTATGCCAAGACTATTACCATAGACGTGCATAGTGTATCCCCAATTATGTGGAAGGGTTCTGTTAGCCATGCACCGTTTGGGATCATCTCTTGTCTTTAAGCTAGGAAGTTGATTTCTCATGGGTGCTTATCTTATCTAGCATATATTCGAGATGCTAGTGCTGACCCTTCTTCCCCTAAGTCTTTTCCTGTAGTTAGGGACTTCCTAGATGTGTTCCCTACCAGCCTGCCAGGCCTTCCACCTGAGAGAGATATTGATTTCGCGACTGAGTTAGAGCCGGGCAACATGCCCATTTCTATTTCTCCTTACTGTATGGCTGCAGCTAATTTGAGAGAGCTTAAGGAGCAGCTCCAGGATTTGTTAGCTAAGGGGTTTATTAGATCGAGTGTATTGCCTTAGGGTTCTCCTATTCTCTTCGTGAAAAAGAAGGATGGGTCGATGCGAATGTGTATTGATTATCAGCAGCTGAATAGGGTGACAGTGAAGAATAGGTATCCGATGCCAAGGATTGATGACTTGTTTGATCAACTTCAAGATTTAGCCACGTTTTTGAAGATTGATTTGAGGTTCGGCTACCATCAGTTGAGTATGGCGGAGGACATCCCTAAGACAACATTCAGGACACGTTATGGCCATTATAAGTTCCTGGTAATGTCTTTTGGGTTGACTAATGCCCCCACAACCTTTATGAACATGATGCACAGGGTGCTTGGCTTCTATTTGGACTCATTTGTGATAGTTTTCATAGATGACATCTTGGTATACTCGTAGAGTATGGATGAGCATGAGCAGCACTTAAAGACTATACTCCAGACTTTGAGAGATCATCGGCTTTATGCTAAGTTCTCAAGGTGCGAGTGTTGGCTTGAGTCAGTTGCATTCCTAGGACACGTGGTGTCTAAGGATGGGATTAGGGTTGATGCGGGAAAAATTTCAGCGGTTTATGATTGGCCTAGACCTACTACTGTTACTAAGGTCTACAGCTTTATTGGGTTAGCAAGTTACTACTGACGCTTTGTTCAGGGATTTTCTTCCATAGAAGCACCCTTGAATATGCTGACTAGGAAGGATGTCCCATTTCAGTGGTCGGATCAGTGCGAGGATAGCTTTCAGAGGCTTAAGGCCTAATTGACTTCAGCTCCAGTTTTGACTTTGTCGGTTGAGGGTCAGAGCTTCTCCACGTATTATGATGTTTCCGGGGTTGGTCTTGGTTGTGTGTTGATATAGCAGGGTCGAGTAATAGCATATGCATCGAGGCAGTTGAAGGTTCACGAGTGAAACTACCCCACTCATGACTTAGAGTTGGTGGCGATAATTTTCGCGCTCAAGATCTGGAGGCATTACCTATATGGAGTTCATTATGAGATTTTCACTGATCACTATAGTCTTCACTATATCAAGAGTTAGCAAGAGATGAACTCGAGGCAGAGAAGATGAGTCAAGCTACTGAAAGACTATGACTTCACTATTCTGTATCATCCGGGCAAGGAAAACATTGTAGCGGGTGTGTTGAGCTGGAAGACGGTGAGTATGGGTAGCCTAGCTTCTCTTTTAGTTTCAGAGCGACCCTTGGCATTGGACATCCAGTCCTTTGCTAACCGTTTGGTTAGGCTTGACTTGTCGGATCCTAGCAGAGTTCTCGCCAGTGTCGAGGTTCGTTCTACTTTGATTGATCAGATTCAGAGCTGTCAGTTTGAGGATCAACAGTTGTGTGACCTTCGTGATTAGGTTGTTCGAGGTGAAGCCAGTCGGGCTACTCTAGATTTAGATAGGGTTGTGAGATTTGATAGCCACCTTTCTGCTCTGAGAGTTGGGGATTTAATTCAGTTGATACTTCGCGAGGCTCATTGTTCCACATATTCCATTCATCCGGGTGTCGCAAAGATGTATATATATTTGAGGCAGCTTTACTGGTGGAGTGGTAAGAAGCAGAATATGACAAAGTTTGTATCTCGGTGCTTGAACTGTCAGCAGGTTAAGTTCGAGCATATGAGACCGGGTGGTTTGAAGCAGCAACTTCCCATTTTTGAGTGGAAGTGAGAAGGTATTACTATGGACTTCCTTGTTAGTTTACCTCGTACTTCTCGTAGGTTTGATTCCATTTGGGTGATCGTTGATAGGCTGACTAAGTCAGCACACTTCTTACAAGTTCAGACTTCTTACGGGGCAGAGAAGCTAGCTAAGATGTACATTCGTGAGATTGTTCAGTTGCATGGTATCCCACCTTCTATCATTTCAGACCGTGGCACTCAGTTCACATCTCAGTTCTGGAGGGGTATTCAGTGAGATTTGGATACAGAGGTTCAGCTTAGTACTGCTTTCCACCCTCAGACAGATGGCCAGTCCGAGAGGACCATTCAGGTCCTGGAGGACATGCTTCGGGCCTGTTTTCTTGACTTTGGAGGTTCGTGGGATCAGTTAGTGCCTTTGGCAGAGTTTGCTTATAATAATAGTTTCAATTCGAGCATCGATATAACACCTTTCGAGGCCTTGTATGGTAGGCGTTGCAGATAGCCGATTGGTTGGGTTGATGGTTTCGTGTCTAGGCCACAGAGCACAGATTTACTTTGGGATTCCTTAAACCGAGTCAGAGTGATTCAGGATAGACTTTGGGCAGCCCAGAGTAGGCAGAAGAGCTACGCTGATCGTAGACTTCCTTCTATAGAGTTCAGTATTGGTGATTTTATATTTCTCCGTGTATCGCCCATGAAGGGTGTCATGAGATTTGGTAGGCAGGTCAAGCTTAGCCCCAGGTACATTGGGCCATTCGAGATTCTCCATAGGGTTGGTAGTGTTTCCTATCAGTTAGCTAGAGATTTCCCCGAGCAGGGTACAGTTAAGCTGACCAAGCCTTTATGAGTAGTTCGGCCTCCGGCTAGAGGGGGTGGTGGTCAGGGTAGAGGTGGTGCTCTGTATGGCAAAACAGGTGGTAGGGATGGCGGTCGGGCAGGTGGAGGTCGTCGTCAGTTCTATGCATTCCCTAGGAGACCGGAGGCAAAGGCCTTGGATACTGTGATTACAGGTACGATTTATGTGTGCCATCAGTCTGTTATGTCTTTATTTGATCCTGAATCCACTTGTTGATATATATCTGCCTACTTTTTGCCCTGTTTTGGGTTGGCTAGTGAGCCATTATCTGTTGTTGTTTCTATTTCCACCCTAGTAGGAGATTCTTTAGTAGGGAATCGGATTGTGAGATCCTGTGTGATATCTGTTGGTTATTTAGAGACTTGGGGTGATTTGATGATACTTGATATGTTAGATTTTGATGTGATACTGGGAATGGACTGGTTATCCCCTCACCATGTGCTTTTGGATTGTTATGCCAAGACCATTACTATAGCCATGCTCGGTGTATCACCGATTGTGTGGCCTAGTTATTTTAGCCATGCAGCGTCTGGGATCATCTTTTGTCTTCGAGCTAGGAAATTGATTTCCCGTGGGTACTTAGCTTATCTAGCATATGTTCGAGATGTTAGTATTGACCCTTCTTCCCCTGAGTCTTTTCCTGTAGTTAGGGACTTCCTAGATGTGTTCCCTACCGACCTGCCAGGCCTTCCACCTGAGAGAGATATTGATTTTGCTATTGAGTTAGAGCCGGTCACCAGGCCCAATTCTTTTTCTCCTTACCGTATGGCTCCGGATTAGTTGAGGGATCTTAAGGAGCAGCTCCAGGATCTTTTAGCTAAGGGGTTTATTAGACCGACTATGTCGCCTTGGGGTGCTCCTATTCTTTTCGTGAAGAAGAAGGATGGGTCGATGCGGATGTGTATTGATTATTAGCAGGTTGAATAGGGTGACAGTGAAGAATTGGTATCTGATGCCGAGGATTGATGACTTATTTGATCAGCATCAGGGTTCAGCCATGTTTTTGAAGATTGATTTGAGGTCCGTCTACAAACAGTTGAGGACTAGGGCTGAGGAAATCCCTAAGACAGCATTCAGGACATGTTATGGCCATTATGAGTTCCTGGTAATCTCTTTTGGGTTGACTAATGCCCCCACAGCCTTTATGAACTTGATGCACAGGGTGTTTGGACCGTATTTGGACTCATTTGTGATAGTTTTCGTAGATGACATCTTGGTATACTCGCAGAGTAGGGATGAGCATGAGCAACACTTGAGGACTATACTCGAGACTTTGAGAGATCATCGACTTTATGCCAAGTCCTCAAAGTGCGAGTTTTGGCTTGAGTCAGTTGCATTCCTAGGTAATGTGGTGTCTAAGGATGTGATTAGGGTTGATCCGAGAAAGATTTCAGCTGCTTGTGATTTTCCTAGACCTACTATTGTTACTAAGGTCAGCAACTTTATTGGGTCAGCAGGTTACTACAGACACTTAGTTCAGGGATTTTCTTCCATAGCAGCACCCTTGACTATGCTGACTAGGAAGGATGTCCCATTTCAGTGGTTGGATCAGTGCGAGGATAGCTTTCAGAGGCTTAAGGTCTTATTGACTTCAACTCTAGTTTTGACTTTGCCGGTTGAGGGTCAGAGCTTCTCCATGTATTGTGATACTTCCAGGGTTGGTATTGGTTGTGTGTTGATGCAGCAGGGTCAAGTGAAAGCATATGCATCAAGGCAGCTGAAGGTTCACGAGTGCAACTACCCCACTCATGATTTAAAGTTGGCGGCGATAATTTTTGCGCTCAAGATCTGGAGGCATTACCTATATGGAGTTAACTGTGAAATATTCACTGATCACCGTAGTCTTCAGTATATCACGAGTTAGCGAGAGATGAACTCGAGGCAGAGGAGATGGGTTAAGCTACTGAAGGACTATGACTTCACTATTCTGTATCATCCGGGCAAAGCAAATGTGGTAGCGGATTCCTTGAGCCGGAAGGCGGTGAGTATGGGTAGCCTAGCTTCTCTTTCAGTTTCAGAGCAACCCTTGGCCTTGGATATCCAGTCCTTGGCTAACCGTTTGGTGTATCGATGTTGTGGATGTATGTTCCTGATGAGTCTCATGTGTTGCAGTGGGATACAGTTCAGTTGGATGAGAGTTTAGCCCTTGTTAAGGAGCCGGTAGCTATTCTGTCCAGAGATGTCAGGAGATTGAGGTCTCAGGAGATCCCAATTGTCAAGGTTAAGTGTAGGAACCATCCAGTTGAGGAGGCTACCTGGGAGACCGAGAGGGATATGCGGGCTCAGCTATTGGAGCCTTTAGTTACTTCCTTGTTCTTGACTTTTTAGTAGTGGATGATGTAATGACCCTTTCGGTCATTTATGCGTTTTTGCCTTTCTTGTACCGTTAGAGCTTGCCTGTAGTGGCCCCAAGTCATTTAAGTCTTTTCAGGACCGGTAGTTCGGTGCCCGGGCTGTTTATTTGGTCTTTATGGTCGTATGATAAGTTTTGAAGTCAAGCAAGTCGGCAAAAGTTATCGTAAGTTTCTTTTTTAATTTTTTTCTGAACTTTTGGTCAAATGTCTCAGAGCTTTTCTCTCAATATATAAAGAATTAGAAGTCCCCCGACCTACCAAATCAAAGGCTACGAGTCTAGTTTCCAACGCACATAATCTCATGTTAAACCGATCTTGGAGTAAAAAGTTATGACTATTTTACAACAAACTGTCTGGGCAAAAACCGGGTCGCGAACTGGGTTGCGAACCGGGTCGGGTCAAAATCGATTTAAAGCTTCAAATTCACGTTTTAAAGCTCCAAAATAGTTCTGAAATAGAGAGAAAACATAAGGGAGGGTTTCAAGAGAGTTCTTGAGTGATCAAGGTGCATTTTTGGTGATTTCTATCGCTAAAGTTTGCCTCCGTGCCTAGAAACGTGATCTCTACGCGTGACAATTATTTTCCCCTTTGATAAGCCATGTTTGGAGCTGGTTTCAGAAGATAGGACTTGGTATTTCTTGGTGGTTCTTCAAGATTTACACTTGGTTTGCTAAGGTAACCATCTCGAGGCTCTTTTATGATCGTTTTTATGAAGTTCTACGGATGTTTCGTCAAGTTATGATCCTTTTGGGAATTCTGCCAATTTAAGCTTAATTATGAACTATTTAAAGGTGAGCATAAGCTGCATATATATAGTGTTTGTGAAGCTTAGGAGGTAAGGAACAATTTCCGTGAAGGAACTATAGGCATTCAGACGTTCGTTGGAAGGTATTTTTGTGATTCGGAGCTTCCTGGGGCAGTTCGAGCCAGGACGACGCCATTCCCGTAGATAGTCATTGGATGACAAGTAGGTTATGGTTTATTTTCCCTAGACTCCACATATATAGGATAAAATTGTATTAATGGGCATCCTCGGGTTGGGTTTATTAGGTTGGTACCACCGACCTTGACCACTTTATTCATGTTCACCTACTTTTGTTCCTCCGATGCTTGTAGTACTTGACGATACATTTTATTTACCCTTGTGGTCCTGTGAGGCCTTGTTGACTCTGGAACATAAAAGGTGGGATATTGGGAATGTCCGCGAGTCCCGGGCATAGAAATATCCTTCTAGGCTAGTTATGCTTGCTGAGTAGCGTTGGGCCTGTGCAGGGCCGATAGGTTTATTGTGAGTTGCTGGGCGGCTATTTGTGTTGATCATTCATTTCCATGCATATAAAAGGGGATTTATTCATGTTTTACTACGGTTTTGGCTTCGGGCCTACTGGAATTGTTTTCTAAACCTTGCATGGCCCCGGGGGCCCATTTTTATGGAAATGAATTGGAAATGGTTTGATTTAACTTGTGAATATTCTTGGGGTAAAAGAAGGTCAAATTATGATTTCTATCACCAGTTTTACTATTAACGCTAGACTCGGCAGGTCCTGGGTGCTAGTTGAGTTTCTTATTAAATTGGGATGGTTTTTAGCCTTAGTCGGACCGAGCACTTGAGATGACTTTCTACTGTTTAGACCCGGTTATTCCCGGGTACCCTTGGAGGGGTTTTTGAGGCATTTTCCTAATATTTTCGTCCTGTACAAGGTCTAGGTATGCATATTCGAGACTGGTTCTCTATCTTGATCCCGGACTTGCTTCTGGATGTCATGTCTTTATACTGAGTTTTAGTATGGGGTCCGGGACCTCCATGGACCTTGCCATCTGGTCCTAGGGTTTCGGGCTGCGTGTGCCGGATGGTCGGTATATGGCGGAGTAGAGGTATACGGGCAGTGTCCTTCCATGGAACCCACCTGCTGGGCCCGATCGGCACCGGAAGAGGTACATACAGAGATATCATTTCACTTGAGATCTTCATGCATCATATCATTCATTGTTTTAGGCTCCACCCTTTTTTGTTGTTTGTTGATTGTACGCTCTGGTAGTATAGGATGTCAGAGGGTATGTTTTCACTTGTTTGTGTTCCTCGGTTGTATGAGCGGCCGGGGGCCTGTAGGTAGGCTCTTGTTATTTAGTTACAGAATTGTTCCCTGTTACGGTTAAGTATAAAATTGGTTACTGCTAGGCTGTTAGTTTCTGGATTTGAGAATTGATATGATTATTTGAGTTTGATTCCTGTCTCCGAGCATGACTATCATTACTCTTTCCCTCTTCCTCTTACGCTTGAGGTTATCGGTATGCCCTCCATTTTGTAAACTTATTATGTATATACTGTTATTGCAAAGATCCCAGGTGCGTTGTTTCTTTACTTACACCTGTGCCTGTTGTATATATATTCTGCTTGCTGGCCTCGCATGTTGTTTTGTTGATTTCCCTCTAGGTTAGTTCCTGTGTACCTTTTGTTGATTTCTGTGACTACTTGCTTCTATTCTGTCTTTTACTATGTTTTTATCTTATATGTGCCTAGTCGGCCTATGATACCTACTGGGTACCTTATGCTTCGCATTTGGTACTCAACCTACTTATGCATCTTCTAGTGTAGATCCTATCATGGGCCATCGCCGCAAGATCAATGTGATTCGTGCTCGGTGATCTTTTGGGGACTACTTCATACTGAGGGTGAGCTTTTGGCGACCGAAGCTTAGCTTTAGTTTATCTTTTGCTTTATGTACTCTATTATCATTCGGAGACATCTCTATATATTATTTTGGATCGTTTGCACCCCATGTATGTAGTTCTGGCTCTATACTATGATACCAGGTTTTGGGGTTTGATTTAGCTCCCGCATATGTATATATATATTCCTATTATCTATTCTCTTAATCATGTTCCCTTACTTTTGCTTATTAAACTGTTCTTCCACTTATTTGTTAGATAGTAGCCCATTACTAACTGTTCTGGGCTACGGGGATGGGTTCCCCTACTGGAGGTTGTAGGTGCCATCATGATCGAGAAATCGGGTCGTGACAAGTAGTCAATACAAATTTAATTAATAAAAAATTAAAAAATAATCAAACTTTACATGAGAAAACAATAGAATATGGGTCATTTAGATTTTAGGGTGTGGCCAAAGCTTAGTTGAGTTTAACATATATACGTCGTTAATATTAAATATTATCAAACTATATCAATCAATTGTATATATAACTTAAAGTCCAATTGCATTTTTGTTCGAGGTGATCTATCTATTTACTTTATTTTTATTGTTTTTGAACAGAAGCCACCTTAATGGTGTGGGGTTAGGCCAGGATCCTCCCTTGTATTTTATAGAAAAATAGTACATGAAGGAGAAGATAGACCTTTGCCTCCGATACAATAGGTGAACTGGTGTTTACCATAAAACAAAAATTGTGATCACAGAGAAAAACTTTATAGGAGGAACTATCCAAAAGAAACTAATAAACTGAAATCGGTTAATATTAAGCTCTACCATAATCAATAGTAAAGTTCTTTTTTGTGCTTTAATTCAAAACACATACACTTTACGTTTTAATTTGTTTGTATGGTTTTAACTTGAAATGGAGTTTCAGAAAGAAAAGTAGATTTTTGAATATTGCGATCTTAAACTCAAGATATGTCAAATGTAAAATAATTTCCTTTAATCTTGTGATCTTAAACATGTCATGTGAAAAGTTAGAATTAAAGATTTGTCAAAAAAGAGACATTCTTTCTAAACGGAGTATAAAGAAAAGAAGTACAAACAAATTGAAATGGAGGCATTAACACCTTTGATGTCATTTAATCTCAAACAGAGTGAGTTTGCACATATTTCAAAAATTTCATGGACTAATATACATAAAAAACTGAAATAATCCTTAATTTCTAATTCATGACACATATAGAATTAAAAAAACAACGTCCACCTTTCAAAAATAATGTGCCTCATTTAGTAGGTCATCACCGATGGACGCACAAATTTGAGCTCAAACATAGTATGTTGCACATATTCAAGAAAATTCATGGATTACTACACATGGAAAACTAAAATAATCATTAATTCAAGTTTCGTCGAACATATGGAGTAAATAAAGTGATATCCTCCTTTCAAAAATAATGCACATCATTTAATAGGTCGTCATTATTGAACCCACAAAATTTGTGCTCAAATAGAGTCGGTCACAATTTTTTTTTAAAAGTTCATGGAGTAACACTCGAAAAGCCAAAATAACCCTTAATTCCTATTTCGTGATACATATGGAGTAAAAAGATTGATGATTACCTTTCCAAAAAAATATATACCATTTAATAGGTCGTCACTGATGGACCCACAAAATTTGAGCTCAAACAAAGTCGGTATCACATATTCCATAAAATTCATATGATAATACACATGAAAAACTGAAATGATCCTTAATTCCTCTTTTGCAACACATATGGAATAAAAAAGCAGCGTCCGCATTACTATAAGAATGCAGATCATTTAATAGGTCCTCATATCGATGGATCTAAAAGAGTTCAGATCAAAAAAAGTGGGTCGCACATATTCCAGAAAATTCATTGACAATACACACAAAAAATCAAAATAATCCTAAATTCACATTTTGTGACACATATTGAGTAAAAAAGCGACGCCCTCCATTCAAAAATAATGTGCATCACTTAATATGTAATCATCGATGGACCCACAAAATTTGAACTTAAATATAGTCGAACACACATATTCCTTAAAATTTGTGGACTTATCGCACGAAAAACCAAAATAATCCTTAATTTTTATTTGTGACACATATGGAGTAAAAATGTGATGAACGCCATTCCGAAATAATGTGCAGTATTTAATATGCTATCATAGACGGGCCCTTAAATATTAAGCTAAAAATGAGTCAACCACACCTATTCTGAAAAATTGATGGAATAATACACACGATAAATAAAAATAATCCTTAATTACTATTTTTGTGATATATATATGGAGTAAATGAAACGGACATCCGTCTATTTAAAATAATATACATCATTTATTAGGTCGTCACTAATGGACCCATAAAATTTGAGCTCAAGCAGAATATGTCAGTTATATTCAAAACAATTCATGGACTAATACCCGAAATACTAAAATATTCCTTAATTCCTATTTCATGACACATATAGTGTAAAAAAAGCGATGTGTGCCCTTCCAAAATAATATGCATCATTTATAATGCACCACTATATTGAAGCAAAGGTCTCACAAAAGGCAAAGTTACTCGATTCCGGATAAGTTGACTACCAGTAATAACCACCCACGGATGTGAGGGTGACTATATTGATTGGATCCTCCCTTCCTTAATCAAAAATTTTATTTTCAAATTCTGTGAATGGAGAAATTCTTTCTAAAGAGCATTTTCCCCTTAAATGGGTCCTATGCATGCGCGAATTTGAATTAATTACCTAGTGAGTTTTGAATACTAAATGAGTACAAGAAAACTTAGTAATTAACCTTTTTTTTGCAGTCAGATAAAAATGAGTTAATTAAATTCCTTTTGACATCATAAGATGCTGAGTAGGACCTTGAAAGAGCATTCAAACTGCTTCAAGCATGTGTTGACAGCCATCCCAGAGTGGAGCTGGAGGGGGAAAGTGGTTAAATAGCAAAATGTGATATACAAGGTCAATAGATTAGCGACAAAGTGTATAGCTAATTGTCTTTTCATTGAAAACCTCATCACTAAAAAATCACATCACATATATAAGATTTTGTTTGTATATATAGTAAATGATGAATTCCCTCGATGAAAAACCTATCAGCGTCACTGGAGCCATTGTGTGTTAAGACCCAAATAGTTTACAATTCGATGTATTGGAATAATTAATTGTTTACTCAGGAGTACTTTAATAAATTAAACCAAACACAATGATCACATTTATAAGAAATGCAAGAAACAACATATTCATTGTATTCTCACAAGTGAGATCCAGGGAAGATAGGATGTACTCTGACCTTACCCCTATCTTTGTTGGGGTAGAAAAATTATTTTCTGTAGACCCTCAGATAAATTATTCTATAACCAAAGCAAAATTTAAAGAAAATAATGATAACAAAATAACAAAATTAACAAAGCAAAAAACTAATAGGAAATAGATGTTCATAAAAGTGCAACATGTATATATTACTCAAGATCAAGATCTCAGAGTCCACATCAATTTAATGTAATTAAACTCACTAAAATACATCAAATTTTGGGATTTATCTCTCCTTGTGTAGTAGAAGCTTCCATCTTTTTCTTGGACCAGCAAATGCACTGATGAGCAATACAAACTAGTGCTAGAGTTCTAGGACAATGTGCTTCACAGTCCTTTCGAGTATCACATTCATGAATTGCTTCAACGTTGAAGGATGGAATATCTGCAGCTATATAAAGAAAAATTAATTAAAATTAATTCATTATTAATCTTCACACCCCCTCTAAGGGAATGTGAAGAAATATGTGCAGCCTATCCTGATGCAAGTATCAATGGCTGATTTCACAGTTTAAATTTGTGACCTAAAGGTCAGACAAAGATAACTTTACCGTTGCTTCAATAAAAAATAAAATAGCATATAAATGATTAAAAATAATTGAGAAACAAACCTATGGCGATCAACAACAAAGCTACAAAGAAAGAAGACTTCATCACAATTTTTGCCATATTTTGTTTTTACTATTGCACTTTCTAAAAGAATAAATATTATTAACCTTGGAATGATTTGGAGAAAGGTCTTGTTTAGCGTTATATATATAGTGGTAGAGCAATAAAAGTAAAGCATACATGAGATAAACATAATCTAATTAAAATAAGATTAATGTTATTAGTAACCATATTCCAAGATCAAATTATCTCAGTTTGTCAATAATTATTTTTTTGGGGTAACTGATTTGAATAATTTTTGCTAATTAAAACAAGTGGTAAATGACATTAATTAGTAGTCAATACAAATTTAATTAATAAACAATTAAAAAATAATCAATCTTTACATGAGAAAACAATAGAATATGAGTCATTTAGATTTTAGTGTGTGGCCAAAACTTTGTTGAGTTTAACATATATACATCATTAATATAAAATATTAAACTATATCAATCAATTGTATATATAACTTAAACTCCAATTGCATTTTGGTTCGAGGTGATCTATATATTTACTTTATTTTTATTGTTTTTGAACAGAAGCCACCTTAATGGTGTGGGGTTAGGCCAGGATTCTATCTTGTATTTTAAACAAAAATAGTACATGAAGGAGAACATAGACCTTTGCCTCCAATACAACAGGTGAACTGGTGTTTACCATAAAACAAAAATTGTGATAATAAAGAAAAGCTTTATAGGAGGAACTACCCAAAAGAAACTAATAAACTGAAATCGATTAGTATTAAGCTGCAACATAATCAATAGTAAAGTTCTTTTTTTGTGCTTTAATTCAAAACACATACTCTTTCCGTTTTAATTTGTTTGTATGGTTTTGACTTAAAATGGAGTTTCAGAAAGAAAAGTAGATTTTTGAACCTTGCGATCTTAAACTCAAGATATGTCAAATGTACAAAATTTTTCTTTAATCTTGTGGTCTTAAACATGTCATGTGGAAACTTAGAATTAAAGATTTGTCAAAAAAGAGACATTCTTTCTAAACGGAGTACAAAGAAAAGTAGTACAAACAAATTGAAATGGAGGCATTAACACCTTTGATGTCATTTAATCTCAAACAGAGTGAGTTTGCACATATTTCAAAAAATTCATGGACTAATATACACGAAAAACTGAAATAATTCTTAATTTCTATTTCTTGACACATATAGAATTAAAATTGCAACGTCCGCCTTTCAAAAATAATGTGCATCATTTAATAGGTCGTCACCGATGGACCCATAAATTTGAGCTCAAACATAGTCGGTTGCACATATTCCATAAAATTCATGGATTACTACACATGGAAAATCAAAATAATCATTAATTCCAGTTTCTTGAAACATATGGAGTAAATAAAGTGATGTTCTACTTTCAAAAATAATGCACATCATTTAATAGGTCGTTACTGTTGAACCTACAAAATTTGAGCTCAAATAGATTTGGTCACAATTTTTTTTTTGAAAGTTCATGGACTAATACACATGAAAAACCAAAATAATCCTTAATTCCTATTTCGTGATACATATGGAGTAAAAAGAGTGATGAATGCCTTTCAAAAAAAATGTGCAACATTTAATAGGTCCTCACTGATGGACCCACAAAATTTGAGTTCAAACAAAGTCGGTAGCACATATGCCAAAAAATTCATAGAATAATACACATGAAAAACTGAAATGATCCTTAATTTCTGTTTCGCAACACATATGGAATAAAAAAGCGACGTCCGCATTTCTAAAAGAATTCAGATCATATAATAGGTCCTCATATCTATGGATCTAAAAGAGTTGAGATCAAACAGAGTGAGTCACACATATTCCAGAAAATTCATTGACTATACACATAAAAAAACGAAACAATCCTAAATTCATATTTTGTGACACATATTGTAATGACCCTTCCGGCCATTTTCATGTTTGTGCCTTTTTTTGTACTGTTAGAGCCTTCCTGTAGCGGCCCCAAGTCATTTATGTCTTGCTAGGATCGATGGTTCGGTGCCCTGGCCGTTCGTTTGGTCTTTATGGTCGTTCCCCTATTTTAGAGCTGATTCTTAGGAGTTGAGTTATCAAAATCGTGCGATAGTAATTTACGATCATATGACCTCAACTGACCTTGTGGGCAGGTCGATCCTAATTCGAGGTGTCGTATGACCTTAACCTTCATTCCGTATCAAAGGCTTGCGAGCCTAAATTTGAGTATTTTATTAAGATCGCGCGTACTTGAAAATATTTGATTTAGATTAGAATATGGTAAAAAAGTTTTATTTTTTCTAAAAATGTTTTAAATATTTACGAGAAAATACTTTTGTTATAATATATTTGTTTGTATGTATTTATCTTACAAGAGTTTTATAAATTATTAATATTTTAACGGATATAGTAAACTTAATTTTGTTGAAAATGATTATTAAAATATAGTAGGTTTTATTTGTATTAATTTTCTATTTATTATGATATATTTAAAAAGTTATATTTATTTTACAACGAACCTACGCAATACCCGAATACTTAAGAAGCGGAATGGGAATAATGGTAGTGTAGCCACCTCCACTACACGTGGAGGTGGAGGAAGTGGGAGCATCTCCACTTTACGTGGATGGTGGGAGGGGACAACAAGTCCTCAAAGATTTCTATGATGCTACTTGTTAGCTATATTTATATAATCCTATGGAAATTGCTGCTCCTATATACATGTTATATCAATAGCTAGTACCCATTATTTTCCCTTACAAATACAAGCTACCTATATACATATCTGTAGGTATTGAAATCAACAGATTTTTAAAATACAAATTTCTATTTTATCACGTTGAAAAGTGAATTGGTAGGAGAAATATTTTGACAATTTATCTGATCACCAAAAGAAAATCGATTATCTACGTCAAGTTGTTCAAGTCCGAGTTTGAGTATGATTTCATTTCGGAGCTTTTTTCGGAGAGGTTCGAGCTTGTCGTCGGACGATAGGTAGGTTACGGTCTAACTCCTCTAGACTCCACATATATAGGACAAAATTGAATTAATGGGCATTCTTTGGTTGGGTTTATTAGGTTGGTACCACAGACCTTGATCACTTCTTCATGTTCAATTAGTTTCTTTCCTCCGATGTTTGTAGTATTTGTTATAAAAATGATATTATCACCCTTGTGGTCCTGTGTGGCCTTGTATTGACTCTGGAATATAGAAGGTGGGTTATTGGGAGTGTCCGCGAGTCCCGGACATAGAAATATCCTTCTAGGCTGGTTATGCTTGCTGAGTAGTTGTGGGTCTGTGCAGGGCCCATAGGTTGATTGTGAGCTACTGGACGACTATTTGTGTTGATCATTCATTTCCATGCATATAAAAAAGGATTTATCCATGTTTTACTATGGTTTTGGCTTCGGGCCTACTGGAATTGTTTTCTAAACTTTGCATGACCCCGGGGGCTCATTTTCGATGGAAATGAATTGGGAAATGGTTTGATTTAACTAGTGGATCTTCTTGGGGTAGAGAAAGTTAAATTTTGATTTCTATCACCAGTTTTACTATTAATGCTAGACTCGGCAGGGCCGGGGTGCTAGTTGAGATTTCTTACTACTTGAGATGATTTTAGCCTCGGTCGGACCAAGCACCTGCGATGATTTTCTACTGTTTAGAAACGGTTAGGCACGGGTACCTTTGGAGGGGATTTTGAGGCATTTTCTACTACTTTAGTCTTGGACAGAGTCTGGGTAGGCATATTCGATACTGGGTCTCTATCTTGAACCCGAACTTGCTTTCGGATGGCAGATTTTGATACTGAGTTTTAGTATGGGGTTCGGGACCTCCATGGACCTTGTCGTTTCGGGCCTGGGGCTTCGAGCTGTATATGCCGGAGGGAGGGTATACAACGGAGTAGAGGTATACGGGCAGTGTCCTTCCACGGAACCTGCCTACTAGGCCCGATCAGCACCGGAGGGGGTACATACAGAGATACCATTTCACCTAAAATTTTCATGCATCATATCATTCATTGTTTGAGGCTCCACCCTTGTTTTCTGTTTGTTGATTGTACGCTCCGGTAGTATTGGATGCTGGAGGGTTTGTTTTAACTTGTTTGTGTTCCTCGGTTGTATGGGCAGTCGGGGGACTGTAGGTAGACTCTTGTTACTTATTTATGGAATTGTTCCCTACTACGGCTAGGTTGTTGGTTTCTGGATTTGAGATTGATGTGATTAGTTTGATCTTTGATTTCTGTTTTCTTGAGCATGTCTATCTGTACTCTTCTCTCCCTTTTCCTTATACTTGAGGTTACTGGTATACCGTCCATTTGTAGAACTTATTATGTATATACTGTTGTTGCAAGGATCCTAGGTGCGTCTTTTATTACCATCACCTATGCTTGTGGGTATATATTCTACTTGCTAGACTTGTATGTTGTTCTGTTGTCTTCCCTCTAGGCTAGTTCCTGTGTTATTTTTTGTTGATTTCCATGACTGCTTGTTTCTATTTTGTCTGTTATTACTCTTTTATCTTATATGTGCCTAGTCGGCCTATGATACCTACTGGTTACCTTATGCTTTACATTTGGTGCTCACCTACACACTGCATTCTCTGGTGCAGACCCTAGTGTAAGCCATTATCGTTAGCTCGTGGAGACTCGTGCGAGGTGTTATTTTGTGATATTCCAGACTGAGGGTGAGTTCTTAGTGATCGGATCTTAGCTTTAGTTTATCTTTTGCTATATGTACTCTATTACGACTCGGAGACATTTATGTATATATTATTTTGGATCCTTTCGTACTTTTGACTTATAGATTTGGCTCTATACTATGATACCAGGTCTTGGGTTGGTTTTGGCACCTGTATATACACCTGTTGTTCTTTCGTTTATCTTATGTATCCCTTGCTTCTACCTATTTTATGTATTCTTCTGCTTGTTGGTTAGATAGTAGCCCATTATTAACCGTTCTGGGCTACGAGAATTGGTTTGCCTACTGGGGGTTGTAGGTGCCATCATGACCGATAAATCAGGTCGTGACAGCTTGGTATCAGAGCCAGGTTCAGTGGTGTCATTAGTATAGGAGCCAATGTCTAGTAGAGTCCTGCGGATCAGGACGGAGATGTCCTTACTCAATCTTCTGGAGGCTACAGTGGCATCTTAGAAATACTACTCTCTTATTGCCTCCATATCGTGCGTCTTATCCATGATGGTATCCTGAAATTCCACTTATTCTAGTTCATTCTCCCGCGGATGGTTCATACGAGAGAGTCAACATCAGTACAATTATGCCTGACGAGCCTGACGAGCCTGACAGAGTCTGTAGGTTTGTTTGGGGGCTACGGAAGGAGTTTAGAGAGCCAGCAGAGATATTGGTTGCTAGTGGTGAATATTTCTAGACTATTGCGGACTATGCCTGTACTGTAGAGGATTTGCATCATCATGACTCCGGGGCCAGAGATAAGAGACCTCAACATTAGGGTAGCTAAAGTGGTTCTCGTCATGGTAGTAGAGCTTCAGGACAGTGGGGCTGAGGTTATTAGCCACAGTAGCACCACGGTCAGTTTGGTCGATAAGTTCAGGCTTCTGGTAGTTCTCAATTTGAGTAGGGACAGAGTAGCCAACATGATTATAGTGATCAGACTCCGAAGGGTTCAGTTTCTGAGGCATCAGGCTATGGTGGCCACACGGGTTTAGCTGGGTCATTTCGATAGTTTAGTCCATCAGGGGCTTGCTATGAATGCGGAGTTATTGGACACTATGCTAGAGATTGCTCCCAGCGGGGTGCAGTTCAGCCAGCCGCTCAGCCGGCTTAGCCTATCCATGCTGTCTAGCCACCGGTTAGAGAAGGTGGTAGTCAGGATAGATGTGGTTCCCAGCAGGGTAGGATAGGTGGTAGGGATGGCGGTCAGTCAGGTGGTGGTCATTATTAATTTTATGCGGTCCCTAGGAGACCAGAGGCAGAGGCCTCGGATGCTGTGATCACATGTATGATTTTTGTATGTCGTCGACTAGCTTATGCTTTATTTGATCCTGGATCCACTTGATCGTATGTTTCTCCCAACTATTTTCCTTGCTTGGGGTTGTCTAGCAAGCCGTTACATGTACCTGTTTCTGTTTTGGCCCCAGTAGGAGATTATTTAGTAGTGGATCGGATTATGAGATCTTGTATGATATTTGTTTGTGATTCGGAGACTTGGGGTGATTTGATGATCCTTGATATGCTAGATTTTGATGTGATACTAGGAATGGACTGGTTATCCCCTCATCGTGCAGTTTTGGATTGTTATGCCAAGACCGTTACCATAGCCATGTGATACACTTAAATTACAACTCCAATTACGAAGCGTAAGCGGTCGTCATCAAATATAGAACCCAACAAAGGTTGGGGTCGATCCCACAGGGAATAAGGTGCAAATTAAATCGTTAGTGAATTAGTTGACTAGTAATCAATAGTTTCCGGTAAATTGGGGGGTTTCTGTGATCAATATTTGAACAATGCAAGTAACTAATTGCGAGTTTCAACGAGTATTAATCAATATGAGAATGAACTAGGGAAATGTTCACCATGGCGTCGTAACAATTTCGACTCAAAGCTTAACCGGGTTCTTTCTATATGCATATCACGATGTGATTGAATTAATGGTATCATCTAAACGTTTTTCAACCAAATAGACGAATTTCCTTTTCAATTCTCTCAAACTTGAAAAGGTGAACTTTCTTATTTCAATCCTAAACATCGAGTAGATTAATCTAGTTACAGCATTAATCATAAGACGAGAGTTGGTAGTTTCGAATCCTCGTAGTTAATCAAATTTCCTGGTTTTAATCTCTTTGTTCAAGCAAATCAAACCTAGGTATGTTCTAATGTTTGCAACCATTAGAAAACATAAATAACGAATGATTAACCACATGACAACATATAAATTTAACCCAACGCTACCCAGAATCTATATTGTGACTCTTGCCATGGATCCCACAACCCTAGTTGTGGGGAGTTTAGCCACTCATGCTAGCAAAGCGAAGTAAAGAAATACTAGTATTAATATGAGAAGAAGGAATTCTTACAATAGAAAATTAATACTTTACTTTGAACTTCGTAGAATCCCAGCACCAATGGTGAAAATCCCAAGAACAATGGAAGAAGAGGAAGAAAACGAGTTTGTGTCGTGTTTTCTCCTCCCAAACCTCATCCAAAACATCTGACAAATATTAGTTAATGAATAAAATAAAATAAGCCTAACACAGGGTATTTATAGTAGCCCAGGAAATAAAGTCCAAAAATAGAATTTTCGAAATCCCGCGTCGCGTTGACGGGTTGCCTGACGGACTGTCACGAATATGACTGACCGTCACTTGAGCCGTCACTGCTAAACAGTGAGGTTCCATGAAAATTCTCAGGTAAGTCATCGGACCAGTGACGACTTGCTGGTAAATTCTGGTAAGTCGTCCGCCCAGTGACGACTTACAATGTTTTTTTCAGTTTTATCTTGGTGGCATAGGTGACGGTCCGTCACTCCTAGGTAGTGCTCGATGAATTGCTGTCTCGTCCTGACGACCTGGCTGACAGCCAGTCACAGGTGTGATGGTCCGTCATGCCAGCCGTCAGGATTAACCAGTTGAGGTTTTTGAACCATTTTTCTTCTGTTTCCATCTCTAACTCCATTTCCTGCAAATATAACAATAAACCATCAAAAACCACAAAATTTGCTTGAAAACTCCCGAGTATTCTTAGTTAAAGGCGTCAAATGTGCCGTAGAATCCCGACACATCAACACCCTCAACTTAAAACGTTCGCTTGTCCTCAAGCGACATGAAAACAAAAACAAAATGACGACTCAACTAATAATACCAACACATATCTTTAGCAAATCATGGCCACTCAACAGTCTATTAAATTTAAATCAATCCCCCCGGTAGTACACAAATGTATGAAACGCTAACTTGCAAGGATCCAAACATGTCATTTCGATATGATAGAATATTCTACATACACACACAACAGCTATCCCAACAGTCAATAGATGATACAGAAATCTCGGTGCCCTCACTACAAAGAAGTCCCACACACAAGATTTGGGATTAGGTAAGGCGCTCACACTCACAAACGATTTCAAACAATGCACATGCGATGCCATAAGCTTGCACTTGCTATTCTATTTTAGTTTTTCAGAAAGTCGCTCAGGATCACTACAGGACTTGTTTTGGCTTGTAATGAGGCTTCGGGTGCAGGTAGGATACATTTACGGAATAGTGACTAAACCCTCCTTGGAATCACCGACCTACTATTTCCACTTAACTTTACTTCGTCCATCCTTATTCACCTTTTTATTCCCTTCTTTCTAGCTACAGGTGCGGCCTCTTTCTTTTGACAATTCTTTTTTTTTTCTTTCATCTCTTTTTCGTTTCTTTTTCTTTCTTTTCTTAGGCACACACCCGAAATTTTCATTCTATCCACAACCAATAGTTGTGTGGCAGGGTTCTGTATCCATGCACCATCTGGGATCATCTCTTGTCTTCGAGCTAGGAAGTTAATTTTCTGTGGGCGTTTAGCTTATCTAGCATATGTCTGAGATGCTAGTGCTGACCCTTCGTCCCCTGAGTCTGTTCCTATGGTTAGAGACTTCCTATATGTGTTTCCTACCGACCTGACAGGCCTTCCACCTGAGAGAGATATTGATTTTTCTATTGAGTTAGAGCTGGGTACCAGACCCATTTCTATTTCTGCTTACCATATAGCTCCTGCTGAGTTGAGAGATCTTAAGGAGCAGCTCCAAGATCTGTTAGCTAAGGGGTTTATTAGACTGAGTGTGTCGCCTTGGGGTGCTCCTTTTCTATTTGTGAAGAAGAAAGATAGGTCGATGAAGACGTGTATTGATTATCGACTGCTGAATGAGGTGACAGTGAAAAATAGGTATCCGATGCGAAGGATTGATGACTTGTTTGATCAGCTTCAGGGTTCAGCCATGTTTTTAAAGATTGATTTGAGGTTCGGCTACCATCAGTTGAGGATTAGGGCGGAGTACATCCCTAAGATAGCATTCAGGACACGTTATGGCCATTATGAGTTCCTGGTGATGTCTTTTGGGTTGACTAATGCCCCCACAACCTTTATGAACTTGATACACAGGGTTCTTGGCCCGTATTTGGACTAATTTATGATAGTTTTCATAGATGACATCTTGGTATATTCACAGAGTAGAGATGAGCATGAGCAGCACTTAAGGATTATACTCCAGACTTTGAGAGATCATCGGCTTTATGCCAAGTTCTCAAAGTGCTAGTTTTGGCTTGAGTCAGTTGCATTCCTAGGGCACGTGGTGTCTAAAGATGGGACTAGGGTTGATCCGGGAAAGATTTTAGTAGTTTGTGATTGGCCTAGACCTACTACCGCTACTGAGGTCCGCAACTTTGTTGGGTTAGCAGGTTACTATAGATGGTTCGTTCAGGGATTTTCTTCCATGGCAGCACCTTTGACTATGCTGACTAGGAAGGATGTCCCATTTCAGTGGTCGGATCAGTGCGAGGATAGCTTTCAGAGGCTTAAGGCCTTATTGACTTCAGCTCAAGTTTTGACTTTGTCGGTTGAGGGTCAGAGCTTATCCATGTATTGTGATGCTTCTGGGGTTGGTCTTGGTTGTGTGTTGATGCAGCAGGGTTGAGTGATAGCATATACGTCGAGGCAATTTAAGGTTCACGAGCACAACTACCCCACTCATGACTTAGAGTTGGCGGCGATAGTTTTCGCACTCAAGATCTGGAGGCATTACCTATATGGAGTTCACTGTGAGATCTTCACTGATCACCGTAGTCTTCAGTATATCACGAGTCAGCAAAAGCTAAACTCAAGGCAGAGGATATGGGTCGAGCTATTGAAGGACTATGACTTCATTATTCTGTATCATCCGGGCAAGGCAAATGTGGTAGCGGATGCCTTGAGTCAGAAGGCATTTAGTATGTGTAGCCTAGCTTCTCTTTTAGTGTCAGAGCGACCGTTGGCCTTGGACATCGAGTCCTTGGATAACCGTCTGGTTAGAATTCACTTGTCGGATCCTAGCAGAGTTCTCGCCAATGTCGAGGTTTATTCTACTTTGATTGATCAGATTTAGAGCCATCAGTTTAAGAATCCGTGATTGTGTGACCTTCATGATCAGGTTATTTTGGGTGAGTCCAGTCGGGCTATGCTAGATTCAGATGGGGATTGGAGGTTTGATAGTTGTTTTTGTGTTCCAAGGGTTGGTGATTTGATTCAGTTTATTCTTTGTGAGGCACATTGTTCTAGGTATTCCATCAGTCCTGGCACAACCAAGATGTACAGAGATTTGAGGCAGCTTTACTGGTGAAATGGTATGAAGTGGGATGGGACGGAGTTTGTATCTCGGTGCTTGAACTGTCAGCAGGTTAAGTTCGAGCACATGAGATCGAGTGGCTTGATGCAGCAACTTCCCATCCCTGAGTGGGAGTTGGAAGGGATTACTATGGACTTCGTTGTTGGTTTGCCTCGTACTTCTCAGAGGTTTGATTCTATCTGGGTGTTTGTTGATAGGTTGACTAAGTCAACGCATTTCTTGCTGGTTCAGACTTCTTACAGTGCAGAGAGGTAAGTTCAAATTTACATTCGTGAGATTGTTCGGTTGCACGAGGTCCCAACTTCTATCATTTCAAACCACGACACTCAGTTCACATCTCAGTTCTGGAGGGCTATTCAACGAGATTTGGGTACAGAGGTTCAGCTTAGTACTGCTTTCCACCCTCAGATAGATGGCCAATCCGAGAGGACCATTGATGTCCTGGAGGACATGCTTCAAGCCTGTGTTCTTGACTATGGAGGTTCTTGGGATCAGGTTGTGCCTTTGGCAGAGTTTGCTTATAATAATAGTTTTCATTCGATTATTATCATGGCAACTTTCGAGGCTTTGTATGGTAGGAATTGCCGATTGACGGTTGGTTGGTTTGATGGTTTTGAGTCTAGGCCACAGAGTACAGATTTTCTTCGAGATTCCTTAGACCGAGTTCGAGTGATTCAGGACAGACTTTGGGCAGCTCAGAGCAGGCAGAAGAGGTATGTTGATCATAGGCTTCGTACCTTAGAGTTTAGTGTTGGTGACTTGGTGTTTCTCCGTGTATCGACCATGAAGGGGTGATAAGTTTGGTAGGTGGGGAAAGCTTAGCCCCAGGTACATTGGGCCGTTTGAGATTCTTCAGAGGGTTGGTAGTGTTGCCTATCAGTTAGCTTTGCCTTTGATGTTTTCAGCTATACATCCCGTATTTCATCTATCGATGTTGCGCCAGTATGTCCCAGACGAGTCTCATGTTTTGCAGTGGGATTCATTTTAGTTTGATGAGAGTTTAGCCTCTGTTGAGGTGCCGGTAGCTATTTTGGTCAGAGATGTTAGGAGATTGAGGTCTCGGGAGATCCTAGTAGTTAAGATTCAATGGAGGCACCATCCAGTTGAGGAGGCTACCTGGGAGATCGAGAGAGATATACGAGCTCAGTATCCGCATCTATTTGAGCCTTCAGGTACTTCCTTGTCCTTGACTTTCGAGGACGAAAGTCCTTTTTAGTAGTGGATGATATAATGACCCTTCCAGTCATTTTCGCATTTGTGCCTTTTTTGTACTGTTAGAGCCTTCCTGTAGCGGCCCCAAGTCATTTATATCTTGCTGGGACCGATGGTTTGGTGCCCTGGCTGTTCGTTTGGTCTTTATGGTTGTTCCCCTCTTTTAGAGCTAATTCTTAGGAGTGGAGTTATCAAAATCGTGCGATAGTAATTTGCGATCATATGACCTCAACTAACCTTGTGGGCAGGTCGATCCTAATTCGACGTGTCGTATGACCTTAACCTTCGTTCCGTATCAAAGGTTTGCGAGGCTAAATTTGAGTATTTTATTAACATCGCGCGTACTTGAAAATATTTGATTTAGATTATAATTTGGTAAAAAAGTTTTATTTTTTCAAAAAATATTTTTAAATATTTACGAGAATATACTTTTGTTATAATATATTTTTGTGTATGTATTTATCTTACAAGAGTTTTATAAATGATTAATATTTTAACGAAGATAGTAAACTTAGTTTTGTTGAAAATTATTATTATAATATAGTAGGTTTTATTTGTATTAATTTTCTATTTATTATGATATATTTAAAAAGTTATATTTATTTTACCATGAACCTACACAATACCCGAATACTTAAGAAGCGGAATGGGAATAATGGTAGTGTAGCCACCTCCACTACACGTGGAGGTGGAGGAAGTGGGAGCATCTCCACTTTACGTGGATGGTGGTGGAGGGGACAAAAAGTCCTCAAAGATTGCTATGATGCCACTTGTTAGCTATATTTATATAATCCTATGGAAATTGCTGCTCATATATATATGTTATATCAATAGCTAGTACCCATTATTTTCCCTTACAAATACAAGCTACCTATATACATATATGTAGGTATTGAAATCAATAGATTTCTAAAATACAAATGTCTATTTTATCACGTCGAAAAGTGAATTGGTAGGAGAAATATTTTGACAATTTATCTGATCACCGAAAGAAAATCAATTATCTACGTCAAGTCGTTCAACTCCGAGTTCGAGTTTGATTTCATTTTGGACCTTTTTTCGGAGAGGTTCGAGCTTGTCGGGGGATGACAGGTAGGTTATAGTCTAACTCCTCTAGACTCCGCATATATAGGATAAAATTGTATTAATGGGCATCCTTGGGTTGGGTTTATTAGGTTGGTACCACAGACCTTGACCTCTTCTTCATGTTTAATTCGTTTCTTTTCTCCGATGTTTGTAGTATTTGTTATAGATGATATTATCACCCTTGTGGTCTTGTGTGGACTTGTATTGACTCTAGAACATAGAAGGTGGGTTATTGGGAGTGTCCGCGAGTCCCGGACATATAAATATCCTTCTATGCTAGTTATGCTTGCTGAGTAGCTGTGGGTCTGTGTAGGGCCGATAGGTTGATTGTGAGCTGCTGGGCGGCTATTTGTGTTGATCATTCATTTTCATGCATATAAAAGAGGATTTATCCATGTTTTACTACGATTTTGGCTTCGGGCCTACTGGAATTGTTTTCTAAACTTTGCATGGCCCCGGGGGCTCGTTTTCGATGGAAATGAATTGGAAAATGGTTTGATTTAACTGGTGGATCTTCTTATAGTAGAGAAAGTTAAATTTTGATTTCTATCACCAGTTTTACTATTAATGCTAGACTCGGCTGGGCCGGGGTGCGAGTTGAGTTTTCTTACTACTTGAGATGATTTTAGCCTCGGTCGGACCAAGCACCTGAGATAATTTTCTACTGTTTAGACCTGGTTACGCTCGGGCACCCTTGGAGGGATTTTTGAGGCATTTTCTACTACTTTAGTCCTGGACAGGGTCTGGGTATGCATATTCGAGACTGGGTCTCTATCTTGATAACGGACTTGCTTCTGGATGTCATGTCTTGATACTGAGTTTTAGTATGGGGTCCGGGACCTCCATGTACCTTGCCATCTGGGCCTGGGGTTTTGGGCTGCGTGTGCCGGAGGGGGGTATACGATGGAGTAGAGGTACATGGGAATTTTCCTTCCATGAAACCTACCTGCTGGGCCCGATCAACACCGGAGGGGGTACATACAGAGATACCATTTCACCTGAAATCTTCATGCATCATATCATTCATTGTTTGAGGCTCCACCTTTGTTTGCTATTTGTTGATTGTACGCTCCGGTAGTATGGGATGCCGGAGGGTTTGTTTTAACTTGTTTGTGTTCCTCGGTTGTATGGGAGGCTAGGGGACTGTAGGTAGACTCTTTTTTTTTTACAGAATTATTCCCTACTACGGCTAGGTTGTTGTTTTCATGATTTGATATTGATATGATTAGTTTGATCTTTGATTTCTGTTTTCCCGAGTATGTCTATCTCTACTCTTCGCTCCCTTTTCCTTATACTTAAGGTTACCGGTATATCGTCAATTTCTAGAACTTATTATGTATATACTGTTGTTGCAAGGATCCCAGGTGCGTATTTTCTTACCATCACCTGTGCCTGTGGGTATATATTCTACTTGATAGCCTTGTATGTTGTTCTGTTGTCTTCCCTCTGGGCTAGTTCCTGTGTATTTTTTTGTTCATTTCCGTGACTGCTTGTTTCTATTCTGTCTGTTATTACTCTTTTATCTTATATGTGCCCAGTCGGCCTATGATACCTACTGGGTACATTATGCTTTGCTTTTGGTGCTCACCCTACACACTGCATCCTCTGGTGCAGATCCTAGTGTAAGCCATTGTCGTTAGCTCGTGGAGACTCGTGCGAGGTGTTGTTTTGTGATATTACAAACCGAGGGTGAGATTTTGGCGACCGGAGCTTAGCTTTAGTTTATATTTTGCTTTATGTACTCTATTACCACTCGGAGACATTTATGTATATATTATTTTTGATCTTTTCGTACTTCTGACATGTAGATTCAACTCTATACTATGATACCAGGTCTTGGGTTGGTTTTGGCCCCCCTATATACACCTGTTGTTCTTTCTTTTATCTTATGTATCCTTTGCTTCTACCTATTTTACGTATTCTTCTGCTTGTTGGTTAGATAGTTGCCCATTACTAACCGTTCTTGGCTACGGGAATTGGTTCGCCTACTGGGGGGTTGTAGGTGCCATCATGCCCGATAAATCAAGTCGTGACACATATGGAGTAAAAAGCGACGCCATCCATTAAAAAATAATGTGCGTCACTTAATATGTCATCATCGATGGACCTACAAAATTTGAACCTAAATATAGTCGGGCACACATATTCCTTATAATTTGTGGACCTATCGAACGAAAAATCAAAATAATCCTTAATTTCTATTTGTGACACATATGGAATAAAAAATATGAACGCCATTCCAAAATAATGCGCAGTATTTAATATGCTGTCATAGATGGGCCCTTAAAATTTAAGATAAAAATGACTCAACCACACCTATTCTGAAAAATTAATGAAATAATACACACGATAAATAAAAATAATCCTTAATTACTATTTTTGTGATATATATATGGAGTAAAAGAAACAGACATCTATCTTTTGAAAATAATATACATCATTTATTAGGTCGTCACTAATGGACCCATAAAATTTGAGCTCAAGCAGAGTCGGTCAGTTATATTCAAAACAATTCATGGACTAATACCCAAAATACTAAAATATTTCTTAATTCCTATTTCATGACACATATAGTGTAAAAAAAGCAATGTGTGTCATTTCAAAATAATATGCATCATTTAATAATGCACCACTACATTGGAGCAAAAGTCTCACCAAAGGCAAAGTTACTCGATTTCGGATAAGTTGACTTCTAGTAATAACCACCCACGGATCTGAGGGTGATTATATTGATTGGATCCTCCCTTATTTAATCAAAAAAATCATTTTCAAACTCTGTGAATGGAGAAATTCTTTCTAAAGAGCATTTTCCCCTTAAATGGGTCCTATGCATGCGCGAATTTGAATTAATTACCTAGTGAGTTTTGAATACCAAATGAGTACAAAAAAAACCCAGTAATTAACCTTTTTTTGCATAGTCACAAAAAATGAGTCAATTAAATTCTTTTTGACATCATAAGATGCAGAGTAGGACCTTGAAAGAGCATTCAAACTAATTCAGGCATGTGTTGACAACCATCCCAGGGTGGAGCTGGAGGGGGAAAGTGGTTAAATAGCAAAATCCGATATACAAGGTCAATAGATTAGCGATAAAAGTTTATAGCTAATTGTCTTTTCATTGAAACCGTCATCACTAAAAAATCACATCACATATATAAGATTTTTTTTGTATAAACAGTAAATGATGAATTCCCTCGATGAAAAACCTATCAGCATCACTGGAGCTATCGTGTCAAGACCCAAATAGTTTACAATTTGATGTATTGGAATAATTAATTGTTTACTCAGGAGTACTTTAATAAATTAAACCAAATACAATGATCACATTAATAAGAAATGCAAGAAACAACATACTCATTGTATTCCCACAAGTGAGATCTAGGGAAGATAGAATGTACTCTGACCTTATCCCTATTTTTGTTGGGGTAGAAAAAATATTTTCGGTAGAACCTCGGATAAAATAATTTATAATCAAACCAGAATTTGAAAATAATGATAAAAAAATAACAATATTAACAAAGCAAAAAAATAATAGAAAATAGATGTTCATAAAAGTGCAACATGTATATATTACTCAAGATCAAGATCTCAGAGTCCACATCAATTTAATGAAATTAAACACACTAAAATACATCAAATTTTGGGATTTATCTCTCCTTGTGTAGTAGAAGCTTCCATCTTTTTCTTGGACCAGCAAATGCACCGATGAGCAATACAAACTGGTGCTAGAGTTCTAGAACAATGTGCTTCACAGTCCTTAGGAGTATCACATTCATGAATTTATTCAACCTTGAAGGATGGAATATCTGCAACTATATAAAGAAAAATTAATTAAAATAATTCATTATTAATCTCCTCATGCCCTATAAGGGAATGTAAAGAATATGTGCAGCCTATCCTGACGCAAGTATCAATGGCTGATTTCACAGTTTAAATTTGTGACCTATAGGTTAGACAAAGATAACTTTACTGTTGCTTCAATAAAAAATAAAACAACATATAAAGGATTAACAACAACTGAGAAACAAACCAATGGTGATCAACAACAAAGCTACAAAGAAAGCAGACTTCATCACAATTTTTGCCATAGTTTGTTTTTACTATTGCACTTTCAAAAAGAATAAATATTACTAACTTTGGAATGATTTGGAGAAAGGTCTTGTTTAGCATTATATATATAGTGGTAGAGAAATAAAAGCAAAGGATACATGAGATAAACATAATCTAATTAAAATAAGATTAATGTAATTAGTAACAATATTCCAAGATCAAATTATCTCAGTTGGTCAATAATTATTTTTTGGGGTAACTAATTTGAATAAATTTTGCTAATAAAAACAAGTGATAAATTACATTAATTAGTAGTCAATACAAATTTAATTAATAAACAATTAAAAATTAATCAATCTTTACATGAGAAAACAATAGAATAGGGGTCATTTAGATTTTAGGGTGTGGCTAAAACTTAGTAGAGTTTAACATATATACGTCGTTAATATAAAATATTATCAAACTATATCAATCAATTGTATTTGTATAACTTAAACTCCAATTGCATTTTGGTTCGAGTTGATCTATATATTTACTTTATTTTTATTGTTTTTGAACAGAAGCCACCTTAATGGTGTGGGGTTAGGCCAGGATCCTACCTTGTATTTTATAGAAAAATAGTACATGAAGGAGAACATAGACCTTTGCCTCCAATACAACAGGTTAACTGGTGTTTACCATAAAACAAAAATTGTGATCACAGAGAAAAACTTTATAGGAAGAACTATCCAAAAGAAACTAATAAACTGAAATCGGTTAGTATTAAGCTCTACCATAATCAATAGTAAAGTTCTTTTTTGTGGTTTAATTCAAAACACATACTCTTTCCGTTTTAATTTGTTTGTATGGTTTTGACTTGAAATGGAGTTTCAGAAAGAAAAGTAGATTTTTGAATATTGCGATCTTAAACTCAAGATATGTCAAATGTAAAATAATTTTCTGTAATCTTGTGATCTTAAACATGTCATGTGGAAAGTTAGAATTAAGATTTGTCGAAAAAGAGACATTCTTTCTAAACGGAGTATAAAGAAAAGTATTACAAACAAATTGAAATGGAGGCATTAACACCTTTGATGTTATTTAATCTCAAACAGAGTGAGTTTGCACATATTTCAAAAATTTCATGGACTAATATACATAAAAAACTGAAATAATCCTTAATTTCTAATTCAAGACACATATAGAATTAAAAAAGCAACGTCCGCCTTTCAAAAATAATGTGCCTCATTTAGTAGGTCATCACCGATGGACCCACAAATTTGAGCTCAAACATAGTCGGTTGCACATATTCAAGAAAATTCATGGATTACTACACATGGAAAACCAAAATAATCATTAATTCATGTTTCGTCAAACATACGGAGTAAATAAAGTGATGTCCTCCTTTCAAAAATAATGCACATCATTTAATAGGTCGTCACTAATGAACCCACAAAATTTGAGCTCAAATAGATTCGGTCACACTTTTTTTTCAAAAAGTTCATGGAGCAATACACTCGAAAAACCAAAATAACCCTTAATTCCTATTTTGTGATACATATGGAGTAAAAAGAGTGATGATTTCCTTTCGAATAATACACATATGGAATAAAAAAAGTGACGTCCGCATTTCTAAAAGAACGCAGATCATTTAATAGGTCATCATATCGATGGATCTAAAAGAGTTGAGATCAAAGAGAGTGGGTCGCACCTATTCCAGAAAATTCAGTGACTATACGCACAAAAAATTAAAATAATCCTAAATTCATATTTTGTGACACATATGGAGTAAAAAAGTGACGCCCTCAATTCAAAAATAATATGCATCACTTAATATGTCATCATTGATGGACCCACAAAATTTAACTTAAATATAGTCGGGCACACATATTCCTTAAAATGTGTGGACTTATCGCATGAAAAATAAAAATAATCCTTAATTTCTATTTGTGACACATATGGAGTAAAAAATGTGATGAATGCCATTCAAAAATAATATGCAGTATTTAATAGCCTGACATATATGGGCCCTTAAAATTTAAGCTAAAAATGAGTCGACCACACCTATTTTGAATAATTAATGTAATAATACACACGATAAATAAAAATAATCCTTAATTACTATTTCGTGATATATATTTGGAGTAAAAGAAACCGACATCCGTCTTTTGGAAATAATATAAATCATTTATTAGGTCAGCACTGATAGCTCTAGCAGAGTCGGTCAGTTATACTCAAAAATTTCATAGACTAATACCCAAAATACTAAAATATTTCTTAATTCCTACTTCATGACACATATAGTGTAGAAAAATTGATGTGTGCCTTTCTGTGATGACTCCTCCGGTCATTTTCGTGTTTACGCACTCATGTACTGTTAGAACTTTTTTGTAGCAACCCGAAGTCATTTATGGCTTGTTGGGACTGGTAGTTTGGTGCCCTGGTCGTTCATTTGGTTGTTTTGGGCGTTTGCCTATTTTAGAGCCTTAACTTAGAATATCATTGGCTTTAGTCAAAATTCTTGGTAAACATATTCGAAATCTAATTCTGAAAGTTCCATTAGCTTCAGAGCATAGATTTTGGTCTAGATAGACCCTTGGTTGGGTTCTGGGAGCTTTCAGTTTTGTTTTGTCTTGGCTTTTTTGTTTTAGCCATGTTGAGCTTGAAAGTTTGACTTTGGTCAATATTCAGAGAAGACGGTTTTGGATGGAAATTGTGACAGTGTTGTTAGCTCCAATGCGTCAGCCACCATATTAGCCTTACTCGGATGGTACTGAATGGTCATATCATAGTCCTTTAACAACTCCATCCACCCTCTCTGCCTCAGGTTCAAGACTTTCTGCGTGAAAATATGTTGCAGGCTGCGATGGTCAGTAAATACCTCACGCTTAACACCATAGAGATAGTGTCTCCAAATTTTGAGTGTAAACACCACCGCTGCCAACTCTAATTCGTGAGTCGGATAGTTCCTCTTATGAACCTTCAACTGCCTTGAAGCATATGCTATAACATTCCTATCCTGCATCAACACAACACCGAAACCAGAATGTAAAGCATCATAATAAACAATAAAGTCCTTACCTTCAACCGGCAAAGACAAAATATGAGGTGTGGTCAGAATTTTCTTGAGTTTTCGGAAGCTCTTCTCACACTTGCCAGACCACACAAATGGTACCTCTTTCTGTGTCAGCCTTGTTAGGTGAGTAGCAATAGATGAAAAATTCGTGACAAACCTCCGGTAGTAACCTACGAGCCCAACAAAACTCCCCATCTCAGTCACAGAGGTAGGTCGGGCTCAACTCTTGACTACCTCAATCTTCTGGGGATCTACCATCACCCCTTTTTCTTACACTACATGCCCCAAGAATGGGGCTGAAGTCAACCAAAACTCACACTTGGAGAACTTCGCATAATGATTTTGGTGTCTCAATATCTCCAACATTATACGGAGATGTTCAACATGCTCCTCCCTACTCTTGGAGTAGATGAAGATATCGTCAATAAAGACAATGATGAATGAATCCAAATAAGACTTTAACACCCCATTCATCAAACTCATGAATGTTGACGGCGCGTTAGTCAACCCAAATGACATGACTACGAACTCGTAATGCCATACCGAGTCCAAAAAATAGTCTTAGGAATGTCCTCAGGCCTAATCTTCAACTGATGATACCCTGATCTCAAGTCGATTTTTGAGAACACAGATGCACCATGTAACTGGCCAAACAGATCATCTATGTGGGGTAAACGGTACTTATTACGAATCGTCACCTTATTCAACTGGCTATAATCTATGCACATCCGCATACGACCATCCTTTTTCTTCACAAACAAGATTGGAGCACCCCAAGGAAAAGAACTGGGATGGATGAATCCCTTATATAGGAGTTCCTGAAGCTGAGTCTTAAGTTCCCTTAACTCTACATGAGCCATACGATATGGAGGAATGGAAATTGGGCGAGTGCCCGGCTCTAAGTAAATACAAAAATGGATATCCCTGTCTTGAGGCATACCAGGCAAATCCACTGGGAATACCTCTCGAAACTCTGAAACAACTAGAACTGACTCAATAGGGACTCCACACTGTCATCCCTGAGATGAGACAAAAAGGCTAGACACCCTCTCCCCAGTAGCTTCCTAGACCGACCAAATGATACTATCTTGGCCAGCTTAGGCTTGTACACACCTTCCCACTCTAGCATATCCTTACCCAGAATCTCTAGAGCCATATTCTTGGTGTTACAATTCAACACGGCATGATAAGGGGATAACCAAGTCATGCACAAAATAACATCGAAGTCTACCATATCTAGAATTACCAAGTCTACGCAAGTATGAAACCCCATAAATACAACAGAACATTTTTGATAAACATGAGTCACAATCACGGCCTCTCCAATCGGGGTGGAAACATGGATAAGGGAATTAAGAATATCACAAATCAAATCCAGACCCAAAGCAAAATTCACAGTCACATATGAATATGTAGAACCTGGGTCAAAAAGCACGAAAGCAATCTTATCAGAGACTAGAATGGTATATGTGATAATCGCATCTGATACCTCAGCCTCGGACCTTCCTTGAAATGCATAATGCTGAGCCCGATCATCAATTCGAGCTACTTCTTTGGCTGGCCTTTCCTGAAAGTTACCTCGCCCACCCAATGGACGACCTGTAGCATAACCATCTCTACCTATCGAAACCACAGCCTTAGATTGCTGCTCAACTTGATTACCAGTCTGCCTGTGAGGGAACTCCTTCTTAAAGTGGTCTACATCACCACAATAGAAATTACCACGATCAAGTGTAGGCCTGATGGCGGATGTGTAAAAATATCCCTAGCCCCTAGGAGCTGAAAACTGCTGATTAGCTCCTGCAGATGGCAGAGTTGATTGAATGGGACGGGCTGAATATACCTGCTGATTATGTCCTCTGGAGTGTGAGCCACCAAAGTTTCCATCTTTCTGGGTATTCTTGGCTAAAACTTTAGCCTACCCCATTTGTGTGACCCCTTCTAACTTCTTAACATAATCCATTACCTCATTGAAGCCCTTCCCTGCTGAAGTCATGTGCATAGATAATACTTCCAAATTGGTGTTCAATACATTCATAAACAGTCGGATCCTCTCCTCCTCAGACCCCAACAACTACGTAGCAAAACAAGACAAGGCATGAAACTTAGCCTCATAAGCAGAGACCGACATGCTACTCTGTTTTAGATTCAAGAACTCATCCTTTTTTCTATCCCTCAAAGTACGGGGTACATACTTCTCCAAGAAGAAAGCATGAAACTCCTCCCAAGTCAATAGAGGTAAGGTCGATGGTCGACATTCCACCTGAGACCTTCACCATTGTTTAGCATCACCCCGCAGCTGAAAAGTGACAAACTCAACCCCATGTTGTCGCATGATACCCAGCTTGTGTACCCTTTCATAGAAATCCAAGATGAACCCATAAGAATCTTCCTTATCAGTACCCGAAGCGTATGAGGTTTTAGTTTGAGGAACTTAGTCAGCATCTCATATTCTTTCCCTATCATTATCAGGCCTAGCATTGGCCTGAATAAGTCACCAGTGCCTAAAGCTGCATCCATCCTAGTAGTCGTAGTAACTGTTTGCTGAGTGCCCGGAACTTGATCTGTAACAACATCCATGGGGGTGGCTCTGGCACCAACCAAACCACTCAGGAAGTTCTAAACCTGTTGAAATGATTCGAGCGTTATAAGGGGAAGTCCCGCACCACCAGTCGGTACTGCCTCCTCTTGTGCCCCTCCATCCTCAATAGCAACTTCCACTTCTTCAACAACCTATTCCTAAGGTGGGGGAAGGGTTGCTTCTAGCTCTCATGCCACTGCTTGAGTTCCACCCCTGGCGGGTGTGGCTCTACCCCGACCTCTGCCCCTACCCCTGCCTCTACCTTTGATCGTCGGGCCTGCGGCTGGGACCGCTGGTCTTACTCCATTGTTCCTTGTGTTAACTATCTGCAGAAAGAAGAGTGAAAGAGCCAAATACCAATTTGTATCACCAGATACCATTTGAAATCAAGTTATAGCATGAAGAAAGAAAGAAGAGATAGTTTTCCTAAAGTCCTATAGGATCTCGAAGAAAAGTACGGACGTCTCCGCACCGTTCTGCAATACTCTACTAGACCTATTTTGGTACCACAAGATCAATCAACCTAGGGCTCTGATACCATCTTTTTCACGACTCAGACTACCGTGAGTGACACCCACCTAATCCTCAAGCGAGTGAACCATCAACAACCCAGAACTTAACCATTCTAACAGCCCAAAACCAGTGTGCAATAAGTAAAACTAGCAATAATCAACAAAATCAACACTAATATAAATGAACTTGCGGAAATCCCTCCCTAGAACCTGAAAGTCATCGTAGCAAAATACTACTAAAAATCTAGAATGCAGGGATGCAACCCAAAAATAAGCAAGAGTCTAAGCCCGAAAATAAGTGGGCTATACTGAAAATGAAAGAGACCAAGGTAGCTCTACCGAAATAGCTCACCCTTGATTCCTGAAAGCACTGGGACTACAAGTGAGGTCACGTGTTAACCGCTAGAAGATTTTCTGTACTCACAAAAAGAAATGCAAGTGCAGAATAAGTACACAACCATCGTTTACTGGTAGGATCATCAGCCAGTTCCAAATAAGCAATATATGAACGGTACAATAGCCAAGTAAAAGTACAGGAAATATGTAAACAAGCCAACAAGTATCCCTCGACTAGAAGTCTCTTCCTAGCTTGTTCCCACAAGTAGCCCACCCTTATAACCATGATCAACAGTCAATAAATATACAATTATACATATCCCGGACACACCCTGGGATCCCCCTAAACAACATCGAAGTGTTAACCATGCAACTCGGTCTACACAATGACCAAACTCATAAATTAATACAAAAACAACTCGGGCTTTCAAGGACCATATGCAATATCACAATCATAAACACAACCCGATATACTCATGGAACCATTATTAAAATTTGATAATACAATAAAGTAAACCCGTAGCAGGCATGGTACCCCAGCCAACCAGTTAGTTATCCTGTACTAGGCATAGTACCCGAGCCAACCGTTTGTTATCCCCTACCAGGCATGGTACCCGAGCTAATCAAATGTCACACAAAATCCATGGTCACAAACAATGAACAATCAACACTTGTAAACCAACAAGCAATAACACCTAGTTCATTTCATAAGACTTATAACAGGACCCCTAGACATTCCTAATCATTCCCTAAGAATGGAACTCATACATTACTTAGACAAAAGTACACAAACATACAATGCATACGGTAATCAATAACCATCACCTACCTCGAATAATTCCAAGCTCTATTAAACCGTAGCTTTCCCCTTTTCAGGATCCCTTGCTTGTTCTCGTTCTAGAAATAAATATGCAAGAACTATAATCAATTACTGACCCAAAAGTACCCAGATTATAAAAAATCCCCCTCCCCAGGCCAACCTATGATATTCCACCCATTCCTGAGCCTTCCCTCCATTAATTCACCTAAATTCATCATTTTTACGGATACCTTTAGAGAATTATGGCTAAGTGATCATCACCCATCATAAATGATCAAGACCCAAGAACTCTAGCACCCTAGAATCCCTTTTTTTCCTGGATTCTACCATTTCTAGGTCATCCCAAGCCTTTCTCCAAGTCCACCCTAGAAATACTATAGCATAGGAAAGATAGTACGGAGTTTGGGGAGTAGAAACCTTACCTTTGGGACGAAAAATAATGGAAAACGGAGGAAAATCTCCCAAAATTGCCTTGCCCTTCTCCCAAAATATTTTTGTTAAAAACTAACTATTTTGGGGAAGTTTCTGCATTAAATCCTATCATGCTCTTCTATAGCGATACCACCATAGTGGAGTCGACCGCTATGGTGGAGGATGACCGACGTTGACTTTCGCTGTAGAGGTATTTTCTCCACTACGATGGAGGTCGCTATGGAGGTATGTCAACCGCTACATTGGTTGACACGGGATATAAAGTCTTAAAGTCTCTCAAATTTCCCCATTTTACAACACACTTGATTTTCCGATATTCCAGAACAACCCTTTCACGTCAACCTTGATACCGACAGTTTTACTTACCCGAATTCGATTATGAAAAGTCCCCCAGACTTCTTTATGTCTTAGATAAAAGGAAAAATAGCTCAATTCAAGACACTTTACCCCATCCTTACTCGGATTTCCCTAGACCATACCTCGCTCCAAAACCAGCCGAGACTAGTCTTGCCCAATTTTTTTTAACTCCCAAACCCGAAAGTTATCTAACCTAAAACATAACATGAAAGGTTTACCCGTAATGACGAACTCGGTCGTTACACATATAGTTTAAAAGGCGATGTGTGCCATTCCAAACTAATATGCATCATTTAATAATGCGCCATTATATTAGAGCAAAAGTCTCACAAAAGGCAAAGTTACTCGATTCTGAATAAGTTGACTACCAATAACAACGACCCATGGATGTGAGGTTGACTATATTGATTGGATCCTCCCTTCCTTAGTCAAAAATTTATTTTCAAACTCTGTGAATGGAGAAATTCTTTCTAAAGAGCATTTTCCCCTTAAATGGGTCCTATGCATGCGCGAATTTGAATTAATTACCTAGTGATTTTTGAATACAAAATGAGTACAAAAAAACCCAGTAATTAACCTTTTTTTGCATAGTCACAAAAAAATATGTAATGACCAGATTCGGCATTATTTCAGGGACCACGACATCATGACATTTCAAAACGAATCAAAATATTTTTTGTATTAAGTGGGGTGATGTGACAGAAAATTTTAGATATTTGAAAATTATTTGGGCTGACATCACTCTGCTATAGAGGTATTTTATCTTCTATAGCGGAACTACTATGGTGGAAGGCTATCCGTTATAGCGGAACGACGGGAGGCAGTAGCCTCAGAACAAGTTTTATTAAAAGATTTCTCCTCCTCAGTTGAGAAACATACAAGGGTTCCTCCAAAAACCTTCCTACGCTGCTCCAAGACTTAGGGACCATGAGGAGGAGGAATTCCAGCTAAAGGGGCACGAAACCACAGATTTGGGCCTGCAGGATCATTAGGGAACGCCTTCGCAGAGCCATAAAGGGAATGGAACAACTGCTTGGCACCCAGGTAGGCTAGGTTTCTTCCAAGAGTTGATTGACCGCTTTCATTTTCTTATTATTGTATACAATGAAAGGGAGAATCCATGGTTAGGCCTTCGGGCACAGAGTTTGGATGAAGTTGTTGATTGTTGGATTAGTTTGGAAATTGTAGAATGGGGATAGGATGTTGTGATATTCTAGGCATTTCTTAAATTGTGTGGTTTTGCTAATAAAAATGCGGGAACTAGAATATTGGGAGGTTTGGAGAATCGGAATGGGGTTAGTAATTAACAATGTGTAAGGAACGGATGTTCCAAAATTAATTGGGATAATTAGGATATTCAATGGATGTGTTCTAAGGCTGGGAAAGGTTTTCCCAGGTTGTATTTGGCCCTAGGAAGAGGGTCAGGAATAAATGTAATTAATTGCATGTTTAAAAAGGAGTGAACTGGGGTTAGCCTTTAGATGGGATTTGACGGTTCACTGTGTACCCGGAATGGGGTAGGTGATGATGGTTTGCTTCCTGTATGCTTTGTGTGTTTGAGTACTCTTATCTAAGTATTTTATATGAGATGCATTGCTTAGTGAATGATTAGAAATCTTTAATAGTCCTTTTTAGCAATCTGGTAAATTGAACGTTGTATTGTACTTGTTGGTTTACAAGTTGACTGTCCATTTTTGTGAATGTGGATTGTTTGACATTCGGTTGGCTCGGGTACCACTCCTGGTATAAAATATACTAACGGTTGGCTCGGGCACCATGCTTGGTATGAAATATACTAATGGTTGGCTCGAGTACCATTCCTGGTACAGAATCTACTAATGGTTGGCTCGGATACCATGCCTGGTATGGGATAATACTAACGGTTGGCTCGGGTACTACCCCTGGTACGGGTTTACTTATTGCATTGCATTGTGTAATTCATTTGGTTCCATGAGTGAACCGAGCTGTATTTATAAATTATGATATTATCATTTGGACTTGGTGTAGGTTGGGTCATTATGTAGATTATTAGTTGGTCTTGGTCTATACCGGGTTTTCCATGTTAACACCTAGATGTGTTAGGAGAATCCGCGTGGGTCTGAACTATGTAAAAGAGGATATAAGTTCACAAATTGTGGTCATTAAGTGTACTAATGGTGGTCATGAATTGTTGAGCTTAATAAGCTAAGGGTGGGTCTTGGTGTGGACCGGGGTAGTCCGTTGAATACTTAGGTGTGGATGGAAGATCCTTGGAGGGTCCGGATTATGTGATATAAAAAGGGATTTATATGTAACTAGGTCATTGTCATTGAAGGTGTCAATGGTCGTTAGTAGGATTCTATACGATTGGTATATTTGGAGGAAGACTGAGAGTCTGGGGTGTAGTTACTGGTTAATATAAATAGGTTGAAAAGTTGTCCTAGAGGTCCTGGAAAGGTCCGGACAATGGTAGGTAATACTACGGGCATAAGTGGTTTGGTGGGGCAGTTGGCCGGATTAAGCCTGATTATTTAGTCAAGGTAGTTGATTGGGATGAAGGTTAAGGTGATACTTGAGAGGTCATAGATGTCAGGGTCAAGGATAAGGTTGTGGAGTTGGCAGCGAAATGTTAGGAAGGTCGGTTCCGAAAGGGGGGGGGTTGATAAAAGTGATGTTGAAAGAGGTGAAGCATTTACATTGTGCATTTTATCTTGATTTTTATATGATGGTAGGATTGAATTTGGGTCAGCCAATGATGCCTACCAGTACGTGTGTTTGTACTGATTCTACTTTTGCTATACCTTTTTGGGTATAGTCTGGTTGCAGGGTCGGTGATGTTTCACAGGTTCAGGATTGCGGTGATCTTCCAGAAACTCCTCCTTCCTTCTATGGTGGGAGTCGTGTCCATCTTATGTTATAAGCTCATCTTATAGAAGCTCTTGTATTGGTTAGACTATGTTCTGGGGAGATTTTGTTATATTGTTAGTAAATTTCAGCAAGTCCTAAAGGTTGTTATTTTTCGAAAGTTGTTGTTTAAAGATTTTCCATATATTTGTAAAAGGATTTCTCATCAATTAAAGGGACTTACTTAATGGTTATTTTATTTTTCGTATTGCCTGTTGGTTTGGGTGGTAAGGTAGAGGTATTGCCTGAATTGTATATATAACTTAAACTCCAATTGCCTTTTGGTTCGAGGTGATCTATAAGTTTACTTTATTTTTATCATTTTTGAACAGAAGCCACCTTAATGGTGTGGGGTTAGGCCAGGATTCTACCTTGTATTTTATAGAAAAATAGTACATGAAGGAGAACATATACCTTTGCCTCCAATACAACAGGTGAACTAATGTCTACCATAAAACAAAAATTATGATAACAGAGAAATTTTTTATAGGAGGAACTATCCAAAAGAAACTAATAAACTGAAATCGATTAGTATTAAGCTCTACCATATTCAATAGTAAAGTTCTTTTTTTGTGCTTTAATTCAAAACACATACTCTTTCCATTTTAATTTGTTTGTATGATTTTGTCTTGAAATGGAGTTTCATAAATAAAAGTAGATTTTTAAATCTTGCGATCTTAAACTCAAGATATGTCAAATGTACAAAAAATACTTTTAATCTTGTGGTCTTAAACATGTCATGTGGAAAGTTGGAATTAAAGATTTGTCAAAAAAGAGACATTCTTTCTAAACAAAGTACAAAGGCATGTAGTACAAACAAATTTAAATGGAGGCATTATCACCTTTGATTTCATTTAATCTCAAACAGAGTTAGTCGCACATATTTCAAAAAATTCATGGACTAATATACTCAAAAAAATGAAATAATCCTTAATTTCAATTTCATGAAACATATAGAATTAAAAAAGCAATGTCCACCTTTCAAAAATACTGTGCATCATTTAATAGGTCGTCACCGATGGACCTACAAATTTGAGCTCAAACATAGTCGCTTGCACATATTCCATAAAATTCATGGACTACTACACATGGAAAACCAAAATAATCATTAATTCCAGTTTCGTGACACATATGCAGTAAATAAAGTGATGTGCTCCTTACAAAAATAATGAACATTATTTAATAGGTCGTCACTGTTGAACCCACAAAATTTGAGCTCAAATAGAGTCGGTCGCACTTTTTTTTTTTTGAAAGTTCATGGACTAATACACGAAAAACAAAAATAAAATTAATTCCTCTTTTGTGATACATATGGAGTAAAAAGAGTAATGATTGCTTTTTAAGAAAAATGTGCACCATTTAATAGGTCATCACTGATGGACCCACAAAATTTGAGCTCAAACAAAGTCGGTAGCACATATTCCAAAAAAATCATAGAATAATACACATGAAAAATTGAAATGATCCTTAATTCCTATTTTGCAACACACATAGAATAAAAAAGTGACGTCCGCATTTCTAAAAGAATGAAGATCATTTAATAGGTCCTCATCGATGGATCTAAAAGATTTGAGATCAAGCAGAAGTGAGTTGCACATATTCCAGAAAATTCATTGACTATACACACAAAAAATTGAAATAATCCTAAATTCATATTTTTGACACACATGGAGTAAAAAAGCGACGCCCTCCATTCAAAAATAATGTGCATCACTTAATAGGTCATCATCGATGGACCCATAAAATTTGAACATAAATATAGTCGGGGACACATATTCCTTAAGATTTGTGACTTATCGCACGAAAAATCAAAATAATCCTTAATTTCTATTTGTGACACATACGAAGAAAAAATGTGATGAACTCCATTCAAAAATAATGCACAATATTTAATAGGCTGTCATAGTGTGTCCCTTAAAATTTAAGCTAAAAATGAGTCGACCACACCTATTCTGAAAAATTTATGGAATAATACACACGATAAATAAATATAATCCTTTATTACTATTTTGTGATATATATGGAGTAAAAGAAATCGACATCCAGCTTTTGAAAATAATATACATCATATATTAAGTCGTCACTGATGGACCCATAAAATTTGAGTTCAAGTAGATTCGATCAGTTTTATTCAAAAAAAATCATGGAATAATACCCAAAATACTAAAATACTTCTTAATTCCTACTTCATGACACATATAGTGTAGAAAAATTGATGTGTGTCTTTCTGTGATGACTCCTCCGGTCATCTTCGTGTTTACGCACTCATGTACTGTTAGAACTTTTTTGTAGCGACCCGAAGTCATTTATGGCTTGCTAGGACCGGTAGTTTTGTGCCCTGGTCGTTCATTTGGTTGTTTTGGGCGTTTGCCTATTTTAGAGCTTTAACTTAGAATATCATTGACTTTAGTCAAAATTCTTGGTAAACGTACTCGGAATCTAATTCTGACAGTTCCATTAGCTTCAGAGCATGGATTTTGGTGTAGATGGACCCTTGGTTGGGTTCTGGGAGCTTTCAGTTTTGTTGTCTTAGTTTTTGTGTTTTAGCCATGTTGAGCTTGAAAGTTTCACTTTGGTCAATATTCAGAGAAGACGGTTTTGGATGGAAATTGTGACAGTGATGTTATCTCCGGAATGGCGACTTTGGGCTATAGGGACCTGTGGTTTGGGTCCTGAGGCTTCCAAACTCATTTTAGGCCTTGGTGTTCCATTTTGGAAAGTTTGGCCAAAGTTGGTTCTTGGGCGTGGGGCCCAATTTTTCTGCTATCTTCCTCCGTTGGGATTTTTGTCCATTCTGTTGAGTCTGAAATGTCATTTTTTGTTATGTAGCATAGTCCGTTTGTGTCCACGGCACCCCAGATGCTTCCCGAGGGTCCATTCGAGCATTTTAAACTTAGCTGGTTTTGGGGATGAGTTGCTGAACTTGTTGGGTCCACTATTGCGGACATTCGACCGCATTTGTGGTCACCACATTTGCAGTGGGAGGCAGCATATACAGCACCTCATTTGCGTAGGTTCTGTATGCTGTGGGTTTTCGCATTTGCAGTGATCCACTGCATTTTCAACTTCTGTATTTGCGGTGGTTTGTACGCATTTACGACAACAATTGGCAGCCTATATAAAGCCCTCACTTTAAATTCCAACCTTCTGCTCTCTTCTTCCACTCATTTCCACCATCAAAACCAATCCCAAGCTTCATTCCAGTCCCCTTTTTCTTGAAAATTTATTGGAGGAAGGTTGTAAGTGCTTTGTGATAGTTTTTCCAGTTCCAAACTCGTAAGTTCCCTTCCTTCCCCAAGTTGATCATCTTCCTCCATTGTTGGGATCCTAAAAACAATGTTTTCTTGTAGAATCTGTTCTCATGTGAAATTGCATGCTCCGTGGGTTCATTGAAATCACCTCCTTGGATCGTCTCTCTCATTGTGTGTCACGAACCAACCTACCGGGCCGTGCGGGCGCCTACTCTATGCACCTATATAGACGAACTCTTACCACTTGTCCAACATGTAAAATGCGAAAAAGAGAAAATAAACCCTGAAATAACCTTTTTGATATACGAAAACCCTTTACAACCTTGTTTTAAAAAAAATATCCTTTTTGTGAAGATTATAACTAGCAGTTTTACAATTTAAATTACCCTCCCTAGGACCTAGTCTAAATAGGTACAAGAGCTACTACAAGATTTATATTGAGATATGTGAATGAGACACAACTTCCGTCATGGAATAGAAGGACAGAAGCTGCTGCAGATCACCATCGTCATGTACCAATGAAATATCACCAACCTTGCAACCAGACTTTACCCAAAAAGGTATAGCAAGAGTAGAGTCAGTACAACCACACATACTGGTATGCATCATCGGTCAACCCAAATCCACACATAGCATCATATAGGACAAAGGGAAAACATGAAATAAACTATATAGCCCTATCCTCTACCATTTACCTTTACCAGACCCGATCTCAATCGATCGTCTATTCACACCCCTTACCTCACCCCTTTCTATTCCTTCCACTGTCAACTCCCTTCATCTCAAGTCTTTCGGGTCACACTAATCTTAGACTTCCTAAGCCATTCTAACCTTAGACTTCCCAAGGCACACTCACCTTAGATTTCCCAAGGCACACTCACCTTAGACTTCCCAAGTCACACTCCCCTTAGCCCAACAGCGAAATCCAGCTCTGATTTACTCACCATTATCCTAGTCAACCCCCATGACTATACATCCATAAACGACTCAGTCCCTGTCAATCAAGACCCACTACACCCCTGACACTACCCACAAGTACCCAGACCCCTCCTGAATCCCTAGACAACTCATTACAGGATAACACCAGCTAGTCACCCAAGGCCAGATGCTCAGTCATTCCCCTATTTTATCAAACACATGTAAACCACTTCACAAATATAATCAACAATCCACAACAAACGACCCTTACACCTCATTACATATCCTGTTACATATTCTGGACCCACCCAGGATCCCCTCTAGACTACTCCTAAGTGTCAGACAAATAACATGTTCTACACGAAGACCAACTCGTAAAGCAATTTAACAACTCGGCCTCTCAAGGACCAAAATACACAACCATAATTCAAGTTCACAACCCAGTTCACTCAGGGAACCATTAAATAAAGATGCAGAAATACAAGAAAGTAAACCCGTACCAGGCGTGGTACCCGAGCCAACCATTAGCATTATCCCGTACAAGGCGTGGTACCCGAGCCAACCGTTAGTATTATCCCATTCCAGGTGTGGTACCCGAGCCAACCAAAAGTCAAATAATCCATAGTCACAAAAATGAACAATCAACTTGTAAACCAACAAGCACAATAAAACGTTCAATTTATCAGACTGCTAAACAGGACTATTAGACATTTATAATCATTCCCTAAGCATTTAATCTCATACAAATAATTAGATAAGAGTACTTAAAAACACAAAGCATACAGGAAGCAAACCATCACCTACCCTTGTTCCCGGGTATGTAACTCAATTCCTAACCTGTCCGAAGACTAAGTCCAATTTCCCCCTTTTATTAGCACATCTTAATAACTGCATTGTTTCTGAACCCTTTTGAGTTAATTACAATGTGGGGAAAACCATCCCTTAACCTTGGTGATTTATCCACTCCTTATTATCCTATTCATATTCCCGCAACCTTACCTAGGAATTTATCTATTTTTATTACCCATGTAGTTGCCCCAAGTATTTCCCAGTTCCCCGAACCTTTCCGACATTCTAGTCCCCAAAATACTATTATTTCCCAGATCAAGACAAGATGTACATCCCACAAATACATATTAGCAACCCACCATTTCAACCAACCAATTCCTAGTTCATACATAACCAATACCGAATCCGCCAGACTCTGTGCTCGGAGACCTAATCATGAATTCTCCTTTTTAACTATACCATAGTACGAATATAAACAGGTCTATCTACTCAAGTGAAAACCTAGCCTACCTGGGCGCCAAGCAGCTGCAAGGATGCATTTTCGGCTTCGTGAAGGCGTTCCTGACTGAACGATGGTCCTGAAATCTGTTTTTCCACATCCCTTCCTCCATAATCCTTCCTCCTCATAGTTCCCAAGTCTTGGAGCAACATAGGAGGGTTTTTGGAGAAACCCTCATATGTTTCTCAACTTAGAGGGAGAGACCTTTTATTAAAAACTCATTCTGAGGGTACTGCCTCCTGCTATTCCGCTATAGCAGATGGCCTTCCGCCATAGCGGTTCCACTATAGCGGATAAAATACCCGGGAGAACCCTTCCATTTTACAAATGAAACCAACTGACCTCCTCTATAGCGGATATTACTCCGCTACGGCGGTCTCACTATTGTGGAGTACCGACCGCTATAGCGGTTAACTACAGATCGAAATATGGGAGAAACAAATTTCTTTTCCTATTCTCCCCATATTTCTTCCAAAGAAAATACCGCATTCTCTCTCGATCACCTCTCTCCCAACGTCAAAATTTCTAGGTAAGACTCATTTCTACTTGTTTCCTTACTACCTTGCATGAATTTAGACATGATTTTGGTAGAAATGAGGGTTTGGGGTATACATTGTATTTGGTTTTTAACTTGAACCTTACGTTTGATTTTTGTTGGATTCCTGAAGCATGGATGTTTCCCTTACATTATAATGCCTCCCAGGCATTATGGGTGTAAGGATTACACTATTTTTGGCCAAAAATAGGGTGGGAGGTGAAAGGTTGTTCTTGAACAAAAGATGCAATTTGGACGGAATTTAGGGGTTATAATGCCCAAATTTTCATAGAAAACAGTAATAGAATGCTTTAGGAGCACTGATCTAAACTTGGATTGTCAAAAATGGAGTTTTGGGTCAAGGGGCTCAATTGTTACACCCCTTGAAGCTTCGAGGATGATGAATACCGCTATAGAGGTTCCGCTATGGTAAATAGTTTTCCGCTATGGCGGACGATCGTGTGCTATAGCGGAAGCTCGTGAACCAGTAGCTTCCCAAGCTGACACTTAGAAAAAAAATCTCCCCTTTTCTAAAATCCTTATGCCTTATTGAGTTCTAATCTGATTTTCTCGCTATATTACAGGTTATACTTCCAATAGCTGGAAGACAACCATTTCCTATGTATTCCTATGAGCGTTTCCCCGACGAAGCTAGTCAGGAGAGGTTCCTAGATTACCGTAGACTGGGCATTTGTTACTAGAGAGGGTGCAAGCTGCCAGGGTTGGACAGAAAAGCAGCTGCCTTCCACCATAAGTTTAGAGAGTTGGGTTGAGATTCCTTATTGGTAGCTCCTCCTCTCGCACAGACAGGATGGGTGCGGGAGTTCTATGCCATTCTTTCTATAGTCCGTTGGGATAAGCCCAACCCCACTATCCGTATCTAAAGAGTGGATGTCCCCGTGGATGCTCAGACTATTAATGGGGTGCTTGGAGTGCCTAAAGTATCTAATGAAGCCTACGAGGCTAAGTTCCAGCTCAGGGACAAGACTTGGTTGAGGGACACTCTGGTGGATGATACGTGCAGAGATCAGGTCTACTGGGTCAGCCTCGAGGGCGTCACTAGTACTTACTTTTTCATGGAGGTTAGGATGTGGCTCAACTTGGTGTCTCGAAGGATCTGCCCATCGGGTAACAAGACCGATGTGACCTATAAACGGGCCCTGGTGATTGCTTGTTCCATGGAAGGCATTATCATGAATGTGGGGGAGAAAATCATCTCCGAGTGTAAGGAATTCTACCGAGGTCACATGAAGGGCCCCTATCTTCCGGGATTGGTATCTGAATTGTGCAGGCGGGTTGGGGTGCCTGAGGACCATACTGACTTGGTGGTGTTTATGGATGACCCCTTTGACCCTGTCCGAGTGAAGGTAGTCTCCAAGAAGAAGAGAAAGGTGGACAAAGTAGGAAGCAGTCAGCCAGTCGAGGACGCTGATGATGATAATGATGACATTCCTTCCCCTCCCAAGCTTCAGCCCTCGATCACTAGCACCCAGCTAGAGGAGACCTTGGCCGTGGTCTGGAGGTTCACGGAGGGCACCTCCGCTGGAGGTACAACCCCACTCCCTACTGCTCAGAACTTTGCTACACTCCGAAGGGAGTTAGAGGAGGAGAAAAAGAAAAGGCACTCCCGAGACTGTATGTTTGCCCGGATGTGGAAGACCATAAGGTCATGTTCGCTTGTGTTGCCCCGGGATAAGAGCTTCCCACTCTAGAGCTCGAGGACAGGCAGGAGTTTCCCTTCCTGAGTGGTGATGAGGCTTCGAACCTGCCCCCCCTCCCCCCCTCCCCCCCTCCTTTTTACCTTCGAACAATTTTCAGCTTTTTGGTTTCCCCTATTTGGGGCTTGTGTTAGACTAAATTTCCCTTTCCTTTTCCCCTTTTTGATTATCGCACATGGATGCTGGTTTTAGACAATTTCCCTTATATGCACACTATGATAGTTAAATCATTGATTTCATGTTTTACTTAGAAATTTGTAGCTTAATTCCTGCTTTGAAATCGTCCGGGGAATGAATGAAAAACAGGGGAAAACAGGGTGAGGTTTCTGCCTCACTCCCTTCCGCTATGCTGTAGCGAGAAAATTATGCTATAGGGGGATTGTCGTAGCGGTGCAGTTCCACTATGGTAGTTCCGATGGTAACAAGTACAAAAATTAAATTTTCCAGCAAATGCATCCTTCCCCCTTCCTGGTTATCATTATCTAATCCCGTCAAGCCCGCCATGGTCTTAGACTACCCCCAAGACCATTCCTGACAATGCATAAATCAAAACTCAACATTAATCACAAGATCACCAATCACAACAGATTTATAAAGACAATTGGTCCCACCAACACCTTCCCGCTATTACATACGAATAACTCCCTTGTTCCCTTGGTTCCCAACCAAGTCCCGACCGTCCTAAAACCAAAGTTTCCCTACAGTCACAGTTTCCATCCCCTTATAATCTTAACTAATAATACGTACTCTTCAAGATGTGATACCCTTTTTAGTCAACAAAATTAACAGTGATGCACAGAACCAAGACACACTACCTTCAACTTATGACCCTCTGCAAACTCATCATTCATTTCAAGGTAACGAAGTTCACACAATTCAAATCGATCTTTTCATCTGTTCCCTTTCTTGCACTTGATTATAGAGTTTCTTCTGCTTAACTATTAGCTAGTAGCCCATTACTAACCGTTTCAGGCTACGGGGATTAGTTTGTCTACTGGAGTCCTGTAAGTTCCATCATGACCAAGAAATCGTGTTATGATAGCTTGGAATCAAAGCTCTAGGTTCACCAGTGTCATCGGTATAGGAGCCAATATCTAGTAAAGTCCTACGGATCAGGGTGGAGACGTCCGTACTCAATCTTCGGGGGGCTATGGTGACATCCTAGGAAGAATTGACTTTTATTAATTCTATCTCATGCTTAGTATCCATAGAAGTTTCTAGAAATCTCACTTGTTCTCATTCACTCTTTCACAGATGGTTCATACGATCGGCGTCGGGTAGGGACGAGTCTCTGACTCAAGCACCCCCGACACTGGTTAGGGGTCAAAGAGGTCATAGGGGTAGGGGTGGAGGATGTCCCAGAGTAGCAGCACCTGCTAGAGCTACTAGAGTTGAGAGAGACTCGAGTATAATTTAAAGCCATAGTTTGTTCCTGAGCAGCAACAACCCAAGTACCACCAGCTCCAATACCAGTTCCAACACCAGTCCCTGTACCACTATTGGGTCCTCTATTGCAGACATTTGATCGCATTTGTCCAAATTTATGGACATCTCTCCATATTTGCGTAGGTCCTGCATGTTGTGGGTTTTCGCATTTGCGATGATCCAACACATTTGTGGCTTACGCATTTGCGGTGGTTTGTCCGTATTTGCGACAACTGCTGACACCCTATCTAAGGCCCTCACTCTAAATTCCAACCTTCTTCTCTTTTCTTCAACTCGTTTCCACCATATCAAAACCAATCCCAAGCTTCATTCCAGTCCCCTTTTGCTTGACAATTTATTGGAGAAAGATTGTAAGAACTTTGTGATCATTTTTTCGGTCCAAATTAGTAAGTTCCTTTCCTTCCCCAATTTGATTGTCTTCCTCCATTGTTTGGATCCTAAAAAGTTGGTATTCTTGTAAACCTATTCACATGTGAAAATGCATGCTCCGTGGGCTCATTGAAATCACCTCCTTGGCTCGTCCCTCTCGTTGTGGTACGTAATCCTTGCTTAAGTTTCCAATTTTATTCCTTAATTTCACTCTTTGAGTTCTTGACTTTTAGGGGATGTTCTAGCTCAAATTTCTTTCCCAATTACCTTGTTTTTCTGGGCATGTACTCCCATGGTCATTGTGACCATTTTGTCTACCTTCGGTTTTGGTTTTGGGTTGTAGGCCCTGTGGGCCTACTTTTTGACCCAAATTTTGGCCCGGATATTACCATAGTTATATGGGTATCGTTAGACTCCTTTTGATGTATTACTTATGTTTTTGATAGTTTGATTATCATTCGGGGTTTCTCAAAGCGATTCGGGCTTGGATATCGTCATCCCAAAAAATTATCATCGGATGACAGGTAGGTTACAGTTTAAACTCCTTAAACTTCACATATATAGAATAAAATTGTATTAATGGGCATGTTTGGGTTAGGTTTACTAGTTGATACCACAACCCTTGACCACTTTATTCACGTCCGATTACTTTTCTTCCTCCGATGTTTGTAGTATTTGTCTTATATGCTCTATTCACCCTTGTGGTCCTATGAGGCCTTATATTGACTCTGGAACATAGATGGTGGGAATTTGGGGATGTCCGTAAGTCCTGAACATTATTATTATTATTTTAGAGCTGACTATTTGTATTGTAGAATGATTGGAGCATGTGCAGGGCCGATAGGTTAATTGAGAGTCGTAGGGCTATAGATTATGATTGAGCTTGCCATTATCATGCATATAAAAGGATTTTCTTCATGATTTTACTACTATTTTGGCTTCGGGCCTTCTATTGATGATTTCTAAACCTTGCATGACCTGTGGGGCCTGTTTTTGGTAAAATTGATTATGAAATGGTTTCGTATCTTCTTAATAGATTCTCTTGGGGTAAGAAAGATTAAAAGAATTTTTTTTTATATTTTTCCTACTATATATTAGACCTGATTGAACCGAGGTGCTAGATTGACCCTGTTATGGATGAAAAATGATATTAGACTCAGTAAAGCCGAGTATCAGACTTGATTTACTACTGTTTAGACCCTAATACACCCGAGCACCCTTCAAGGGGGTTTATGAGACTTATTTCATTGATTTAGACTTGGATGGAATTCAGGAATGCATTTCAAGCATTTGAGTACTAGTTTGGATTCGGTGGCACTCCGGATTGATATTTTGAGGTTAGAGTGTAGTATGTGGTCTACGATAGACCTCTATGGACCCTGTCATTCCAGACCAAGTGCTATGGGCAAAAGGGTGACCGGGGATAGGGGTGTATAGCATAGTAGATGTACTCGAGAGAAGTCCTTCCATGGATCCTGCCTTTATTGGAACTTTGACTCACCAGAGGGGGTAACATACTGACACTGCGGTTACACTTAGTTTGGCATATCATAGAATATTATTCATTTATGTGAGGTTCCACCCTTGTTTGTTGTTTGCTAATTGTACGCTCTAGTAGTATGGGCTGTCGGAGGGTTTATCTTCACTTGCTTGTATTCCTTAGGTGTATGAGAGCCCGTGGGATTATACTTTGACTTATTGTTATTATATCGCGTTATTGGATCATGTTATGGTTTCTAGTGAGATTGGAGATTGTTAAGATTGCTATTGGGCTTTTAACTGTGGGATTCTGACTTGAGATTTGTATGTCTATTTGGGGATATCGTATCTTGTATTCAAGGGTGATTATCGTTATCTTTTCTCTCCTTTTCTATCCATTTGAGGTTACCTCTATGCCATTTTTTTCTAAACTCTTCTTTATATATTTTTTGTTGCGAGGATCCCGGGTACATGTTTCTTTCTTTCGCCTGTGATGTGTATTCTTTTAGCTAGCCATACGTGTTGTTCCTGCTTGTATTCCTTCTATGCTAGCTTCCTTGTACTGAATCATTACCTTTTGTGACTAATTATTTTCTTGTATCTCCCCAGATTAGGATTACAAGTCCCACATCGGCAAAACACAGGAGAGATGCTGGGTATATAAGTGAGGAGGCCTTACTCTCTAGTGACGCATTTTAAAGCCATGCGGGCCTAGGCCCAGAGCGGACAATATCACTAGCGGGATGGGCTGTTACAAAAACCTGACTCTGATACCATTTGTAATGGCCCAGCCCATTATTGATATTGTCCGCTCTGGGTGTAGGACCGCACGGCTTTAAAACGCGTCACTAGAGAGTAAGGCCTACTTACTTATATACCCAATATCTCTCCTATGTTTTGCTGATGTGGGACTTCTAATCCTAATTTGGGGTGTTACATTTCTATTCTGCTTATTACTGCTCTTTTATCTTATATGTGCCCAGTCAGCCTATGATACCTACTGGGTACTGATTGCTTTGCAATTGGTGCTCATACTACACTCCGCATCTTATGGTGTAGATATTGGTGTGGGCCATCGCTGCTAGATCATGGGATTCATGCTTGGGGGATCTTTTGGACTATCCAAACTGAGGGTGAGCTCTTGGCGATCGGAGCTTTGCTTTAGTTTATCTTCTATACTATGTACTCTGTTACTATTTGGAGACATTGTGTACATATTATTTTGGATACTCCGTACTCCTTATATGTAGTTCTGGGTCTTTACTATGATACCAGGTTTTGGGATTTGGTTTAACTTTTGCATATTTTTATATATTCTTGTATCTATCTTTTCATATGTTCCCTTGCTTCCGCTTGATTATACTAGGGGGTTGTAGATGTCATCATGACCAAGAAATCAGGTTGTGATAGCTTGGTATCAAAGCTCTAGGTTCACCGGTATCATCGGTATTGGAGCCAATGTGTTGTAGAGTCCTACAGACCAGAGCGGAGATGTTCGTACTCAATCTTCGGGGGGCTATGATGACATCCTAGGAAGAATGGACTTTTCTTGATTCTACCTAATGCGTAGTATCCATAGAAGTTTCTGGAAATCTCATTTCTTCTCATTCACTCTTTCGCAGATGGTTTGTATGAGATCATCAGTGTTGGGCAGGGAAGTGCCTCTGACTCAAGCACCCCTTACACCAGTTAAGGGCTGGGGAGGTCATAGGGGTAGGTGTCAAGGACGTCCCAGAGCAGCCATACCTTCTAAAGCTACTAGAGTTGAGAGAGAGCCCGAGTATAATTTTGAACCAGAGTTTATTCCTGAGCAGCAGCATGTGGACCTAGGGACAACCCAGGTACCACCAGCTCCAATACTAGTTCCAGCACCAGTCTCTATGCCAGCTTCAGACCAAGATCAATCTTCAGATATTCGGGGTTTACTACTTCAACTATTGGGCATGATTAGAGAGCGACCTTCTGAGGTAACACAGACATCTGCTCAGGGGGTAGCCCTGGGTGTTCAGACTTTAGGTGTGCAGCCTGCTACTGCATCACCCCATGCTGAGGTTACTCCAGTTCCAGCGGTTGCACAACCTCTTACTCCTCGCCCAGCTATGACAGATGGGGAGAAGAAGGCCTTGAGTAAATTTCTGAGATTGGCACTACTGAGATTCACTTATACATTGGGTCAGGACCCATATGGCTTCATCACTACCTGTGAGGAGATGTTACACTATCTTGGTTTGCTTGAGACTCATGGGGTTAGATATACTATGTATCAGCTGGAGGGCCCAATAAAGTTATGGTGGAGAACACAGGTTGCTTGCAGATATTCTACATCACCTCCAATGCCTTGGTCTAAGTTTTATGAGGCCTTCATGCCCAAGTTCTTACCTCAGAATGATCGTGAGCATCGGCGAGAGCAGTTCACCAGGCTTATGCAGGGATCTATGTCTATATTTGAGTATGAGACCTATTTCCATCAGCTTGCTCTATTTGGAGATATGAATATTCCTACTGGGCTGGGCATGATTCACAAATTTGTTTGGGGATTGCGGACAAATCTTAGACAGCCAGCTGAGATATTAGTTTCTAGTGGTTGGTCATTTCAGGCTATTATAGACTATGTCCGTACTATAGAGAACTTGCATCAACATGATCAAGGGGCTAGAGATAAGAGGCCTCGTTATCAGGGCGTCTTGAGTGGTTCTAGACATGGTGGTAGAGGTTCAAGCCAGTGGGTCCAGCGTTATCAGCCATAGCAGCACCAGGGTCAGCCCAGCCGAGCAGTTCAGGCTTCACTTCAGACTTCTAGTAGTCCTCAGTTTTAGTAGGGTCGGTCTTTTAGGGGTGCAGCTTCTGGGGCATCAGGCAGTGGTGTCCATACAGGTTCTTCGGGTCCGTATTGACAGTTCAATCCATCAGAGCCTTGTAATGAGTGTGGTATTGTTGGTCACTATTCTAGAGATTGCCCCCAATGGGGTACAATTCAGCCAGTCTCTCAGTTGGCTGAGCCTTTGCAAGCAGTTCAGCCACTGGCTAGAGGGTGTGGTGGTCAGGCCAGGGGTTGTGCCCCGCATGGTAGAGAAGGTGGTAGGGATGGCAGTCCGTCAGGTAGAGGTCGTCTTCATTTTTATGCGGTCCTTGGGAGACCAGAGGCAGAGGCCTAGGATGCTGTGATTATTGGTATGATTTCTGTATGCCATCAGTCTGCTATGGCTTTATTTGATACTGGATCTACATGTGTTCATACGTATCTTCCTACTTTAAGCCTTTTTTGGGGTTGGTTAGTGAGCTGTTATCTATTTCTATTTCTATTTCAACCCTAATAGGAGATTCTTTAGTAGTGAATCGGATTGTGAGATATTGTTTGATAACGGTTGGTGATTTGGAGACTTGGGGTGATTTAATGATACTTGATATGATAGATTTTTATGTGATACTAGAATAGACTAGTTATCCCTTCACCGTGCAGTTTTGGATTGTTATGCCAAGACTGTTACCATAGTCATGCACGGTGTGTCCTCGGTTGTGTGGCAGGTTTCTGTCAGTCGTGCACCATTTGGGATCATCTCTTGTTTTCTAGCTAGGAAGTTTATTTCTCGCGAGTGTTTAGCTTATCTAGTATATGTCCGGGATGCTAGTGTTGACCCTTCGTCTCTTGAGTCTATCCTGTGGTTAGAGACTTCCTAGATGTGTTCCCTACCGACCTGCCAGGCCTTCCACCAGAAAGAGATATTGATTTCGCTATCGAGTTAGAGCCGAGCACCAGGCCCATTTCTATTTCTCCCTACCATATGGCTCCTGAGGAGTTGAGGGAGCTTAAGGAGCAGCTCCAGGATTTTATAGCTAAGGGGTTCATTAGACCAAGTGTGTTGCCTTGGGGTGCTCCTGTTCTATTTGTTAAGAAGAAGGATGGGTCGATGCAGATGTGTATTGATTATCGATAGCTGAATAAGGTGACAATAAAGAATAGGTATCCGATGCCGAGGATTGGTGACTTGTTTGATCAGCTTCAGGGTTCAGCTATGTTTTCAAAGATAGATTTAAGGTTCAGCTACCATCAGTTGAGGATTAGAGCAGAGGACATCCCTAAGACAGCATTCAGGACACATTATGTCTATTATGAGTTCCTGGTGATGGTTTTTAGGTTGACTAATGCCCCCACAACTTTTATGGATTTGATGCATAGGGTTCTTAGCCCGTACTTGGATATGTTTGTGATAGTCTTTATAGATGACATTCTGGTATACTCCCGAAGTAGAGATGAGCATGAGCAGCACTTGAGGACTATAGTTTAAACTTTGAGAGATCCTCGGCTTTATGCCAAGTTCTTAAAGTGTGAGTTTTGGTTTGAGTCAGTTGCATTCCAAGGGCACGTGGTGTCTAAGGATGGGATTAGGGTTGACCCGAGTATGATTTCGGCGATTCGTGATTGTCCTAGACCTACTACTGCTACCAAAGTTTGCAGCTTTGTTGTGTTATCCGGCTACTACAGGCGGTTCATTCAGGGATTTTCTTCCATAGCATCACCCTTGACTATGATGACTAGGAAGGATGTTCCATTTTAGTGGCCAGATCAGTGTGAGGATAGCTTTTACAGAATTAAGGCCTTATTAACTTCAACTCTAGTTTTGACTTTGCTGGTTGAGGGTCAGAGTTTTGCCGTGTATTGTGATGCTTCTAGGGTTGGTCTTGGTTGTGAGTTGATGCACCAGGGTCAAGTGATAGCATATGCGTTGAGGCAGCTGAAGGTTGACCAGCGCAACTACCCCACTCATGACTTAGAGTTGGCAGCGGTAGTCTTCGCACTTAAGATCTGGAGGCACTACCTATATGGGGTTCATTATGAGATACTCACTAACCATCGTAGTCTTTAGTACAATACGAGCCAGTGAGAGCTGAACTTGAGATAGAGGAGATGGATAGAGTTACTGAAGGACTGTGATTTCACCATTCTATATCATATGGGAAAGGCAAACATGGTGGCAGATACCTTGAGTCGGAAGGCGGTGAGTATGGGAAGCCTAGATTCACTTTCAGTTTTCGAGCGACCATTGGCCTCGGACATCTAGTCCTTGGCTAACCAGTTGGTTAGGCTTGACTTGTCAAATCCTAGTAGGGTTCTTTCCAGCATTAAGGTTCGTTCCACTCTAGTTGATTAGATTCAGAGCAGATAGTTTAAGGATCAGAGTTTGTGTGACCTTTGTGATCAGGTAGTTTGGGGTGAGGCCAGGCAGGATACTCTAGGTTCTGATGGTATTATGAGATTCGACAGTCATCTTTGTGTTTCGAGGGTTGGAGATTTGGTTCAGTTGATACTTCATGAGGTGTATTATTCTAGAAACTCCATTCATCCTGGCGCAATGAAGATGTATAGAGATTTGAGGTAGCTTTACTAGTGGAGAAGTATGAAGCAGCACGTAGCAGAGTTCATATCTCGGTGCTTGAACTGTCAGCAGGTTAATTTCGAGCACATGAGACTTGGCGGTTTGATTCAGCGACTTCCCATTCCTGAGTGAAAGTGGGAAGGGATTACTATGGAATTCATTATTGGTTTTCCTTGTACTTCTTGTGGGTTTGATTCCATATGGGTTATTGTTGATATGCTGACTAGGTCAGCACATTTCTTACCAGTTTAGACTTCTTACAGTGCAGAGAGGTTAGCTCTGAACTATCTTCGTGAGATTGTTCGCTTTCACGAGGTCCCAGCTTCTATCATTTCAGACTGCGAAACTTAGTTCAAATCTTAGTTCTTGACGGCTATTCAGCTAGATTTGGGTAAAGAGGATCAACTTAGTACTGCTTTCCATGCTCAGATAAACGACTAGTCCGAGAGGACTATTCAGGTCCTAAAGGACATGCTTGGGGCTTGTGTTCTGGACTTTGGAGGTTCATGGGATCATTTTGTTCCTTTGGCCGAGTTTGCTTATAATAATAGATTTCATTCGAGCATCGGCATGGCACCTTTTGAGACCTTGTATGGTAGGTGTAGATCATTGATTTGTTGGTTTGATGGTTTAGAGTCAAGACCGCAGAGTACAAATTTGCTTAAATATTCCTTAGACCAAGTCCGTTTGATTCAGGATAGACTTAAAGCAGCCCAGAGTAGGTAGAAGAGCTACACTGATCGTAGACTTTATTCCTTGGAGTTCAGTGTTGCTGACTTGATATTCCTTCAAGTATTCCCCGTGAAGGGCGTGATGAGATTTGGTTGGTGGGGCAAGCTTAGCCCCAGGTTCATTAGGCCATTTGAGATTCTTCAGAGTGTTGGTAGTGTTGACTATATGTTAGTTTTGCCTCCGATATTTTTAGCTGTGAATCCTATTTTTCATGTCTCGATGTTTCACCTGTATGTTCTAGATGAGTCTCATATGTTACATTGGGATTCAATCCAGTTAGATGAGAGTTTATCCTTTATTGAGGAGCCGATAACTATTCTGGCCAGAGATATTAGGAGACTGAGATCTAGGGAGATTCAAGTTGTGAAAGTTTAGTGGAGGCATAATCCAGTCAAGGAGGCTACTTGGGAGACCGAGAGTGAGTTACGTGCTCAGTACTTGCAAATGTTCGAGCCTTCAGGTACTCCCTTCTTCTTGACTTTCAAGGATGAAAGTCTTTTTAGTAGTGGATGTTATGGTGACCCCTCCGGTCATCTTTGTGTTTGAGCACTTATTTTACTGTTAGAGCTTTCCTGTAGTGGGCCTAATTCATTTATGGCTTGTTGGGACCGATAGTTTAGTGTCCTGGTCATTCATTTGGTTGTTTTGGGTATTTACCTATTTTAGATCTTTAACTTGGAATATCATTTACTTTAGTCAACATTATTGGTAAATGTGCTCAGAATCAAATTCAGACAGTTCCGTCAGCTCTGGAGCATGGATTTTGGTCTAGATGGACCCTTGGTTGGGTTCTGGGAGCTTTTAATTTTATTTTGTCTTGGTTTTTAAGTTTTAGCCAAGTTGCGCTTGAAATTTTGACTTTGGTCAACATTCGAAGAAGACAGTTTCGGATGGAAATTCTGACAGCGCTGTTAGCTCTGGAATAGTGACTTTTGGCTAGAGGGACCTTTAGTTCAGGTCTCGAGGCTTCCGGACTCATTTTAGGACTTGGTGTTCCATTTTAGAAAGTTTGGCCACAGTTGGTTCTTGGGCGTGGAGCCCACTTTTTGTGCAATCAACCTCCATTAGGATTTTCGTCGATTCCGTTGAGTTTGAAATGTCATTTTTAGTTGAGTAGAATAGTCCATTTGTGTCTGCGGGGCCCCGGATGCTTCCCGAGGATCCATTCGAGCATTTTAAACTTAGCTAGTTTTGGGGCTGAGTTGTTGAACCTGTTAGGTCAGCTATTGCGTACATTTGACCGCATTTGCTATGGGAGGTTGAATTTGTGACACTGCATTTGTGGAAATCTCTCCACATTTGCGGAGGTTCTGCATACTGTGGGTTTTTGTATTTGCGGTGGTTTGTCCGTATTTCCGGCAACCGCTTGTAGCCTATTAAAGGCCCTCACTCTAAATTTCAACCTTCTTCTCTCTTCTTCCACTCGTTTCCACCATCAAATCCAATCCCAAGCTTCATTCCAATACCATGTTGCTTGACAATTTATTGGAGGAAGATTGTAAGTGCTTTGTGATCGTTTTTCCAATTTCAAATTGGTAAGTTCCCTTCCTTCCCCAAATTGATTGTCTTCCTCCATTGTTGGGATCCTAAAAACTTGGTTTTCTGGTAGAATTTGTTCTCATGTGAAATTGCATGCTCCGTGGGCTCATTGAAATCAGCTCCTTGGCTCATTGTGGTAGGTAATCATTGCTCAAGTTTCCGATTTTATTCCTTAAATTCACTCTTTGAGTTCTTGACTTTTAGGGGCTGTTCTAGCTCGAATTTCTAGCCCAATTACCTTTTTGTTCTGGGCATGTACTCCCATGGTCATTGTGACCATTTAATATGCCTTAATTTTTGGTTGCGGGTTGTGGGCCCTGCGGGCCCACTTTTTGATCCAAATTTTGGCCCGACTATTATCATAGTGATATGGGTATCGTTAGACTCATTTTGATGTATTACTTATGTTTTTGATAGTTTGATTTATGTTTTTTGATAGTTTGATTATCAATCGGGGTTTCTCGGAGCGATTCAGGCTTGGATATCATCATCCCAACAGCTTGTCATCGGACTACAGGTAGGTTACAGTTTAAACTTCTTAGACTTCGCATATATATAATAATATTGTATTAATGGGCATCCTTGGGTTGGGTTTACTAGTTGGTACCACATACCTTGACCGCTTTATTCACGTCCCATTACTTTTCTTCCCCCGATGTTTGTAGTATTTGTCTTATATGCTCTATTCACCCTTGTGGTCCTGTGAGGCCTTATATTGACTCTGGAACATAGATTGTGGGAATTTGGGGATGTCCGTGAGTCCCAGACATCATTATTATTGTTTAGAGCTGGCTATCTGTGCTGTAGAATGATTGGAGCCTGTGTAGGGACGATAGCTTAATTGTGTATATAAAAGGATTTTCTTCATGATTTTACTATGATTTTTTCTTCGGGCCTTCTATTGATGATTTCTAAACTTTGCATGGCCCGTGGGTCCCATTTTCAATAAAATTGATTATAAAATGGTTTGGTATAATCTTAACGGATCCTCTTGGGGTAAGAAAGGTTAAAAGAAAGATTTGTTACAATTTTCCTACTATATATTAGACCTGGTTGAACTGAGGTGCTAGATTGACCCTGTTATGGATGAGAAATGATATTAGACTTGGTAAAGCTGAGCATCGGACTTGATTTACTACTATTTTGACCTGGATATGCCCAGACACTCTTGAAGCGGGTTTATGAGACTTATTTTATTGATTTAGACCTGGATGGAATTCAGGCATGCATTTCGAGCATTTGAGTACTAGTTTGGATCCAGTGGCACTGCGGACTGATATTTTGAGGTTAGAGTGTAGTATGTTGTCTACGAGTAGACCTTCATGGACCCTGTTATTCTGGACCAAGTGCTACGGAGAAAAAGGTGACCGGGGGTAGGGGTGTGCGGTAGGGGTCTCGGGAGAATTCCTTCCACGGATCCTGCCTTTATTGAACCTTTGCGGCATCCGAGGGGGTAATATACTTACACTGTGGTTACACTTGGTTTGGCATATCATAGAATATCATTCATTTGTGTGAGGTTCCACCCTTGTTTGTTGTTTGCTGATTGTACATTCTGGTAGTATGGGCTGCCGGAGGGTTTGTCTTCACTTGCTTGTATTCCTTGGGTGTATGGTTGCCCGTGGGATTATACTTAGACTTATTGTTATTATATCACGGTATTGGCTCCTGTTATGGTTTCTAGTGAGATTAGAGATTGTTAAGATTGCTTTTGGGCTTTTAACTATCGGATTCTGACTTGAGATTTGTATGTCGATTTGGGGTTATCGTATCTTGTATTCAAGCATGATTATCGTTATCTTTTCTCTCCTTTTCTATCCATTTGAGGTTACCGGTGTACCACCTACTTTCTAAACTCTTCTTTATATGTTGTTGCGAGGATCCCGAGTACGTGTTTCTTTCTTTCACCTGTGATATGTATTCTTTTAGCTAGCCATATGTGTTGTTCCTCCTTGTATTACTTCTATGCTAGCTTCCGTGTACTTATTCGTTGCCTTCTATGACTAGTTGTTTTCTATTCTGCTTATTATTTCTTTTTTATCTTATATGTGCCCAGTCGGCCTATGATACCTACTGGGTACCGGTTACTTTGTAATTGGTGCTCATACTACACTCTGCATCTTCTGGTGCAGATCCTGGTATGGGCCATCACCGCTAGATCATGGGATTCATGCTTGGTTGATCTTTTGGACTATCGAGACTGAGGGTGAGCTCTTGGCGACCAGAGCTTTGCTTTAGTTTATCTTCTGTACTATGTACTCTGTTACTACTCCGAGACATTGTGTGTATTATATTTTGGATGCCTCGTACTCCTTATATGTAGTTATGGCTCTTTATTATGATACCAGGTCTTGGGGTTTGGTTTAACTTTCGCATATCTTTATATATTCATGTATCTATCTTTTCATCTCTTCCCTTGCTTTCGCTTGATTATAGCATTTCTTTCACTTAATTGTTAGCTAGTAGCCTATTACTAATCGTTCCGGGCTACGGGAATTGATTCGGCTACTTGGGGTTGTAGGTGTCATCATGACCGAGAAATCTGGTCGTGACACTTTCCAAAATAATTTGCATCATTTAATAATGCGCCATTACATTGGAGCAAAAGTCTCACAAAAGGCAAAGTAACTCGATTCCGGATAAGTTGACTACCAGTAATAACCACCCACGGATGTGAGGGTGACTATATTGATTGGATCCTCCCTTCTTTAATAAAAAATTTGATTTTGAAACTCCGTGAATGGAGAAATTCTTTCTAAAGAGCATTTTCTCCTTAAATGGGTCCTATGCATGCGCGAATTTCAATTAATTACCTAGTGAGTTTTGAATACCAAATGAGTACAAAAAAACCCAATAATTAACTTTTTTTTTTGCATAGTCACAAAAAATGAATCAATTAAATTCCTTTTGACATCATAAGATGAAGAGTAGGACCTTGAAAGATCATTCAAACTAATTCAAGCATGTGTTGACAGCCATCCCAGGGTGGAGCTAGAGGGGAAAAGTGGTTAAATAGCAAAATCCAATATATAAGGTCAATAGATTAGTGACAAAGTTTATAGCTAATTGTGTTTTCATTGAAACCCTCATCACTAAAAAATCACATCACATATATAAGATTTTATTTGTACATACAGTAAATGATGAATTCCCTCGATGAAAAACCTATCAGCATCACTGGAGACATTGTGTTAAGACCCAAATAGTTTACAATTTGATGCATTGAGAATAATTAATTGTTTACTCAGGAGTACTTTAATAAATTAAACCAAACATAATGATCACATTAATAAGAAATGCAAGAAACAACATACTCATTGTATTCCCACAAGTGAGATATAGGGAAGATAGGATGTACTCTGACCTTACCCCTATCTTTGTTGGGGTAGAGAAAGTATTTCCGGTAGACCCTCGGCTAAAAAATTTTATAATCAAAGCAAAATTTAAAGAAAATACTGATAACAAAATAACAAAATGAATGAAGCAAAAAAAAAACTAATAGGAAATAGACATTAACAAAATAACAAAATGAATAAAGCAAAAAAACTAATAGGAAATAGATGTTCATAAAAATGCAACATGTATATATTACTCAAGATCAAGATCTCAGAGTCCACATCAATTTAATGAAATTAAACACACTAAAATACATTAATTTTTGGGATTTATCGCTGCTTGTGTAGTAGAAGGTTCCATCTCTTTTTTGGACCAGCAAATGGACCTATGAGCAATACAAACTGGTGCTATAGTTCTAGGACAATGTGCTTCACAGTCTTTTGGAGCATCACATTCATGAAATGCTTCAACCTTGAAGGATGGAATACTGCAGCTACATAAAGAAAAGATAATTAAAAATAATTTTTAATTATTCCTCCCACTCCTTCTAAGAGAATGTAAAGAATATGTGCAACCTATCCTGACGCAAGTATCAATGGCTGATATCACAATTTAAATTTATGACCTATAGGTCAGACAGAGATAACTTTATCATTGCTTCAATAAAAAATAAAAATAGTTTACGAAGGATTAATACGAGTTGAGAAGCAAACCTATGGTGATCAGCAACAAAGCTACAAAGAAAGCAGACTTCATAACAATTGCTGCAATATTTTATTTTTACTACTGCACTTTTTAAAAGAATAAATATTATTAACTTTGGAATGACTTGGTAAAAGGTTTTGTTTAGAATTATATATATAGTGGTAGAGAAATAAAAGCAACACATGCATGATATAACATAATCTAATTAAAATAAGATCAATGTAACTAGTAACCATATTCCAAGATTAAATATCTCAGTTGGTCAATAATTATTTTATTGGGGGATCAATATCAGCAGTTCATCCAACGATAAACAACATCCGAATTATAGAGCTACGACACAATTAAATCCGAACGAACAAAATGTTGAACTGATTTGAATAAATTTTACTAATAAAAACAAGTTGTAAATGACATTAATTAGTAGTCAATACAAATTTAATTAATAAATAGTTAAAAAATAATCAATCTTCACATGCAAAAACAATAGAATATGGGTCAATTAGATTCTAGGGGGTGGCCAAAACTTAGTTGAGTTTAAGTTATATACGTCGTTAATTTAAAATATTATTTCACACTATATCAATCAACATATTTCAAAAAAATTATCATATCTATCTATATTATTATAAAAACATTAATATAAATGTTGGTTGATCAAAATATCCTTTAAATATTGAATGACTTTTATACCCTTGATGAGCTTCAATGTTTAATCCTATTTCTTTTCGAACATACTTCTTTACCCTAAAAGCTAAAACACTTTAGGAATATTCTTTACGGAGGATGTTGGTGTAATATACCACAATTACATAATTACATAATTACAGTTGAAAATGTCATGACCCGATTTCTCAGGTCATGATGGCACCTACAATCCCCCTAGTAGGTGAACCAATCTCCGTAGCTCGGAACGGTTAGTAATGGGCTACTACCTAACCAATACGCACAATGAACAGAAATAAGCAGAAGCCAAATATAAAGATAAGACAACGCGGAAGAAACAACCCAAAATATAAATATATACACAAGGATACTACACTAACCCTAAGACTTGGTATCGATAGTATAGAAGCTTCTAATAGAATACAAGTGCTAGAAGTAACAAAATACAATATAAATTTGTCTTTGAAAGTAGAAGGAGCAATAGTACAACAGATGAGATGTAGACAATCCCCGACCGTCAGGCACTTACCCTAGTCCCGAATCTCCCAAAGGCTGCACAAGTCTCCAGCACTATCAACGGTAAAAGCTCAACTAATATCTGCAACAAGAAGTACAGAAGTGTAGTATGAGCACCAAGACAACGGGTACTCAGTAGGCATCATCGGCCGACTGAGCGCATATAAGATATAAAAATAGTAAATAGCAGATAGCAAGAAGGTAGTCACAGAAAATAATGGATAAAGCACATGGAAACTAGCACGGGGAATAGAGAATCAAGAGATATAAGCAAATAATGCTAGAATAGATGACATAAATACACAAAATCACAGGCGAGGGAAAGACGAACGCACCTGGGGTCCGTGCACAACAACATAAGTGAACAAAGAGAGGGAGAGTTGAGAAAACATGGCGGTATACCGGTAACCTCAAGTAAAAAGGGAGGAAGGAAGCAATTTCACATACTCAAGAAGGGATCAATATACTAAAGGAAAACATATTACGAATCCTACTTCAAAGGTAATATAAACAGAAATCAACCTCGCAAGTATCAACCTAGGATGGAATAACTAAACCACAATAACCGACAGTACCCACCCAAAATCATGATATAGAATAGAATCAGGAACCCACAATCTACTCAGAAGACCGCACAATAGTGCCCCAATAGCATAGGACTCACTAGCCCCTCAATACTCAAGCCCAAACTCGAAGCCTTAACAGGCTAAAACTTACCAATACACCGAGAACAAAGGACCATGACAAGCTCTACAAATTTAAAGAAGTAATAATCTACCTACAGTCCCAATGGCTTCCCATACAACCGAGGAACACAATCAAGTGAAAACAAACCCTCTGACCACCCATACAATCAGAGTGTACACTGAACACACAACAAACAAAGGTGGAATCCAAGTGAAATATGCATGAAGATGATGAGTCTGATGTAATAGTAACTAGTATGTTCCCCCTCAGGTACCTCATAGGCTTATATAGAGGTGGGACCCATGAAAGGACTCTACCCGTGTACCTCTACTCCGCCGTACACCCCTTCTCTTGGCGCGTGCATCGGCCCGTAACCAGTTGCCCAGGAATGGAAGGTCCATGGAGGTCTACCCCTCAACCACATACAATACCGTATAATCTCAAGTGTAGCTCAATATTCATAATCTCGTAGTACATACCCGGCTTTGACCCGAGTCTAAAACAGTGGTAGTAACCTCAAAGACCCTCTCAAAAAGTGCCCGACGTACACTCGGGTCTAATTCAATGATAAAAATCTCAATAACTCCCCTCCACGGGTGCCCATAGCGTATCCGGGTCTAAATCAGTAATAAAATCAAGTCTGGTGCTCCGCCCAGCAGAGACTAGTACCAGTAATAAAATCAGTGTGAAGTCATCTGAAATCCCATTGTTATCATTAAATATACCAAAAAGGCCCCCCCGAGGCCATGCAAGTTTTAGGAAAAACCATCAATAAATGCTCGCAGCCAAAATCAAAGTAAAACATGCAGGGAAAAACCTTTTTCATGGATGATATGCTCGCACACAAATATAAATTAGCCAAATGGCTCAGAAATATTTCCTATTAGCCCTACACAGGCCCAACAGCTACTCAACAGACATAACCAGTCTAAAAGGATATCTCTATTTCCGGGACTCATGGACATTCCCAAATAACCCACCATCTATGTTTCAGAGTCAATACAAGGCCACACAGGACCACAAGGGTAATATACAATGCCACGCGAATACTACAAACACCGTATGAAATAAATGGACATAAAAAGGCGGACAAGGTCTGGGGTACCAACCTATAACAACCCACCCAAGGATGCTAATTAATACAGTTATAAACTATATACACAGAGTCTAGATGGGGAAAGACATAACCTACCTGTCATCCGATGAATAGCTGTAGGGACGGCGTCGTCCAAGCTCAAACTGCTCCAGGAAGCTCTAATTTGTGAAACCACAATTAATATAATAATATACACATCAATACAAGGCTAATGATACCCATAATGCCATAAACATAACTGGGTCAAAATCCGGGTCACAAACAGGCCTGTGTGCCTCACAACCCAAAACCGGAAATGAAAAACACATATGTGTTCCTTACAATCCCGGGAGCACATGCTAAAAAATTGAGCAGAAATGGACGATAATTGGTGCTCAAAACAGCCCGCTCAAGTCAAGAGTTAAAGGATGGAAAATTCAAGAAATAAGTCCAAAAATGACACAAAAGGTACTTACCGCAATGAGAAGGTAATCTAAGGAGGTGAAAACTCTGAACCCACAATCATGCAAGGGTGAAGAGGGCAGCAGCTACAAGGAAATTCCAAGCTTTTGAAAATAGCAACAATGGAGGTCTTGTAACAATGGTGAAAAGGTAACATTGGGAAGAAGAGGACATACCAAGTGACAAAGAAGCGAGATTTTCCAGCAATACAGAAAATTCCCCAAGATAGGAACAAAATAGAACACTTTGGTGGAGAGGATTTTTAGGTTAGAGTTGGGAACAAATGGGAAAAGGAGCTGGAAAAACGAAAGCATCAAAAATATATAGTTGTTGGTCGCTGGTCAGCGTTATCGCGCTAAAGGAGCGCGATCGCGCTGAAGGAAACATCACAGACCAGCGCTATTGTGCTACAAGAGAGCAATTGCACTGAATGGAAAAACACAGACCAGTGCAATCGCGCTAAAGGATCACGATCGCGCTGAAGGCCACCAAAAGCAGAAAAAACAAACAACAGCCAAAACTTCTACGGGGCATTCCGGGCACAATCAGAACCCAATACCCAAAAACAAATACTGCTATTAGAGTGGAAATGACATTCTGGACTCAATGGAATCGATGAAACTTCCATATGAGGTCATTTAAGAAGAATGTTGACCCAAATCAACACTAGCTAATGCCAACCAAACACCCAAAATGAGCCCAACTCATCCAGAACCAGAACTAACAAACTAAATAACACAAACTCGGCATTCCAAAGATAATAGCCCTGACGGAATTTCCATCCGAGGCTGTATTCTCAGAATGTTTACCAAAGTCAACCAAACAAGACCAACTGGCTTGAAAATACCAAATGAGAGAGAATTTTGTCACGGTCCAATTTTTGGGTCATGATGGAACCTAAAACCCCCTAGTAGGCAAACCAATCCTCGTAGCCCAGAACGGTCAGTAATGGTCTACTATCTAATATCTGAGCGGAAGAACATTTTAATAAGCGGAAGCAAGGGAATAAGATAAAGAAAATAGATAACAGGAGTAATATAAATAATACGGAAGCTAAACCAAACACAAAACCTGGTATCATAGCGTATAAGAGTCGGATCTACATAAGGAGTAAAAGGGTCCAAAATAATATACACAAAGTTGTCTCCTAGTAGAAATAGAGTACATAATAAAAAGATAACTAAAAGCTAAGCTCTGGTCACCAAGCGCTCACCCTCAGTCCAGAATATCACCAAAACAACAGCTCACATGACACTTTATGAGCTAATGGTGGTTGCCCACACTAGGATCTGCACCAGAAGATGCAGAGTGTAGTATGAGCACCAAATGCGAAGCATAAGATACCCAGTAGGCATCATAGGCTGACTGGGCACATATAAGATAAAAACATAATAACACACATAGTAGAACAACAAGTAGTCACAGAGATCAACGAAAAATACACAGGAACTAGCCCAGAGGGAAGTCAACAAAACAACATACAAGGCTAGCAAAGAGAATATATACGTAACAGACACAAGTGTAAGCAAGAAATAACGCACCTGACATCCTTGCAATAATAGTATATACATAAAGAGTTTAAGAAATGGACGGTATACCGGTAACCTCAAGTACAAGGAAGGGAGAAGAAGAGTAAAGATAGGCATGCTAAAAAATAGGAATCCATAACCCAACTAGCCATACCAATCTACAATCCAACAAGTAAAAACTCAGCCGTATATAATCTTATAGGCATAACTGTAACAGGGGGATAACACCACGATAACGTAACAGGAGCCTACCCATAGTTCTTTGGCCGCCATACAACTGAGGAACGCAAACAAGTGAAAAAAACCCTTTGGCAGCCCATACAATCGGAGCGTACACTCAATAAATAACAAACAAGGGTAGAGCTTTAAATAATGATTGATATGATGTATGATAACCTCAGGGTGGGATAGAAACTCTGTATGTGCCTCCTCCGGTGCCGATCGGTCCCAGCAGGTAGGTTTCATGAAAGGACACTACATGTATACCTCTACTCCGCCGTATAGACTCCCTTCGGCACACGCAGCCCGAAGACCCAGGCCCGGATAGCAAGGTCCATGGAGGTCCCGGACCCCATACTAAAACTCTGTACCAAAACATGTCCTCCATAAGCAAGTCCAGGTTCAAGATAGAGACCCAGTCTCGAATATGCATGCCCAGACCATGTCCAGGACTAAAATAGTAGGAAAATATTACAAAAACCCCTTCAAGGGTGCCCGGGCATAACCGGGTCTAAACAGTAGAAAGTCATCCCAGATGCTTGGTCCGACCGAGACTAAAACCATCCCAATTTAATAAGAACTCAACTAGCACCCCGTCCCTGCCGAGTCTAACGTTAATAGTAAAATTGGTGATAGAAATCATAATTTGAACTTTTTTACTCCAAGAAGATTCACAAGTTAAATCAAACCATTTCCAATTTATTTCTATCGTAAACGGGCCCCCGGGGCCTTGCAAAGTTTAGAAAGACAATACCAGTAGGCCCAAAGCAAAAACCATAGAAAAACATGGGTAAATCCTCTTTATATGCATGGAAATGATATGATCAAACACAAATAGCCGCCCAACAGCTCACAATCAACCTATCGGCCATGTACAGGCTCCAAAGCTACTCAGCAAGCATAACCAGCCTAGAAGGATATTTCTATGTGTGAGACTGACGGACATTTCCAATAACCCACCTTCTATGTTCCAGAGTCAACAAGGCCTCACAGGACCACAAGGGTGAATAAAACGTATCAAACAAGTACTACAAACATCGAGGGAAGGAAAGTAGGTCGGACATGAATAAAGCGGTACAGGTCTGTGGTACCATCCTAATAACCCAACCCAAGGATGCCAGCTAGTACAATTTTATCCGATATATGCTAAGTCTAGGAGTTTAGACCGTAACCTACCTGTCGTCCGATGACAAGCTGCTAGGACGATGATGTCAAGCTCGAAGACTTCGAGAATCTCCGAGATGAAATCAAGCTCAAATTTAGGCTTGAATAACTTTCCGTAGATAATTAATTTTCCTTTAAATACCCAAATTATAAAGTGAAGAAAAAGAATTCTCCCAAAAATTCTCTTCAACGTGAATTCTTAAAAAATGTACCACTCCTTTTGGAGAAACAAACGTTTTAACTACTGAAGGACTGAAAAAAAGAGAAAAAGTGTGCAGGGGCAGATTTGGATAAAAAACATTTAAGTCACTATACTACATGTATTAATTAAGTGATTGGTAGGTGGCCAAGTGGCAGTCTCTCACTTGACTTAGCAAGGTGTTGTTCACCCACAGTACCTCCACGTGGAGTAACAAATAATGCTACCCCATTATGTAAACAATCGGGTATTGCGTAGGTTCGTGGTAAATTAATATAATTTTTTGAATATATCATAATAAATAGAAAATTATTTCAAATAACATCTACTATATTATAATAATAACTTTTAACATAACTAAGTTTACAATCTCCGTTAAAATATTAATAATTATAAAACTCTGATAAAATAAATACATACACAAATATATCATAACAAAAGTACTTTTCATAAACATTTAAAACATTTTAGGAAGGCAATAAAAATATAACTTTTTACCACATTCAACTTTTAAATAAAATATTTTCAAATACGCGCGATGTTAATAAAATTCTCAATTTTAGGCTTGCAAGACTTTGCTAAGAGACGAAGGTTAAGGTTACAAGATCGCAAATTACCATCGCACAATTTCAATACTCAGCTCCTAAGACAGAGAATTGGTCATAAAGACCAAACAAACAACAAGGGCACCGGACCACCGATCCCGCAAGCCATATCTGACTTGGGGCCGCTAGAGGCGAGCTCTAACGGCACAAGGAAAGTGTAAATACGGGAATGACCAGAAGGGTCATTACATCATCCACTACTAAAAAGGACTTTCGTCCTCAAAAGTCAACAACAAAGAAGTACCTGAAGGCTTAAACAGCTGTAGATATTGAGCACGCAACTCACTCTCGGCCTCCCAAGTAGCCTCCTCGGCCAGACGATGCCTCCACTGAACTTTCACAACCGAAATCTCCCTAGATCTCAACCTCCTGCTATCTCTGCCCAGAATAGCTATCGGCTCCTCACCAAATGACAACCTCTCGTCTAACTGAACCGAATCCCAATGCAACATCTGAGACTTATTTGGCACATACTGGTGCAATATACATGAAAAACCGTGTGAACAACTGAAAAAATCGAAGGCAAAGCTAACATGTAGGCAGCACTACCAACCCTCTATAGAATCTCAAATGGCCCAATAAACCTGGGGCTAAGCTTTCCTCGCCGACCAAATCTCATCACGCCCTTCACGGGCGATACTCAAAGGAAAACCAAGTCACCAACACTGAACTGCAAGGCATGAATCCTACGATCAGCATAGATCTTCTTCCTACTCTAGGCTGCTCTAAGTCTGTCCTAAATCAAACGGACTCGGTCGAAGGAATCTCTAAGAAAATTTGTACTCTGCGGTCTGTACTCTAACCCATCAAACCAACCAATCAGTGATCTGCAATGCCTACCATACAAGGCCTCGAAAGGTGCTATGCCGATGCTCAAATAGAAGCTATTATTATAAGCAAACTCAGCCAGAGGTACAAAGTGATCCCATGAACCTCCAAAGTCAAGAATACAAGCCCGAAACATGTCCTCCAGGACCTGAATGGTCCTCTCGGACTGGCCATCTGTCTGAGGGTGGAAAGCAGTACTAAGCTGAACCTATGTACCTAAATCCCTCTGTATAGCCCTCCAGAACTGAGATGTCAATTGATTGTCGCGGTCTGAAATAATAGAAGGTGGGACCCCGTGCAACCAAACAACCTCATGAATGTAGATCTGGGCTAACCTCTCTGCACCATAAGAAGTCTGAACCGGCAAGAATTAGGCTGACTTAGTCAGCCGATCCACAATCACCCAAATCGAATCAAACCTATGAGAGGTACAAAGCAAACCCACAATGAAGTCCATAGTAATACCTTCCCATTTCCACTCAGGAATGAGAAGTCGCTGCATCAAGCCACCTGGTATCATGTGCTCGAACTTCACTTGCTGATAGTTCAAGCACCGAGATACAAACTACACTACATCCTACTTCATACCACACCACCAGTAAAGCATTCACAAATATCTATACATCTTTATCGCGCCTGGATGAATGGAGTATCTTGAATAATGTACCTCATGGAATATCAACTGAATAAAATCACCGACCCTCGTAACACAAAGTCGGCAATCAAACCTCAGAATACCATCAAAAACCAAAGTAGCCCGGCTGGCCTCATACCGAACTACCTGATCACAAAGGTCACATAAACTCTGATCCTCAAACTGTTGGCTCTGAATCTGATCAACTAGAGTAGAACGAACCTCAAGACTGGTAAGAACTCTGCTAGGATCCGACAACTCAAGCCTAACAAATCGGTTAGCCATGGACGGGATATCCAAGGCCAATGGCCTCTCAGAGACTGCAAGCGAAGCTAGGCTGCCCATACTCACCGCCTTCCGACTCAAGGCATCCGCTACCACGTTTTCCTTGCCCAAATGGTATAAAATAGTGAAATCATAGTCCTTCAGTAGATTAATACATCTCATCTGCCTCGAGTTCAGCTCCCGCTGACTCGTAATGTACTGAAGACTACAGTGATCGATGAATATCTTACAGTGAACTCTATATAAGTAGTGCCTCTAGATCTTGAGCGCCAAGACTATCACCGCCAACTCTAAGTCATGAGTGGGGTAGTAGTGCTCGTGAACCTTCAGCTATCTTGACGTATATGCTATCACTCTACCCTGATGCATCATATCACTCTACCCTGATGCATCAACACACAACCAAGACCGACCCCTGAAGCATCACAATACACAGAGAAACTCTGACCCTCAACCGGCAAAGTCAAAACTGGAGCTGAAGTCAATAAGGCAAAGCTATCCTCGCACTGATTCGATCATTGGAATGGAACATCTTTCCTAGTCAGCATAGTCAAGGGTGCTGCTATGGAAGAAAATCCCTCCTTGAAACGTCTGTAGTACCCGGCTAAACCAATAAATCTTTGAAACTCGATAGGAGTAGTAGGTCTAAGACAATCACGAACCGTAAAAATCTTACCCGGATCAACTCTAATCCCATCCTTAGACACCACGTGCCCTAGGAATGCAACTGACTCGAGCCAAAACTCACACTTTGCGAACTTGGCATAAAGCCAATGATCTCTTAAGGTCTGAAGTATAGTCCTCAAATATTGCTCATGCTCGTCCCTACTCCTTGAGTATGTCATAATGTCATCAATGAAGACTATCACAAACATATCCAGATATGGGCTAAGCATGCTATGCATATAATCTATAAAGGTTGCGGGGGCATTAGTCAACCCAAAAGACATCACCAGGCACTCATAGTGGCCATAATGTGTCCTGAATGTTGTCTTAGGCATGTCCTCAGCCGTAATAATCCTCAAACTGATGGTAGATGGACCGCAAATTAATCTTCAAAAACACGACTGAACCCTGGAGCTGATCAAATAAGTCATCAATCCTCGGCATCAGATACCTATTCTTCACTGTCACCTTATTCAACTGCCGATAGTCAATACACATCCGCATCGACCGATCCTTCTCTTCATGAAGAGAACAAGAGTAGCCCAAGGTGACACACTCGGTCTAATGAAACCCTTAGCTAACAATTCCTGGACCTGATCCTTAAGCTCTCTCAACTCAGCTAGAGCTATACGGTAGGGAGGAATAGAAATGGGCCTGGTGCCCGGCTCTAACTCAATGGAAAAATCAACATCTCTCTCAGGTGGAAGGCCTGACATGTCGGTACGAAACACATCTAGGAAGTCTCTAACCATAGGAACAGACTCAGAAGACGAAGGGTCAACACTAACAACTCGGATATATGCTAAATAAGCTATACACCCATGGGAAATCAACTTCCTAGCTTGAAGACAAGAGATGATCCCAGACGGTGCGTAGCTAACAGAACCCTGCCACAAAACTGGGCATACACTAGGCATGGCTATGGTAACGGTCTTGGCATAACAATCCAAAACTGCACGGTGAGGGAATAACCAGTCTATGCCCAGTATCACATCAAAATCTAACATATCAAGGATCATCAAATCACCCAAAGTCTCCAAATCTCCAACAGATATCACACAGGATCTCACAATCTTATCCACTACTAAAGAATCTCCTACTGGGTTCAAAACAGATACAGGCACAGATAACGGCTCACTAGCCAACCCCAAACAAGGCAGAAAGTAGGCAGATACATATGAAAAAGTAGATCCAGGATCAAATAAAGTCATAGCAGACTGATGGCACACAAAAATATACCTGTGATTACAGTATCCGAGGCTTCTGCCTCCAGTCTCCCAGGAACTACATAGAACTGACAATGATCTCTACCTGCCCGACTGTCATCCCTACCACCTGCTCTTCCACAAGGAGCACCACCTCTAGCCTGACCACCACACATTAAAACCAGTGGCTGAACTTCTCGCATGGGCTGAACCGACTGAGCTGCAGTCTGAACAGTACCCCTCTGAGGGCAATCTTTAGCAAAATGGCAAATGACAACACAATAATAGCAAGCTAAGCCCCACTGGGGGAAATCCCAAGCATAGTGACCGCTAACACTACAATAATAGAAGGACCCTGATAGCCCACCATGTCGAGATGAACTAGATGAACCCATGTGGCCACCCCGGCCTGATGCCCCAGAAGTAGTGCCTCTCGAAGACTTCCCCTGCTCAAACTGAGAACTACCCGAAATCTAAAGTGAAGCCTGAATTGGTCTACTAGTCTGACCTTGATGCTGCTGTGGCTGATGATCCCGACCCCACTAGCCCGAACCTCTACCACCCTATCGATAACTACTAAAGCTACCCTGATAACAAGGTCTCTTATCCCTAGCCCCCTGATCATGTCGATGCAAGTCCTCCACTGTACGGGTATAATCTGCAATAGCCTGAAATGATCGACCACTAGCAACCAATATCTCGGCAGGCTCTCTCACCTATGCCCTCAACCCCCAAACAAATTTGCGACCCTGTCCGGCTCAGTAGGAATGATCATAGACCTAAATAGAGAAAGCTGATGGAAACTGGTCTCATACTCAGATACAAACATATGCCCCTGCATAAGCCCAGGAAACTACTCTGGGCGATGCTCACGATCACTCTGAGGTAAGAACTTGGCCATAAAGGCCTCATAAAACTCAGACCAAGCCAAAGAAGGTGACGATGGTGGTCTGCAAGCAACCTGGGCCCTCCACCATAACTTCGCTGGGCCCTACTGCTGATAGGTAGTATAACCAACCCTGTGAGTCTCCAACAAACTCAAATGATGCAACATCTCCTCACATGTAATAATAAAGTCATGTGGGTCCTGTCCAGAAGTACCAGCAAACCTCGGAGGTGCTAATCTCAAAAACCTACCCAATGCCTTCTGCTCCGACTCTGTCATAGCAAGGTGAGGAGCAAGAGGGTATACAACTGATGGGACCAGAATGAACTTCGCACGAGGAGCCGCAGTATGCGCTCCTGAACTCTGTGCACTCAGGGTTTCCCCTTGAGCGGATGTGTGTGCTACCTCAGAAGGCTTCTCTCCAATCATACCCAAAAGTTGTAATAGTAAACCCCAAATATCTTAAGACTGAGTTGGGGCTGAAGCTGGCACAGAAACTGGTACTGGAGCTAGTGGTACCTGGGCTGTCTTTGGGTCCATATGCTGCTGCTCAGGGACAAACTCGGGCTCATAATCACACTCAGGCTCTATCTCAACTCTAGCAGCTCTAGCAGGTGCCACTACTCTAGGGCACCCATGACCCCTACCTCTACCCCTACAATTGCCCCGGCCCCTAGCTGGAGTTGGCGGTACAGGGGCAGAAGGCTCTCCTTCACCAAAAGCTGAAGATCTCATACGAAATATCTGCGGAAGAGTGAACCAGAGTAAGTGATATTTCCAGAAACTTTCAAGGATACTATGCACAAGATAGAAACAAGAAAAATCCAATTTTTCCTAAGATGTAATTATAGCCTCCCGAAGATTGAGTACAGACGTCTTTGCCCCAATCCGCAGGACTCTACTAGACATTGTCTCCTATACCAATGACACCGGTGAACCTAGAGCTTTGATACCAAGATTTCACGACCTAATTTCTCGGTCATGATGGCACCTACAACCCCAGTAGACAAACCAATCCCCGTAGCCTGGAACAGTCAGTAATGGGCTACTATCTAACAATATGAGTGAAAGAACAGTTTAATAAGCGGAAGCAAGGGAACAAGATAAAGAAAATATATAACAGGAGTAATATAAATAATGTGAAAGCTAACCTAAACCCAAAACCTGGTATAATAGCGTATATAAGCCAGATCTATATAAGGAGTACAAGGGTCCAAAATAATATACACAAAGTTGTCTCTAAGTAGAAATAGAGTACATAATAAAAAGATAACTAAAAGATAAGCTCCGGTCGCCAAGAGCTCACCCTCCAAAATATCACCAAAACAACACCTCGCATAAGACTCCACGAGCTAATGGTGATGGCCCACACTAGGATCTACACCAGAAGATGCAGAGTGTAGTATGAGCACCAAATGCTAAGCATAAGGTACCCAGTAGGTATCATAGGCCGACTGGGCACAAATAAGATAAAAACGTAATGATAGACAGAGTAGAACAACAAGTAGTCACATAGATCAACGAAAAGTACACAGGAACTAGCCCAGAGGGAAGTCAATAGAACAACATACAAGGCTGGAAAAGAGAATATATACGCAACAGGTACAGGTGTAAGCAAGAAATAATGCACTTGGGATCCTTGCAATAACAGTATATACATAACTAGTTTAAGAAATGGATGATATACCGATAACCTCAAGTACAAGGAAGGGAGAAGGAGAGTAAAGATAGGCATGCTTGAAAACAGGAATCCATAACCCAACTAGCCATACCAATATCAAATCCAACAAGTAACAACTCAGTCGTATATAATCTTATAGGCATAACTGTAATAGGGGGATAACACCATGATAACGTAACGGAAGCCTATCTACAGTCCCTCGGACGCCCATACAATCGATGAACACAAACAAGTGAAAAAAAAACCTCCAACCGCCCATACAACTGGAGCGTACACTCAACAAATAGCAAACAAGGGTGGAGCCTCAAACAATGAATGATATAATGCATGATAACCTCAGGGTGGGATAAAAACTCTGTATGTACCCCCTCCGGTGTCGATTGGGCCTAGCAGTTAGGTTCCATGGAAGGACACTGCCCTTATACCTCTACTCCATCGTATACCCTCCCTCCAGCACACACATCCCGAAACCCCAAGCCCAGATGAAAAGGTCTATAGAGGTCCCATACCCTATACTAAAACTCAGTACCAAAACATATCCTCCGAAAGCAAGTTCGGGTTCAAGAAAACTCATGAGCATGCTTGTGACAGTCAAAAAAATGTGCATCAAAATTTGCATCATTTAATAGGTCATTGTTGATAGACCCACAAAAATTTAAGCTCAAACAAAGTCAGTAGAACATATTCCAAAAAATTCATGGAATAATATATATGAAAAACTCAAATGATCCTGAATTCCTATTTCGCAACATATATAGAATAAAAAAGTGATGTCCACATTTCTAAAAGAATGCACATCATTTAATAGGTCCTCATCGATGGATCTAAAAAAATTGAGCCCAAACAGAGTGGGTCGCACATATTTCAGAAAATTCATTGACTATACACACGAAAAATTGAAATAATTGTAAATTCATATTTTGTGACACACATGGAGAAAAAAAGTGACTCCCTCCATTCAAAAATATTGTGCATCACTTAATAGGTCATCATGGACCCACAAAATTTGAACTTAAATATAGTCGGGCACACATATTCCTTAAAATATTTAGACTTATCACTCGAAAATCAAAATAATCCTTAATTTCTATTTGTGACACATGGAGTAAAAAATGCAATGAGCGCCATTCAAAAATAATGTGTAGTATTTAATTGGCTGTCATAGATGGGCCCTTAAAATTTAAGCTAAAAATGAGTCGACCACACCTATTTTGAAAAATTCATGGAATAATACACACGATAAATAAAAATAATCGTTAATTACTATTTCTTGATATATATGGATTAGAAGAAATCAACATCCGCCTTTTCAAAATAATATACATCATTTATTAGGTCATCACTAATGGACCCATAAAATTTGAGCTTAAGTAAAGTCAGTTACTGTAATAACCCTTCTGGTTAATTTAGCATTTTTGTTTCCTTTGTACTGTTAGAGTTTGCCTGTAGTGGCCCCAAGTTGTTTATAACTTGATGGGACTAGTGGTTCGGTGCCTCAATCGTTCGTTAGGTCATTATGACCATTTCCATGTTTTAGAGCTTTAACTTAGGAAATCATTTACTTTAATCAACATTCTTAGCAAACATGCTCGGAATCAAATTCCAACAATTCTATTAGCTCCAGATCATTTAGTTTGACCTTTGGTCAGGGGCGTAAGAGCTTTCGGTATGATTTTATCTCACTTTTTGAGATTTCAGACCAATTGGAGTTGGTAGTTTGACATGGGTCAACATTCAGAGAAGAAAGCTTCATATGAGAATTCCATCAGCATTGTTAGCTCCTGAATGTCGACTTAGAGGGACCTTTGGTTTAGGTCCCGAGGCTTACAAACTCATTTGGGCTATTGGGGTCCATTTTTGTTAAAGGTTGGTTTTTAGGCGTGAGGCCAACCTTTTGATAAATCGACCTTCATTGGGAATTTCATCAATTTTGTTGAGTCCAAAATGCCATTTTTGTTTGAGTAGCATATTTTATTTTTATCCACGGGGTTCTGTATAAATCCCTAGGGTCCATCTGAGCATTTGAACTTTGCTAAGTTTTGCTGATATAACTGGTTCTGGTATATCCGCTTTTGTGGCCCTTGTATCGCATTTGTGAATGCCACTTTTGCAGTAGAGCACCGCATTTACTGACTCCACATTTGTAACATCTGTATTTGGGAATATTTCCCCACTTTTGCGAAGGCAAGGGTGAACAGTAACCTCTGCATTTGCAAAGAAAATCTCTGCTTTTGCGAAAATCGCTGTCATTTAAACACTCCTCTTCGTCCTTAAGATATTAAGTCACTCTTTCCTCCATAGTTCTTGAGCTCAAAGCTTCCAATTCTGTAAGAGCTCATCATAAAGTGTTGTGGGTGATTAATTCTTGTTCGTGGTCGATTTCTTATCGCAAATTGTAAGTTTTGCTCTCTTTAATTCCGTAAATTCTCCATTGATTCCTAAATTTAGTCTTGAGGTTTTGGGGCTGTTTGAGACCTTTTCCTCGCTTGAATTGTGCTCAATTTTTGAGCATGTGTTCCTGGTTAGGTAGGGATCCTTGTGGTAATTTTCATTTTGGTTTCGGGTTATGCGGCCCACGGGCCTGATTTTAACCCATATTTTGACCCAGCTAAATTATTAGCATTATTGGTATCTGTTGACACCCAATTTTGACATCCCTAAAACCTTTTTGGGCTGTTATTTTACTAGTTATTTTTACTTTTAAAGCTTAATTTTTCTCACGTATTGCTTTTATTTACTAAATAAATCATGTATTTTATCGTCGTCTTGACACTTTTTAAATCCGTATGCAATTTATAAATATAAAATTTATTTCATATTATTACTATTTTATCATAAATTTTGTATAATATTACATGTCACTAATTTTACGTACAATATATATATACGTAATTAATTTTAAATAAAATTCTTTGCCCGATAATTATCGTCAGTTATTATTTTATCTATTAAATTATATACGTAGTATTTTTATTTGTTAAATAGCAGCCCAAATTTAATTTTCTGCCCAATTTATTTAAATTCTAGCCTCCTTTTATTCAATTTCTTTCAATTCTAGCCTAAATTGAGTCAATGTAGCTCAATCCCAAATCCAATTTCAATTGCCCAATTCATTTAACCCGCCTGACCCGCCTGACCCGCCTGACCCGACCCAGAATCCTTGTTTTGATCTCAACCGTTGATCTAATCTAGTTAAACGGTTGAGATTAAACCCCCTTTATATTTCCTTTTTTAATTATAACCCCTCCCAAACCCTAACCTTCATTTTTTTTTCACTTTTCAGCCGCCTCTCTCCCTCTTCTCTCTTCTCCTCTTCTCCATCGCTGCCGCCGCTCTACCATCGCTGTTGAAGCGGCCACCAACAACACCGCCCCGACGAAACCACTGCTGATTCCACCATTCACCAGCGGCCTATCTCTTTTCTCTCTCCCTCTGCCGCTGCTCCATCATCGGCGAAATCAGCCACCACCACCCTCATCCCCATCATCTTCCCCCTCTCTGTCATCACTACCGCCAACTCCGGCTACCCTCACCGCCGCTTCACCATCACCGGTGAAGCAGCCACCGTCAAAACCCCATCGCAACTACCACTTCATATACCACAAACCACCACCATAAACGTCACCCCCAGTTCTCTCCCTTCTCTCCTCTATTTCCACCATCGCCGGCCCTCCTCGACCGGTGAGCAAACCTCAAATGCCGCCACCACCCTCTTACCCTAGCCGGCACCACTACCAAAAACCGTTATCCCCCTCACTCTCCTCTTTTCTCCCCTGCCGATGAGCGGCGGCTCGTTGTCGCCGCCTCGTTTCTCCGATAAAAACCCCACCACCAAAACTCCGCCGACTACGACGGAAACTCCCTCCACAAACAGTCACCTCCATCACCAGTTGGGTGAGCGATAAAACTCAAAACCCCAAAAGTTTCCTATTTCTCCGATGAATGGCGGATGATTTCGACTAACTGAACAACGGATCTTGCAGATCCAACTAAGGTCTGACTTGGGTCTTGATTTGTGCTCAGGCATATCATCGTCTTCTCCATCTCATGCTCTTCTTTACAGGTTTTGAAGATTCGAAATTCATCTGCAAGAATTTGTGTATTGTTGTTTAATTATTATTTTTGACTTGTGTGGCCGTCTATACAACATGTTGAAAACCCTGATTTTACAAACCTTTACTTTAGACTTAATTCTGGAATTCCAAGTATATGTGTTTTCCTTGTGTGCTTTGATTATTTTGAGCCATTTGTATGTCGAATTTGATTTCTAAGCGGCTGGACTTGTCTATTTTACTCTCGTCTGCGGCCTCAGCATTATGTTCTACACTTTGAACCATATCCTGTTTACTAGTTTGTTAGAACGTAATTCGTACCCATGTCGGAGAAATTTTGTTATTTTTCCCTCTTTTACGAAGCTATGATTTTGTTCGTTGACTGATTCTGTCAATTTGAGTCGTAATTGGGCATGATTGATGTTTATTATTCTTTCCTTGTATAAGTGAGATAACATTGACACCTGTTTATTTTTGGCAAATTTCGACTTGTTCGTTCCCTCCTCCTTGAAATCAAATTTGGATATTACTGATTAATTTCAGCATCATAACTGTCTAATTGATCTCGTTTCCTTAGTTGGATTGAAATTATTGTGGTACCTGGTTATTCTTGGTAAACTTGGATATGTAATTGATCCACCAGCATGCCTTTCATCCCTTTGATTGATTTCTCTTTCTTTTCATGGAATAGAGTAGCTTAGTATTCGGATAATTATGGTAAAATGCTGACATGTTTATTTCATACGACTATCTAATTTTGGAAAAAGATTTTGGGTTGACAACTTTTTTTACTTAGTTATTTATGGTAAATTCGAACCTGCCTCACATGCTTATTGATTTTTCTATTAAAGAAAGAGCTCCCTTGATTTATGATTCTGATTTTTTCTTGCCTTTGAAAAAGCCCCTTATCTTTCAACTATAAAAACAGCCCCTCTTCATTATTTTAGGGAGACGGTACACACTACTCACTCTCATATTTTAGAACTTTTCTTCTTGGCTGATAAGTTGACTGATTGCTAAGTGTGGGACTTCGAGTATTCTCTTATTTGTTTGCGGTTAACTGGTTAGTTTCTATCGATGTAGATTTAAATTTATATACTTGATCACTTGTAACTTTAAATATGTGTATTAGTCCATCTATGCTTATCTATGCTTATCTATAAATCATTAGAGAGCATGTCTATAGGATTGCACCTAGAAGTTGCTTCATGTTGGCTTTGATATGTTTTCTCGTTCATGAGCTATTAAATAGATTAGCTATCTCTTGTTTATGTTGGCTGTTGGTTAATTTATATGAGTACACTCTTGGTTTGTCTTTGTGGTATTTGGGTGGAATATGGAGGTCCTAATACATCCCTATTCCTTGACATAAGCACTGCCTAGGATCCGTGAGATCCTCAGGAACTTGACATGTCAAAGGTGGGCCTTATGGGTTGAATTAGGATCCTCCAAACTCTACGTTCATATTCGACAGAATGAAGATGGGAAGCGATGAAGAGTTGCCTGGGATTGATAGATCTTTATAGAACTTTAGGTTTTATTAATTATGTTATGCTTTTATATTCATTCATTCGGGCCTGTAATAACTATTGTATAAACTCCGATGACGTAATGAAAGCTTTAGGGGACTGCTATGGGGAGGGGCAAACTATGTGCTACGTGTTCTGTCTAAATTGAAAACGTAGAAGGCATGCCTATAGATATTGATTAAATGGTGGTTAACTTAATAAGGAATTCTAGCATATGGTAATTTGGTATAATAGGTTCCATGTACATGTTAAATTCGACGCTCGCAACTTTTGGTTCTGCATGTTATTTACTTCTGCCAAATCGTTTCTATAGCATGTTTTAAGTTGTAAACACAGTTTCAGTAAATAAACTAGTTACCATATTTTAGTTTATAAAATTAGTTTCAGCATTTAAGAATAAACTAGTTACCATGTTGTAGGTTTTTTTTAAAAAATTCATCTTCATCTTTTAAGAGTCAGAAATCATGTATAAGTTAAAACTTGTTTCAGAATTTTAATTCATTTATTCATCCGTTTAAGCATATTAAAATCAGTGTTCTGAGCACTTTAGATAACATGCCTATAGGATCTACACCAACTCACTGTTTTAATTTAAAACATTGTGCCTATAAGTTAAGTTTGTTTCAATATTTTATGTTTTTTAGCTATCGGTTTCAACATGTCCAAATCAGTGTTTTGTGTACTTTAGAGAAGCATGCCTATAGGTTTTAATTAAGTTTCAGCATAAAAGCCATGCCTATAGGATTTAAATTCGTTTAGCAGTTTAACTTATTTAGATACCATGCATATAGGATTTAACGTGCTAAAATAGAAACCTTGCCGACAAGTTTACTCTAGCTTCAGCATATAATTTAATTAACCATCATGTCTATAGATTTAAAACAGTTTCAGTATGTTAAATGACTAATTATCATGTTTGTAAGGTTAGATTTATTTTCAGGATGTTAAATAATTAGAGATTTTGCTCATAGGTCTCAAATAATAAATTTTCTGCATATCTGTATTATTAGAAATCACGTTCATAGATTTAGTGAAAGTGATAATTTTTTAAACATGTTAATCACTTAGGTATCTTTTTAATTAATTTGGAGGCTTATATGAGACCTTATGTGCTACTTGCGTAAAAGTCCTTGTATGTCTTTTGTATGACGTTAACTCGAGTCTAATTAGTAGCCTTAGGTTTTATTTGTCTAGACCCATATTCAAATAGTAGTCCAATGCCTCTTGGATATTAAGTCGGGACGGGTAGGCATACTAAGGTACGCTAGATTTTTCATTTCTTTAGTGCGTTCCTAGGAATAATAATCTTAATAACCAATTTTAGGCGGGTAGATAGACGGATATAATGGAAATCGACCCGAGCAGAATACGACAATGTCTTTGGAATTGTCTCCGATAATAAGCCGGGCGCTGATCCGAATAGGTTAAAATTAACCTAAGTTTGTTTCTTTCTATTTGTTTGGTCTTAGTTAACTAAGTCACTTAGTAATTAGGCCTCTTTTCCTATATCATTGTGTCACTTCTGACTTCTCGCTTATCTGATCTTTTCGTTTATTTATTTATTTGCGTTAATTTATGTATGATTTTCTCACTTAGATTTTAGTAATTAAATTGGCTTAAATACTTGCTTCAAAAATAAAGTTTTACTTGTTTAATTACATAGTCTTTAGTTTAATTAATTAACCTATTATTTATCACCTATTCCCACATAAATAACGAATCCGGCAGGGACCCACATTTGTGGACCTCGAAAGGTGCTTAACACCTTCCTTTCGAGGTAACTTGAACCCTTACCCGATTCTCTGGTTGCGTAGACTTAAAATCTAATTTAGTTGTAGTTAGTTAGAACGGCGCCCTAACGCGCCTTAAATTCGTTAGGTGGCGACTCTTCACCCTCTCTTCCTAAAAGAGAGTTGTCACGTCGAAAACTGCTTTTCCGCGAGGAAAAAGGGGCGCGACAGAATGGCGACTCCGCTGGGGATATTTAGGTTCTAACCATTACGGGTTTGTATTTTATGTGGGATTTCGTGTTTATTTATCTTTGTTTTTGTTACCTTTATAGGATTGAATTTGTTTTTTCCTTCGTCGAAAGGAAAATTTATGATTAGTCCCTTTTCCTTTCTCCCTTATTTGTTTTCTTAAATAATCAAGTTTGTTTCATGCTTAATGTCTTTTCTTATTCTCCTTACGTGTTTTCTTACTAGTATTTCATGATTAGTTTATTTATTTCATCTAGTTATTTAGTATATCTCATGATGCATTTATTCCTTTCCCTTTATTTATTTACTTTTATTTCTTAATCTTGCTTTATTTATGTTGTTATTGTTTCGTTAAACTGTTCATGTGTTACTGTTTTTCGCTATATGCTACATGTTACTGCTTTTCATAACTGTCATTCCGCTCATATCTCTCCCACTTGGGAACTTCACGCTTTCACATACTATACACGTGAGTTGTGCCTTTGCACTTCTCCAAAATTCTTTCAAATACCCATTTTAGAGAGTTGGCATAAACGTGGGGTGAGCGGATAGTTTTGCTACCGTGTGACCACGTGCCTCCTCGCATAGAAAACCTTGAGTCCGCGTCTATCCAAATCTCAGAAACTTAGGATAGTGTTGTATCCACCCCTTTATATAAGTCATGCATGCATCAGCCATAGGCGGTTTGGCCCTAGGAGCCAACCCGTGAAATTAGTAGCCTCCTTATTGTCAAAGGGTTCCCATCAATCCAAAGACAAATAATCATATTATGTGCTAAGTGATCATGACAAATTAACCCAAGCCAGTTTAATATGAAAGAAGTTTAGAAAAGTTTGTTTTGTTTCTCTTTCAGGTTGTAGAATGGAAGGCACACCGGCGTTTCCCAACACTAGGATGGTTGTGGGTGTTCCCCACAAATTAAGGAGATGGTGGGAAGGTATGAAGAAAGAACATGGTAAAGAGATTCGTCGGTCCTTGGGTTTCCTGACCTCTTTGATTTATGTAGCTCCAGATCGGTATTTGATCAAGGCTTTGTTGCAATTTCGGGATCCTGAAAGGGTCGTTTTCAAGGTTAGCGACTTTGAGTTAGCACCGACCGTGGAAGAGATTGGAGGCTTCTGAATTTAGGATTTTCCCTTGTCATCCCGCTTTTCCCTAGCTTTACTTTCTTGTTTTTCCATTTCCGCAAAGAATTATCGTAGATCAAAATTTGATTTAATAAATGGTTTACTTCGTTTATTATCTGACTCTAAACTCTGACTAATATTTAAAGGCTGGCTTGGATTAAAATGTCATGAATCATATATGTGTCGTTTTAGGCCTACCTCTGGCTCAACGAGGCCCCTTGCATTTAGGACGTTTATTTTTCGCAATCAATGTGTTTATCTTTAGAATAAATATCTTACTACTACCTTGGTTTCTGTTAATTTTGTCTTACTCTTACTCCCTTCCCAAAGGTTGATTTGTGCATGCTGGGATATCATACTAGATCGAAAAGGACTCCTCCTCCTCCTCCTCCGAGTCCAAATCGTGAAAGAAAAGATAAAATGGGTGACAATAGTGCTAGTAAGAGTAGGGAATTCGCAGAAAGTGTCGGTGGAGACCGTGATGAGCTGATCTTACGAATGGAGCAAAGAATCCTTGACTTATAGGATGAACTGGCACAAGTTCGTAATTTGGCCAAGTTGTCCTTCACTTTGAACAGTCCTCGTGACCTGACGGTCGAGGACGACACCGCCGCAAAATTCCAAACCATACCCAATATATCGCAACCACAAAATGACTTGCAGCATACTTACATTCTTCCAAGGACTAGCCAATGTCCTCCACCATAATATGCTACTCTCTCAGCTCCACAAAACTCCCAAACCACTCCAAATATAATCCCTACCCACGTCCCAGGAAATCATAACCTAAACCCCATATACGTGGAAACTGCTCCTTTTGTTCAGCACCAGCTTGAGCCAGAGCCTTCAGAAAAAGACTGGTTAATACAGAACATGGTCGAAAGGCTGGAGCAGGTCACCAATAGACTGCAACATATAGAGGGCAATAGAGGGGTGAAGGGTTTGAATTATGAAGATCTATGTATGCACCCAGATGTTGAATTACCGGAGGGGTACAAACCTCCCAAATTTGAGTTATTCAATGGGATCGGGGATCCCAAAGCACACTTGAGAATGTACTGCGATAAGCTGGTGGGAGTAGGAAGAGATGAGAAAATACGGATGAAGCTGTTCATGAGAAGCCTTACCGGGGAGGCCTTAACCTGGTACATTGAGCAGGATACCAGAAAGTGGTCCAGATGGATAGACATGGCCTCCGATTTTGTAGAAAGATTTGGATTCAACATGGACAACGCCCCAAATTAGTTTTACATTCAAAACCTGAAGAAGAAGCCTAATGAATTGTTTCGGGAATATGCCTTGAGATGAAGAGCTGAAGCGGCCAGAGCCCGACCTCCAATGGACAAGGCTCAAATGAAAGATTATTTTATTCGGGTCCAGGAACCACAGTACTACGAAAAGATGATGCTCATTACGGAAAAGAGTTTCGCCGAGATCATCCAGGTCGGGGAAAGGTTAGAGGAAGGCATCAAAAGTGGTAGCATTATCAATTTGGAGGCTCTACAGGCTACCAGTAAGTCCCTACAATCTGGAGGAATTGCTGAAAATCGAAAGAAAAAATAAGTGGGGGCTGTGATGATGGCACAGGATTTCAAAACTCCACTCACGCCTACAACCCACCCTCCACTATACCAACAATCTCCATACCCTATCCCTCTTTATCAAATGCCTGCATACCCATACCAAATCCCCTCTCACCCCGTTTATAGTGCCCAGCCTTCTCAATTCCAATCTCCCCCACCTAATCCAAATTACAGACCCCGAGCCAATTTCGAGAAAAGGCCGGTCAAGCAGTATACTCCTTTGGCTGAACCAATTGCCCAGTTGTATGAAAGGTTGAGGGTAGCTGGCCTCATCACTCCCGTTCTCGCTTTACCTGTAGACACTCAGGCCAAATGGTATGACCCTAACAAAGTCTGTGCGTACCATTCAGGGATGAAAGGTTCACATACTACTGAAGTATGCCGCCCACTGAAGGATCGAATTCAGAAGTTAATTGATACAAAGGTCATTCAGTTGAAAGACCCAGCTCCGAATGTCACCAACAATCCGCTCCCAAATCATCAGGTCAACATGTTGGAAGTTGGAGAGGCAGTGGATCTGGAAGGCTCAATTTGGGTTATCAAGAAAGAAGGGGATGTTGCTCAGATGGTAGAGCACTCGTACTAGCAGAAATGGACGGTGAAGTGTGGCCCAAGCCTATCAATTCCGACGCTGTCAAGAGATACTTCATCTGAGAAATTAAGAGAAAGTTATTTCTGTTATGCTTCCTTACCTTGTAAGTGGAACTACGTTCGACCTGATTCCCGTTTAAGAGGGATACGTAGGCGCTCCTATGGAGTTCGGTCTTATCATAATAAAACCTTTCATTTTCCCTCTATCAAAAATTATAACTGGGGCAGAATTTTTGAGAGGATCTCAAAAATTCCATCTGAAAAGCATTACCATGAATCGTAAGACTGGGGCAGGAAATTTTTAGGGAACCTCAAAATTCGCAGCAAGCGATCGCTCATTCTACAAAATCTTCTAGCCGAGAGACAAGTTCTACACTGGGGCAGAAATTTTTGAGAACCCTCAAAAATTTCATCGGAGCTGCACTCCAAACGCAAAGACAATAAGATGTCACGGGTTATGATTTCTCTTTTCAAAGCAAGTTATCTCAAAATTCTATTTCAAAGATCATTCATTTATCTGCGCGAGCGAGTGCCCGAAGAGAGTGCGACAGCCCGCAGACACATAACAAGGAGGACAGATGCACTCAAGAGCAGATGCACAAATCAACCTCTCCTTTTTACAAATTAACAATTTTTCTTTGAACGCAGAACTAGCAGGTACAAATCCGAGAATTGTCTCAGCATCATCAAGGCAAACACCGTCATCAAAATATGGCAAGAAAGCTAAGCTACTCTATCCCCTCAAAGAAGAATTGCATTAAGCCCAAAAATTATATTTGGCTCCAAAATTACATTCGGCCCGAGATTGCATTATGCCCGAGATGACTTTGGCCCGAGATTACATTTGGCCCAAGAAGTATATTTGGCCCAAGAATTACATTTTTTGCCCGAGAATTATATTTGCCCGAAAAGTGCATTTGAGCCCGAGATTGCATTAAGCTCGAGAATTGCATTTGGCCCGAGATTGCATTAAGCCCGAGAATTAGATCTGGCTCGAGAATTATATTTGGCCCGAGAATTGCATTTGGCCCAAGACTGCATTTGGCCCGAGAATTATATTTGGCTCGAGAATTGCATTTGGCCCGAGATTGCATTTGGCCCGAGATTGCATTGTGCCCGAGCTTGCATTTTGGCCCGAGATTGCATTATGTCCGAGAATTGCATTTGGCCCAAGACTGCATTTGGCCCGAGAATTATATTTGGCCCGAGAATTGCATTTGGCCCGAGATTGCATTTGGTCCGAGATTGCATTGTGCCCGAGCTTGCATTTTGGCCCGAGATTGCATCATGTCCGAGATTGCATTTGAGCTCGAGAATTGCATTTGGCCCGAGATTGCATTAAGCCCGAGAATTACATCTGGCTCAAGAATTATATTTGGCCCGAGAATTGCATTTGAGCCCAAAAATTGCATTTGGCCCGAGATTGCATTAAGCCCGAGAATTGCATTTGAGCCCGAGAATTGCATGTGAGCCCGAGAATTGCATTTGGCCCGAGAATTGCATTTGGCCCGAGAATTGCATTTGGCCCGAGATTGCATTAAGCTCGAGAATTGCATTTGGCCCGAGATTGCATTAAGCCCGAGAATTACATCTGTCTCGAGAATTATATTTGGCCCGAGAATTGCATTTGAGCCCGAGAATTGCATTTGGCCCGAGATTGCATTAAGCCCGAGAATTGCATTTGTACCCGAGAATTGCATTTGGCCCGAGATTGCATTTGGCCCGAGATTGCATTTGGCCCGAGATTGCATTAAGCCCGAGAATTGCATTTGGCCCGAGATTGCATTAAGCCCGAGAATTGCATTTGGCCCGAGATTGCATTTGGCCCGAGATTGCATTAAGCCCGAGAATTGCATTTGAGCCCGAGAATTGCATTTGGCCCGAGATTGCATTTGGCCCGAGATTGCATTAAGCCCGAGAATTACATCTGGCTCGAGAATTATATTTGGCCCGAGATTGCATTTGGCCCGAGATTGCATTAAGCCCGAGAATTGCATTTGAGCCCGAGAATTGCATTTGGCCCGAGATTGCATTTGGCCCGAGATTGCATTAAACCCGAGAATTACATCTGGTTTGAGAATTATATTTGGCCCAAGATTGCATTGGCTCGAGAATCGCATTGTGCCCGAAATTGCATTGTGCCCGAGATTGCATTAAGCCCGTGACCGTATCGAAACACAACAAGCTACCATGGTACAAATTATTCAGAAGCTATCAAACGTCATGATATGCCACTCAAAACAGATATGCTTCCTTTAATTTCTGCTTAACATGCTCCGAAGGCGTCATAGTCTAAAGGCATCATTTCCATGGCCTACGGACATCATTTCATGGCCTAAGGATTTACTTTCTGCTTATCATACTCCAAAGGCGTCATAGTCTAAAGGCATCATTTTCATGGCCTACGGACATCATTTCATGGCCTAAGGATTTACTTTCTGCTCGTCATACTCCAAAGGCGTCATAGTCTAAAGGCATCATTTCCATGGCCTACGGACATCATTTCATGGCCTAAGGATTTACTTTCTGCTTGTCATACTCCAAAGGCGTCATAGTCTAAAGGCATCATTTCCATGGCCTACGGACATCATTTCATTGCCTAAGGATTTACTTTCTGCTTGTCATACTCCAAAGGCGTCATAGTCTAAAGGCATCATTTCCATGGCCTACGGACATCATTTCATGGCCTAAGGATTTACTTTCTGCTTGTCATACACCAAAGGCGTCATCGTCTAAAGGCATCATTTTCATGGCCCGCAGACATCATTTCATGGCCTGAGGATTAATCTTACGTATCATGGCCCTGAGATATCATCGCTAAAGACATCATTTTTACCGTCTTAAACAACCTTCCATAGTTTTAAAGGGAACCTGCATCATGTTTTACTTTATTTATTATTTAAATGTTAATCCTTTATCTAGTTATAATAGAAATTACAGGCACCGAAAGCTGAACAAGCCAGGAAACGAGATTAACCATCGTATTCGCTTCCAAAACACAGCCTTTCTTATCCTTATATCACCAACACTGGGCCGTCGCTCACATCCTATTCTCAGCTAATCGACTCGTGCCAACTACGTCTTCGTCCAGAGGTTCGGTTGTATATCTCCTCTAGGAGCCTCGTTCATTTCTAAATCTAGAACTACACACGACCTGATTCTCGTAAGATTCGAGAAGCAACTTGAAACCGAAGTCTCGGCTGCAGCTCTTTTATAATTCCCCCTTGTTTCTCCAATTTCGAAGAGTTACGCCTCTGGTCGGACAAAATTGGCTACTAAGTCAACATTCCTTGCCCGATAACTCATCCTTCATTCCCGAGCAAGGAAGGGGCAGCTGTTGACACCAAATTTTGACCTCCCTAAAACCTTTTTGGGTTGTTATTTTACTAGTTATTTTTACTTTTAAAGCTTAATTTTTCTCACGTATTGCTTTTATTTACTAAATAAATCATGTATTTTATCATCGTCTTGACACTTTTTAAATCCGTATGCAATTTATAAATATATAATTTATTTCCTATTATTACTATTTTATCATAAATTTTGTATAATATTACATGTCATTAATTTTACGTACAATATATATATTCGTAATTAATTTTAAATAAAATTCTTTGCCCGATAATTATCGTCAGTTATTATTTTATCTATTAAATTATATACGTAGTATTTTTATTTGTTAAATAGCAGCCCAAATTTAATTTTCTGCCCAATTTATTTAAATTCTAGCCTCCTTTTATTCAATTTCTTTCAATTCTAGCCTAAATTGAGTCAATGTAGCTCAATCCCAAATCCAATTTCAATTGCCCAATTCATTTAACCCGCCTGACCCGCCTGACCCGCCTGACCCGCCTGACCTGACCCAGAATCCTTGTTTTGATCTCAACCGTTGATCTAATCTAGTTAAACGGTTGAGATTAAACCCCCTTTATATTTCCTTTTTTAATTATAACCCCTCCCAAACCCTAACCTTCATTTTTTTTTCCACTTTTCAGCCGCCTCTCTCCCTCTTCTCTCTTCTCCTCTTCTCCATCGCTACCGCCGCTCCACCATCGCCGGTGAAGCGGCCACCAACAACACCGCCCCGACGAAACCGCTGCTGATTCCACCATTCACCAGCGGCCTATCTCTTTTCTCTCTCCCTCTGCCGCTGCTCCATCATCGGCGAAATCAGCCACCACCACCCTCATCCCCATCATCTTCCCCCTCTCTGTCATCACTACCGCCAACTCCGGCTACCCTCACCGCCGCTTCACCATCACCGGTGAAGCAGCCACCGTCAAAACCCCATCGCAACTACCACTTCATATACCACAAACCACCACCATAAACGTCACCCCCAGCTCTCTCCCTTCTCTCCTCTATTTCCACCATCGTCGGCCCTCCTCAACCGGTGAGCAAACCTCAAATGCCGCCACCACCCTCTTACCCTAGTCGGCACCACTACCAAAAACCGTTATCCCCCTCACTCTCCTCTTTTCTCCCTTGCCGACGAGCGGCGGCTCGTTGTCGCCGCCTCGTTTCTCCGATAAAAACCCCACCACCAAAACTCCGCCGACTACGACGGAAACTTCCTCCACAAACAGTCGCCTCCATCACCAGTTGGGTGAGCGATAAAACTCAAAACCCCAATAGTTTCCTATTTCTCCGATGAATGGCGGATGATTTCGACTAACTGAACAACGGATCTTGCAGATCCAACTAAGGTCTGACTTGGGTCTTTATTTGTGCTCAGGCATATCATCGTCTTCTCCATCTCATGCTCTTCTTTACAGGTTTTGAAGATTCGAAATTCATCTGCAAGAATTTGTGTATTGTTGTTTAATTATTATTTTTGACTTGTGTGGCCGTCTATACAACATGTTGAAAACCCTGATTTTACAAACCTTTACTTTAGACTTAATTCTGGAATTCCAAGTATATGTGTTTTCCTTGTGTGCTTTGATTATTTTGAGCCATTTGTATGTCGAATTTGATTTCTAAGCGGCTGGACTTGTCTATTTTACTCTCGTCTGCGGCCTCAGCATTATGTTCTACACTTTGAACAATATCCTGTTTACTAGTTTGTTAGAACGTAATTCGTACCCATGTCGGAGAAATTTTGTTATTTTTCCCTCTTTTACAAAGCTATGATTTTGTTCGTTGACTGATTCTGTCAATTTGAGTCGTAATTGGGCATGATTGATGTTTATTATTCTTTCCTTGTATAAATGAGATAACATTGACACCTGTTTATTTTTGGCAAATTTCGACTTGTTCGTTCCCTCCTCCTTGAAATCAAATTTGGATATTACTGATTAATTTCAGCATCATAACTGTCTAATTGATCTCGTTTCCTTAGTTGGATTGAAATTATTGTGGTACCTGGTTATTCTTGGTAAACTTGGATATGTAATTGATCCACCAGCATGCCTTTCATCCCTTTGATTGATTTCTCTTTCTTTTCATGGAATAGAGTAGCTTAGTATTCGGATAATTATGGTAAAATGCTGACATGTTTATTTCATACGACTATCTAATTTTGGAAAAAGATTTTGGGTTGAAAACTTTTTTTACTTAGTTATTTATGGTAAATTCGAACCTGCCTCACATGCTTATTGATTTTTCTATTAAAGAAAGAGCTCCCTTGATTTATGATTCTGATTTTTTCTTGCCTTTGAAAAAGCCCCTTATCTTTCAACTATAAAAACAGCCCCTCTTAATTATTTTAGGGAGACGGTACACACTACTTACTCTCATATTTTAGAACTTTTCTTCTTGGCTGATAAGTTGACTGATTGCTAAGTGTGGGACTTCGAGTATTCTCTTGTTTGTTTGCTGTTAACTGGTTAGTTTCTATCGATGTAGATTTAAATTTATATACATGATCACTTGTAACTTTAAATATGTGTATTAGTCCATCTATGCTTATCTATAAATCATTAGAGAGCATGTCTATAGGATTGCACCTAGAAGTTGCTTCATGTTGGCTTTGATATGTTTTCTCGTTCATGAGCTATTAAATAGATTAGCTATCTCTTGTTTATGTTGGCTGTTGGTTAATTTATATGAGTACACTCTTGGTTTGTCTTTGTGGTATTTGGGTGGAATATGGAGGTCCTAATACATCCCTATTCCTTGACATAAGCACTGCCTAGGATCTGTGAGATCCTCAGGAACTTGACATGTCAAAGTTGGGCCTTATGGGTTGAATTAGGATCCTCCAAACTCTACGTTCATATTCGACAGAATGAAGATGGGAAGCGATGAAGAGTTGCCTGGGATTGATAGATCTTTATAGAACTTTAGGTTTTATTAATTATGTTATGCTTTTATATTCATTCATTCGGGCCTGTAATAACTATTGTATAAACTCTGATGACGTAATGAAAGCTTTAGGGGACTGCTATGGGGAGGGGCAAACTATGTGCTATGTGTTCTGTCTAAATTGAAAACGTAGAAGGCATGCCTATAGATATTGATTAAATGGTGGTTAACTTAATAAGGAATTCTAGCATATGGTAATTTGGTATAATAGGTTCCATGTACATGTTAAATTCGACGCTCGCAACTTTTGGTTCTGCATGTTATTTACTTCTGCCAAATCGTTTCTATAGCATGTTTTAAGTTGTAAACACAGTTTCAGTAAATAAACTAGTTACCATATTTTAGTTTATAAAATTAGTTTCAGCATTTAAGAATAAACTAGTTACCATGTTGTAGGTTTTTTTTTAAAAAATCATCTTCATCTTTTAAGAGTCAGAAATCATGTATAAGTTAAAACTTGTTTCAGAATTTTAATTCATTTATTCATCCGTTTTAGCATATTAAAATCAGTGTTCTGAGCACTTTAGATAACATGCCTATAGGATCTACACCAACTCACTGTTTTAATTTAAAACATTGTGCCTATAAGTTAAGTTTGTTTCAATATTTTATGTTTTTTAGCTATCGGTTTCAACATGTCCAAATCAGTGTTTTGTGTACTTTAGAGAAGCATGCCTATAGGTTTTAATTCAATTTCAGCATAAAAGCCATGCCTATAGGATTTAAATTCGTTTAGCAGTTTAACTTATTTAGATACCATGCATATAGGATTTAACGTGCTAAAATAGAAACCTTGCCGACAAGTTTACTCTAGCTTCAGCATATAATTTAATTAACCATCATGTCTATAGCTTTAAAACAGTTTCAGTATGTTAAATGACCAATTATCATGTTTGTAAGGTTAGATTTATTTTCAGGATGTTAAATAATTAGAGATTTTGCTCATAGGTCTCAAATAATAAATTTTCTGCATATCTGTATTATTAGAAATCACGTTCATAGATTTAGTGAAAGTGATAATTTTTTAAACATGTTAATCACTTAGGTATCTTTTTAATTAATTTGGAGGCTTATATGAGACCTTATGTGCTACTTGCGTAAAAGTCCTTGTATGTCTTTTGTATGACGTTAACTCGAGTCTAATTAGTAGCCTTAGGTTTTATTTGTCTAGACCCATATTCAAATAGTAGTCCAATGCCTCTTGGATATTAAGTCGGGACGGGTAGGCATACTAAGGTACGCTAGATTTTTCATTTCTTTAGTGCGCTCCTAGGAATAATAATCTTAATAACCAATTTTAGGCGGGTAGATAGACGGATATGATGGAAATCGACCCGAGCAGAATACGACAATGTCTTTGGAATTGTCTCCGATAATAAGCCGGGCGCTGATCCGAATAGGTTAAAATTAACCTAAGTTTGTTTCTTTCTATTTGTTTGGTCTTAGTTAACTAAGTCACTTAGTAATTAGGTCTCTTTTCCTATATCATTGTGTCACTTCTGACTTCTCGCTTATCTGATCTTTTCGTTTATTTATTTATTTGCGTTAATTCGTGTATGATTTTCTCACTTAGATTTTAGTAATTAAATTGTCTTAAATACTTGCTTCAAAAATAAAGTTTTACTTGTTTAATTACATAGTCTTTAGTTTAATTAATTGACCTATTATTTATCACCTATTCCCACATAAATAACGAATCCGGCAGGGACCCAAAATTGTGGACCTCGAAAGGTGCTTAACACCTTCCTTTCGAGGTAACTTGAACCCTTACCCGATTCTCTGGTTGCGTAGACTTAAAATCTAATTTAATTGTAGTTAGTTAGAATGGCGCCCTAACGCGCCTTAAATTCGTTAGGTGGCGACTCTTCACCCTCTCTTCCTAAAAGAGAGTTGTCACGTCGAAACCCGCTTTTCCGCGAGGAAAAAGGGGCGCGACAGTATCGCCAACTTTGTTTTGATGAGTAGATTATGTTCTTGTTATTTTGATTGCTATTCGGGGCTTCTCGATGTAGTTAGGGCTCGGGTGTTTGATTTCCAGCAGCTATTCATTGGACGTCCGGTAGGTTACAACTTACCTACCTTAGATTTTACTTATATAGAATATAATTGTACTATTTAGCATCCTTGGGTTGGATTTATTAGGTTGGCACTCCAGACCTTGTCCGCCTTCTTTCTATCCGCTCTTACTTCCTACATTTTGTTTTAATATTTGAGCTAGTTGGTAGCATTACCCCTTGTGGCCCTGTGTGGCCTTTGTATATTCCTTTGGATATTAAATTGTGAGACATTTGGGAAATGTCCATGAATCCCAGGCATTGAAACGCGATTATGAGCTAGTTAAATGTGTTGTAGAGAGGATTGAGCCTTTGCAGGGCCGGTAGGTTGATTATGACCTATTGACCTATTGGTTTTATTCGAGCACATGATTATTATCATGAAAAGGGTTTTTCTGCATTGGTTTTACTACTACAAGACTGTGGGTCTGACTATCACAAGTTTTCTAATATTTGCATGGCCCCGAGGGCCCATTTTTAGTATAAATGTCTTTAAATGGATTTAAAACTAGGTTTATGGTTTACTTGAGATAAAAGATATTAAATGATGGTTTTCACACTAATTCTCAACTCGGCTGGGCCAGAGTACTAGACATGTCTTTATTGCTGATTTTTGAGCTGATACTAGACTCGACTAGCCTGGAGTGCTAGACATGACTTCTTCACTGATTTTTAGACAATACTAGGCTCGTCTGGGCTGAAGCGCTAGACATGACTTTACTACTAATTTTAGACTCTGATAGATTCCGAGAATGCATATTGAGATATTGAGAGTTTTCATGTGATTGCAGAGACCTCCATGGACCTTACCGATCTGGACTAGGGGCTACGGGCTGAGAGTACTAGAAGAGGTGTATACGGGAGAATAGAGGTATATGGGGAAGCCTTCCATAGGTCCTACATGCTGGGCCTACAAGCATTAGAGGAGGTGCATAAGGTACCACTAGCACTTCATATCATATCAAACATTGTTTGCATGTTTCAACCCTTATTTGCTGTTTGCTGAGTGTATGCTCTGGTAGTATGGGATGTCGGAGGGTTTGTTTTCACTTGTATGTATTCCTCGAGTGTATGGGCACCCATTGGGCTTGTAGTTAGATTAGTTTTACTCATTCATATTATAGTTACTTATTGGCTTACTTTCTGACCATCCTTCCCTTGTGAGTTGTATTTCAAGCATGTTTATGTTTAGTTGCTTTTCCTTCTCCCCTGTTATTTGAAGTTACCGTTACACTGCCCTGTTCATTAAATTTTCTGTATATATTTTATTGTTGCAAGGATTTAGTTGCGTTCTCTACTCTCTCACTTGTGTTCTGTGATATATCTTTTGTGGCTATCATAGTATACTTGTATTCTCTATGCTTTCTATTTGTTGCTAGATTCCGTGTGCTTTCCTCTATTTGCTTCTATGACTTCTTCTTTCTTATCTGCTATATACTGCTTTTATATTATATCTATGCTCAGTCAGCCTATGATGCCTACTAGGTACCCGTTGCTTATGCAATTGGTGCTCATACTAGACTTTTGTATATTCCTGGTGCAGATCCTAGTGTGGACCATCGTCGTTGTTGTGGATACTTGTGCATCGCTTTTGGAAATCTCATACATAGGGTGAGCTCCTGGCAGTCGGGGCTTGGCCATATCTCTTCTTTTGGCACTATTTACTCTTTTTCATATTCAGAGACAGTTGTACATTGTATTCTCATACTCTCCCTTTTGTACTCTATATATATAGTAGTGGCTCCTGTACTTTTGATACCAAGTCATGAGATGGTTTAGTTTCTTTTTATATATCTAGATTTCTTCCTTCTGCTTTGCTTTCCTTATATTGCTTCCGCTTATTATGCTTCTTATGCACGTTTACTTAGAGTGTAGCCTATTACTAACCATTTTGGGCTACGAGGATTGGTTTTCCTATAGAATAGTTGTAGATGCTATCATGACCTGAGAAATTGGATCATAACAGTCACACATATTGCAAAATATTTATGGACTAATACACAAAATACTAAAATATTCCTTAATTCCTATTTCGTGACACATATAGTCTAAAAAAAGTGATGTGTGCCTTTCCAAAATAATATGCATCATTTAATAATGCGACACTACATTGGAGTAAAAGTCTCACAAAAGGCAAAGTTACTCGATTCTTGGATAAGTTGACTACCAGTAATAACCACCCATGGATTTGAGGGTGACTATATTGAATGGATCCTCCCTTCCTTAATAAAAAATTTCAGTTTCAAACTCTGTGAATAGAGAAATTCTTTCTAAACATCATTTTCCCTTTAAATGGGTCCTGTGCATGCGCGAATTCTAATTAATTACCTAGTGAGTTTTGAATACCATATGAGTACGAAAAAAATCAGTAATTAACCTTTTTTTGCATAGTCACAAAAAAATGAGTCACTTAAATTCCTTTTGACATCATAAGATGCAGAGTAGGACCTTGAAAGAGCATTCAAGCTAATTCAAGTGTGTGTTGACATCCATCCCAGGGTGGAGCTAGAGGGGAAAAGTGGTTAAATAGCAAAATCTGATATATAAGGTCAATAGATTAGCGACAAAGTTTATAGCTAATTACCTTTTCATTGAAACCCTTATCACCAAAAACTCATACACATATATAAGATTTTTTGTTGTGTATACAGTAAATGATGAATTCCCTCGATGAAAAATCTATTAGTGTCACTGGAGCCATTGTGTTAAGACTCAAATAGTTTACATGTTGATGCATTGAGATAACTTAATTGTTAACTCAGGAGTACTTTAATAAATTAAACCAAACACAATGATCACATTAATAAGAAATGCAACAATAACATACTAATTGAAATCCCACAATTGAGATCTAGGGAAGATAGGATGTACTCTAACCTTACCGTTATCTTTTTTTGGGGTAGAGAAAATATTTTCCGGTAGACCCTCGGCTAACAAAATATATAAACAACAAGCAGAATTTAAAGAAAATACTGATAACAAAAAAACAAAATGAATGAAGCAAAAATCTAATAGGAAATAGACGTTCATAAAAATGCAACATGTATATATTACTCAAGATCAAGATCTCAGAGTCCACATCAATTTAATGAAATTAAACACACTAAAATACATTAATTTTTGGGATTTATCGCTCCTTGTGTAGTAGAAGCTTCCATCTTTTTCATGGACCAGCAAATGCACCTATGAGTAATACAAACAGGTACTAGAGTTCTAGGACAATGTGCTTCACAGTCCTTTGGAGTATCACATTCATGAATTGGTTAAACCTTGAAGGATGGAATATCTGTAGCTATATAAAGAAAAATTAATTAAAAATAATTCTTTGTTAGTCCTCCCCCCCCCCCTATAAGGGAATGTAAAAAATATGTTCAGCCTATCTTGCTGCAAGTATCAATGGTTAATGTCACAATTTAAATTTCTGACCTATAGGTCAGATAGAGATAACTTTACCATTGCTTCAATGAAAAATAAAATAGCATATGAATGATTAATAAGAATTGAGAAATTAACCTATGGTGATCTGCAACAAAGCTACAAGGAAAGCAGACTTCATCACAATTTTTGCCATATTTTATTTTTTACTATTCCACTTTCTAAAAGAATAACTATTATTAACTTTGGAATGATTTGGAGAAAGAGCTTGTTTAGCATTATATATATATATATAGTGGTAGATAAATAAAAGAAAAGCATGCACGAGATAACATAATCTAATTAAATAATATAAATGTAATTAGTAACCATATTCCAAGATCAAATTATTTCAGTTGGGCAATAATTATTTTTTTGGGGTAACTGATTTGAATAAATTTTGCTAATAAAAACAAGTGGTAAATGACATTAATTAGTAGTCAATACAAAATTTAATTAATAAATAATTAAAAAATAATCAATCTTCACATGTGAAAATGATAGAATATGGGTCATTTAGATTTTAGGGTTTGACCAAAACTCAGTTGAGTTTAAGTTAATATAAAATATTATTTCACACTATATCAATCAATTGTATATATAACATAAACTCCAATTGCGTTTTGGTTCGAGGTGACCTATATATTTTATTTTTTATTTTTTTTTGAACAAAAGCCACATTAATGGTGTGGGGATAGGCCAGGATCCTACATTATATTTTATAGAAAAATAGTACATGAAGGAGAACATAGACCTTTGCCTCCAATACAACAGGTGAACTGGTGTTTACCATAAAACAAAAATTGTGATCATAGAGAAAAAGTTTATAGGAGGAACTATCCAAAAGAAACTAATAAACTGAAATCGATTAGTATTAAGCTCTACCATAATTAATAGTAAAGTTCTTTCTTTGTGCTTTAATTCAAAACACATACTCTTTCCTTTTTAATTTGTTTGTATGGTTTTGACTCGAAATTGAGTTTAAGAAAGAAAAGTAGATTTTTGAATCTTGCGATCTTAAACTCAAGATATGTCAAATGTACCAAAATCTCCTTTGATCTTATAGTTTTAAACATGTCATGTGAAAAGTTAAAATTAAAGATTTGTCAAAAAAAGAGACATTCTTTCTAAGCGGAGTGCAAAGGAAAGTAGTACAACTAAATTGAAATGGTGGGATTAAAACCTTTGATGTTATTTAATCTCAAACAGAGACAGTTGCACATATTTCAAAAAAATTATGGACAAATATACACAAAAAACTAAAATAATCTTTAATTCCTATTTCACGACACATAGAATAAAAAAAGCAACGTCCACCTTTCAAAAATAATGTGCATCAAGTAATAGGTCGTCACCGATGGACCCACAAATTTGAGCTCAAACATAGTAGATTGCACATATTCCGAAAAAATCATGGACTACTACACATGGAAAACCAAAATAATCATTAATTCCAGTTTCGTGACACATATCTAGTAAATAAAGCCAACTATGCTTTTCAAATATAATGCACATCATTTAATAGGTCATCACTGTTGAACCCACAAAATTTGAGGTCAAATAGAGTCGGTCCCACATTTTTTTTGGAAAGTTTATGGACTAATACATACAAAAAACCAAAATAACCCTTAATTCCTATTTCGTGATACATGTGGAGTAAAAAGAGTGATGACTGCCTTTTGAAAAAATATGTATCATTTAATAGGTCATCACTAATGGACCCACACAATTTGAGCTCAAACAAAGGCGGTAGCACATATTCCAAAAAATTCAAGGAATAATACACATGAAAAATTGAAATGATCCTTAATTCCTATTTCACAACACATATGGAATAAAAAAGAGACATCCGCATTTCTAAAAGAATGCACATCATTTAATAGGTCCTCACCGATGAATCTAAAAAAATTGAGTTCAAACAGAGTGGGTCGCACCTATTCCAAAAAAATCATTGACTATACACATGAACAATTAAAATAATCCTAAATTCCTATTTTGTGACACATGGAGTATAAAGCGATGCCCTCCTTTTAAAAATAATATGCATCACTTAATAGGTCATCCCCGATGGACCCATAAAATTTAAATTTAAATATAGTCGGGCACACATATTCCTTAAAAAGTTTGGACTTATCGCACGAAAAATCAAAATAATCCTTAATTTCTATTTGAGACACATATGAAGTAAAAAATGTAATGAACTTTCAAAAATATTGCACATTATTTAATAAGTTGTCATAGATGGGCCCTTAAAATTTAACCCAAAAATGAGTCGACCACACCTATTCTGAAAAATTCATGAAATAATACGCACGATAAACAAAAATAATCCTTAATTACTATTTTGTGATATATATGGAGTAAATGAAACCGACATCCGCCTTTTAAAAATAATATACATTATTTATTAGGTTGTCACTAATGGACCTACAAAATTTGATATAATAAACTTTCCAATCATTTGCGCATTTTTGCTTTCTTTACACTGTTAGAGCTTACCTGTAGGGGCCCCAAGTTATTTATGACTTGTTGGGACCGATAGTTTGGTGCCTGAGCCGTTATTTAGGTCTTTATGACCATTTTTCGATTTTAGAACTTTAACTTATGAAATCATTGACTTTAGTCAACATTCTCAGCAAACATTCTCAGAATCGAATTTTGACAGTTACGTTAGCTCCAGAACATGGATTTTAGTCTAGTTAGACCCTTGGTCAGGGCCTAGGAGCTTTTGGTATAGTTTTATCTCACACTTTGAGATTTTAGGCTAGTTGTAGATGGAAGTTTAACTTTTTTCAACAATCAGAGAAGACGGGCTCGAATGAGAATTTCATCAGTGATGTCAGCTCCAGAACATTGACTTTGGGCTAGAGAGACCTTTGATTTGGGTGTCGAGGCTTCCAGACTCGTTTTGGGCTATAAGGTTTGGTAAAAAGTTAGTTATTGGGTGTGGGGCCCACTTTTTATTGAAACAATCTCTATTGGGAGTTTCATTGATTCTATTGAGTCAGGAATGTCATTTCTGGTATGGTAGAATTTCTAGTTTATTTCCACGGGGTTTGGAATAATCCCCGAGAGTGTGATCAGAGAGATTTTGTGTTGAGTCTGCAGCTGATTGTTGCTGTTTCTAGTATAGGTGTGGCTGTGGTGCTTTGGCCACACTTGTGCAGCTGCACCTACACCCTAGGTGTCGCACCTACGCCCTAGGTGTCACACCTGCAGTGCTGCTGATATCGACTGGGGGTACACGTGCGCTCCTTCTCCTTCACCTACGGTGTTGCCCCTGTGGCATATGTACCACACCTGCAAGGTTGGAGATTTCATTGACCTCTGTATCTGCGGTGGTCTAGGTGCCACTATAGTGATGCACCTGCGTTATTATGACCACAGGTGCACTGATCACTGGTAGCTTTAAATGGGTCATCTATCTCGTTCTTCTACGTTTCAAATCATTTTCCTCCCTTCCAATTGAGCTCTAAGCTCCAAATTACAAGGTAGAACCTCTTTAGGCTGGTTGGGTGACTATTTTCCTTGTCTGTGGTTGATTTCTGCCATAAATTGTATATTTTTCCACCCTTTTTTCTGTTAAATTCTTCCATTGATTCTTAAATTATTCTTGGGATTTAGGGGGTGTTTTAGGCCCTTTCCTTACCTGAATTATGCGCAATTTTTGAGCTTGTGTTCGTGGCAGTTGGGAAACTCGTGGTAACTTCCATTTTCAATTTCGAGTTGCAGGGCCCACAGGCTCATTTTTTACTCGGATTTTGACCCAGATAATTATTAGCATTATGGGTATTGATAGCTTTGTATTGATGAGTAGATTATGCTTTTGGTAGTTTGATTGCTATTCGAGGCTTTTCAAAGTAGTTTGGGCTCAGACAACGTCTTTCCTGCAGTTATTCATGGGACACCAGGTAGGCTATGGCTTACCAATCATAGACTTGGCCTATATAGAATGTAATTGTACTATTTAGCTTATCCCTTGGTTGGGATTACTAGGTTGGCATTCCAGACCTTGTTTGCTTCCAGTCTGTCCGTTGTTATTTCTTTTCCTTTAGTATTTGAGCTAGTACGGTAGTACTACCACCTTATGGCCCTGAGTGGACTTTGCATATGCTTCTGGATCATAGATGTTGGGATATTTGGACCTGATTCATGATTGCTAGCTGGTTATCTTTGTTGTAGAGTGGATTGAGCCTGTGCAAGGCTAATAAGTTGATATTGAGCTGTTAGTTGTATCCGACCATAGAATCATCATGAAAAGAGATTTTCTACATTGGTTATTACGACTACATGTATACAGGACTGACTATCATCCATTTTATAGCCTTGCATGGCCCCGAGGGCCTGTTTTTAGTTATTGGTGGCTATAAATGGACTTAATCTTGGTTTAATGGATCTTCTTAAAGTAAAAGGGATTAGATGTTTGTTTTTCACATTGATACCTGAGACGATACTAGACTCGGCTAGGACGAGTGATAGACATGGTTTTATTACTAACTTTAGACCCGGATTGACTCTGAGCATGCATGATGAGATCTTGGGAGTTGGTATGTGGTACAGATACCTCCATGGACCTTGTTGATTCAGACTAGAAGCTACAGGCCGAGAACTCCAAAGGAGGGGTATACGGTGGAGTCGTGATATACGAAGGAAGCCCTTTCATGGGTCCTACCTGCTAGGCTTACGTGCATCAGAAGAGGAGCATATGGTACCACTGGCACACCATATCATATCATTCCTTTATGCATGGTTCCACCCCTTGTTTGCCATTTGCTGAATGTACTCTCCAGTATTCTGGGATACCAGTAGGGTTTGTCTTCACTTGTATGTATTCCTTGGGTGTATGGGCGCTCATTGGGATTGTAGGCAGATTAGTTTTACTTGCTCCTATTCTAGTTACCTGATAGTTTACTTTTTGATCATCCTTACCTTGTGAACTGTATTGTTAGCATTTTTGTGTTTAGTTGTTTTTCTTTCTCTCTCTTTACTTGAGGTTACCGGTACACCGCCCTGTTCATTAAGCTTTCTTTATTTATTGTATTGCAAGGATACAAGTGCGTTCTCTACTCTTCCCTTGTATTATGTGATACATATTTTGTATCTAGTCTTAGTAAACTTGTGTTCATTTATGCCTTCTATCTATTGCTAGCTTCCATATACTTCACTCTATTTGATTATGTGACCATTTTCTTCCCTTATTTTATATCTACTACTTTTACATTTTATATATGCTTAGTTGGCCTATGATGCCTACTGGGTACCCATTGCTTATGCAATTGCTTCTCATACTACACTTCCGCATCTTACTGGTGCAAATCCTAGTATGGGCCATCGCTATTGAAATGGAAACCTCGTGCAGCTTTTGACTATCGGAGACATAGGGCGAGCTCCTGGTAACCTAGGCTTGGCTATATCTCTTCTTTTGTCATAGTTGACTCTTTTGTATATTAAGATACAGTTGTATATTTTACTTTTTCACTCTCTTGTCCTCTGTATCTTTAGTAGTGGCTTCTGTACTTGTGATACCGGGTCGTGGGATGGTGTAGTTTCCTGTATATATTTAGGTGGTTTTCCTTTGCTATGCCTTCTTTACCATCTTATGCTTATTATCCTTATTGTGTGTGATTCACTTAGGTTGTGGCCTAATACTAATTGTTCTGGGATACGGGGATTAGTTCGTCTACAAGGGGATTGTAGGTGCTAATATGACCTGAGAAATTGGGTCATGACAACTTGGTATCCTAGTCTAGGTTTAGTGGTGTTGTCAGTATAGGAGCCAATGTCTAGTAGAGTCCTGCAGATAGGGGTGGAGACATCCGTACCCTATCTTCGGGAGGTTACAGTGACATTTTAGGAAACATGAGTCTTCTCTTGCCTCTATATCATGCGTCTTATCCTAGATGGTTTCTTGGAATCTCATTTGTTCCGTTCACTCTTCCACAGATGGTTCGTATGAGATATTCAATAGCAGACGAGGGTGAGTCTTTATCACCGGCATATTCGGCAACAGCTAGGGGTTGGAGTAGACGTAGAGGTAGAGGTCGAGGACATGCCCGAGCAGTGGAAACAATTAAAGCTTCTGAGGTTAAGTATCAGCCTGAGCAAGTTCCAGACCAGCATCCCATGGACCAGGTAGTAACACAGGCACCACCAGAGCCAGTAGCAACATCAATATCAACACAAGCACCAGCCCTAACTCTTACACCAGACATCCAGAGTTTGCTTTTTCAGTTATTGAGCATTGTTAGGGGTCAAACTTCTGATATTGCCCAGAGATCCGCTCAGGGGGCAGCTATCACGCCTCGAGGCTACCCCTAAGATGCAATATGGTGCTTTAGATCCACAAGTAACCCTAAGCTAACCCATGGTCTAGAATAAATAAACATTTTTATAAAATAGCATATGTGCGAAAGCTAAACTGATAAAACCATAAAAGTTTAAAACATTTGAATATTTGTAAAGTCTGATTGTATAAGATGAAACACTAACTCTATGTTTGAAAGCCTCTTTCTGAAATCAGTTGCTGGGATAAGCCCCCAATAAACTCTAAAAGTTCGGAAACTATAACTAAAGACTGAATAAATAAAGCATAAATCTCGTCCTCAAAGTATAAGGACTCACCAAATATTCTGGTGAAAGGACTGGAGGGTCGTACTAAGCGTGGTCTAGATGTTGAGCGCCTGAACCTACATTATAGTAGGATGTAGCACAAAAGTATGCGTCAGCATTCTGAATGTATTGAGCATGCAAGATATGCACAAAACCATATACATAGATATATACTAAACATGATAAATAAGCCGAGACATGAGACTTAAAGATAAACTGATGCAATGAACAAGTATTAAACATGTATCTGAATAATGTTGAACTGTACTAAATAACTGAAGGACTGAATACAAGGTCAATGCAATACTGAATCTGAAATGTGGGAGAAACTATTAACTGATATACCCCAAACAGAGCTAGCTATGGGGCTAACCTGTAACCCTAGATTGAAGGGTGTTCATACCTTGCCAAGGGTACAAACATATACTAGCGTGGATCCAATAATCTGATGTCCAACAAGGGACTAGGGTGTGAAGCCTGATCTGACGGGTGACCCTTTTAGAACATACGGTGGCACCGTAGTTCTGAGACTTAGGAACTTCTACTAAAGGTCTTAGCCTAAACTGACGGGTGAGGCTTTATCCCCTCGTCCGCCCGGTGCTAACTCTACTTCCAACTGAATATGTAAGTAAGCAATATAACTTACATCTTGGACAGCTCAGATACTAACTTTATGAGAATGCACAATATGCTGAAAGTGAGGGCATTCTAATCATGAAGTTCTGAATACAGGAATGCAGTTCATAAATCATAGTTCAAGGTATTGAATTTAACAACATGCTTAGGGTCTGAGAATTCTGAATGTATAAAAATGCTAGACTTTCAAGAAGACATGTAATAGGGTTCACTCATAATAGGGAAACTGAAATAGAAAGGAATTCATCGGACAATCTGAGGAACCATAGCTCTGAAAACTAAACTGAAAACTGGAGATGCTGAATTACTTAGGGACTCAATGGGTGAAAGGATACCCATTGATGAAATCTCACATACCTAGAAGTAAAATCTATGGAAGAATTCTTGGATTGGAGCCTGAACCTTGAAGAACCCTCTGCTTGTTCTTGAGAAGAAAGAAAGCTCTTTTTTCTCCTATTTTTGCTAAGTGTCGAATGTAATCTGAAGGAATGAGGGGTTTTGGTAGCTTTAGGCTTAAAATTAGTCTTAGGCTAGTAAAAATGTCATAACTTAGCCTTTAAAAGGGATAGGAAAAGTGGAATACCCCTAAGAATTAAAAAAAACTGCTAAAAAATCTAAAAACATCGATCCACAAATTAGTTGACAGGTCGTGGATCTGAACAATGGACCATCGACTGAGGCGTGGTTCTATCCTTATGTTCTGGGGGTCCTCTTGTCTGTTAATGCTATGAGTGATAGGATGGTCCATGATTCTGAATGATAGATTGTCCTTTGAGTCATGGTTCTTGGACCATAAACTGAGGGTCTTCTAAAGAGCTGGACCACGATTGACAGGATGAACCGTGGTTCTAAGCTACGGTCTATGGTTTATCCATGGTTCTAAGGTGGGAAACTGACACCTCTATGATGGCCAAATCCATGAGTGATAGGGCAGGCCATGGTTTCAAACCATGGTCCATGAAGTCAATTATGGAATGAAGGGGATCAATACTAGGATTCATACCATGGGTCAGATCACGGATCGTGATTCTGAACGACGGTCCGTGATCTTGATCGTGGTTTCTCAAAACATGGAATTTTTCTAAAATTTTTCTACTGAGTGTTGTACAATAGTTGGTTCATACTCTATGGTGTTATAATAAATCCCCCTTGGGATCATTCCTCCTCAAATGAAGACTACATTAGCTAAGTTTAGGGGGGGAGAAGAGCTGCAATCCCTACCGACTAGGTTCTAAAAGCTAAATTTTGACTGAATTGAGTCAAAGGACATGAAAATATGCTGAAAATGTAGGAAGAACTGAGGGAACATGAATCTAAGGTGAATCACATTAGAGTAAACTAGAACAATAGGGGAGGAGCTATTACCTCACGCTGAAGTTGAATCAGATGGGAAGAGGTGAGGGTACTTGGTCATCATAGCTTCTTCTGCTTCCCAAGTAGCTCCCTCAACTGACTGATTCATCCATAAAACTTCCACTGAAGTGACTTTCTTATTTCTCAACCTATGAACCTGGTGGTCAAGAATCTAAACTAGAACCTCTTCATAGGTGAGGCTATACTTCACACCCACATTTTAAAATGGCACAATCAATGTCGGATCACCAACACACTTCTTCAACAGTGAGACATGAAAGACTGGATGAGCCACTGCTAGTTCGGTTGGCAACTCTAACTCATAAACCATATTACCAACCCTCTTCAAGATTCTGTAAGGACCTACATATCAGGGATTGAGATTACTTTTCTTGCTAAATATCATCACACCCTTCATGAGTGACACTTTCAGGAAAACCCAATTATCAATCTGAAACTCTAAGTCCCTCCTCCACATATCTGTATAGGACTTCTGAAGGTTGTGCACAGTTTTTAGTCTATCCCTAATGAGATAAACTTTCTCCATAGTCTCATGAACTAAATCTATCCCAATCAAGACTATTTCACCTACTTCAAACCATTCAACATGTGATCTATACCTCCACCGATAAAGTGCCTCATACGGGGCCATCTGAATAATATAAAGCTATTATTGTAGGCAAACTCTATGAGAAGTAAGTGTTCATCCCAATTACCTTTGAAACTGATCACACAAGCCCTTAATATATCTTTTAAGGTCTAGATGGTATGCTCTACCTAACCATTCATCTGCGGATGAAATACTGTGCTGAGATTTACCTAAGTACCAAGACCTTTATGAAATGATCTCCAGAACTGAAATGTAAACTGAGTAGCCCTATCCGAAATGATAGACAAGGAAACCCCATTCAACCTGACTATCTCATAGATGTAAAGCCTGGTATAATCCTCTGCTGAATCTATAGTTTTGACAACTAAAAATGAGCAGACTTAGTCACCCTGTCCATAATCACCCAAACGGAGTCATGCTGCTGGTGAGTATGAGGTAAACCTATAATAAAATCCATATTGATCACTTCCCACTTCCAACTAGGAATGTTAATATCCTGAGTCACACTTCCAGGTCTCTGATGTTCTACTTTCACTTGCGGACAATTGGGACACTTAGCTATAAAATCTGTGATGTCTTTTTTCATGCTATTCTACTAACAGACTTCTCGTAGATCATACATCTTGGTGGCACAAAAATGAATATAATATCTAGACCTATGGGCCACCATCAGGATCCACTGTCTTGACTCATCAACATTAGGAACACATAAACAACCCTGGTAGGGAAGTACACTATCTCTCCCTTGGGAGAAAACCTCAACCCTCTGATGGTGGACCATACCTTTTAATTGAAGTAAGATAGCATCACGATCTTGCTTCTCCTTCACCTTGACTACTAGCAAAGATTATGACCAATTCAGAACTATCACATCGCCATCTGCTGTGTCCGTAAGGCAAAATCCTAAGGGATAAAGGTTATGAACATCCTTGTCTAATTCTTTCTTCTCTTCCTCAACATGTTCCACACTACCTATAGACACTCTGCTGAGGGCATAAACCACTATATTGGCCTTACTCGGATGGTAAAGCACATTCATGTCATAATGCTTGAGAAACTCGAGCCACCTTCTCTAAAAAAGATTCAACTCTCTCTGGGTGAACAAATATTGTAGGCTCTTATGGTCTGTAAACACGTCCACATAGACACCATACAAAATAGTGTCTCTCTAAATCTTTAAGGCAAAAACAACTGTTGCCAGCTCAAGGTCATGAGTCGGGTACAAAATAGTGTCTATAAATCTTTAAGGCAAAAACAATTGTTGCCAGCTCAAGGTCATGAGTCGGGGAGTTCTTCTCATGAATCTTAATCTGTCTTGAGGCATAAGAGATGAACTTACTAGGTTGCATCAAGACACAACCCAAACCGACTATGTATCCATCATAATACACAACAAAACCATCTAAATCCTCTGGTAGAATTAAAACTAAAGTTGTGAGCAACCTGGTCTTTAACTCTAGGAAGTTTTTCTCACACTCATCTGACAACTGGAACTTAACCTTTTAGTTAATGTAAGATTGGATCATGATCTTGCTTCTCCTTCACCTCGACTACTAGCAAAGATTCTGACCAATTTTGAACTATCACATCGCCATCTGCTGTGTCTGTAAGGCAAACTCCAAAGCGAAAAAGCCTATGAACATACTTGTCTAATTCTTTCTTCTCTTCCTCAACATGTTACACACAACCTATAAACACTTTGCTGAGGGCATCAACCACTATATTGGAATTACCCGGATGGTAAAGCACATTCATGTCATAATGCTTGAGAAACTCAAGCCACCTTCTCTAATGAATATTCAACACTCTCTGGGTGAAAAAATATTGGAGGCTCTTATGTTCTATAAACACGTCCACATGGACACCATTCAAATACTGTCTCCAAATCTTTAAGGCAAAAATAATTGTTGCCAGCTCAAGGTCATGTGTCAGGGAGTTCTTCTCATAAATCTTAAGCTTTCTGGAGGCATAAGATATGACCTTACTAGATTGCATCAAGACACAACCCAAACTGACTCTGGATGCATCATAATACACAACAAAACCATCTAAACCCTCTGGTAGAGTTAAAACTAGAGCTGTGAGCAACCTGGTCTTTAACTCTAGGAAGTTTTTCTCACTCATCTGACAACTGGAACTTAACCTTTTAATTGAAGTAAGATAGGATCATGATCTTTCTTCTCCTTCACCTTGACTACTAGCGAATATTCTTACCAATTATGAACTATCACATCGCCATCTGCTTTATTCGTAAGGAAAACTCCTAAACGAGAAATTCTATGAATATCCTGGTCTAATTCTTTCTTCTCTTCCTCAACATGTTACACACTACCTATAGACGTTGTGCTGAGGGCATCAACCACTATATTGGCCTTACCCAGATGGTAAAGCACATTTATGTCATAATGCTTAAGAAACTCGAGCCACCTTCTCTGATGAAGATTCAACTCTCTCTGGGTGAAAAAATATTAGAGGCTCTTATGGTCTGTAAACCAGTCTATATGGACACCATAGAAATAGTGTCGCCAAATCTTTTGGGAAAAAACAACTTTTTCTAGCTCAAAGTCATGAGTCGGGGAGTTCTTCTCATGAATCATAAGCTGTCTGGAGGCATAAGACATGACCTTACTAGGTTGCATCAATACACAACCCAAACCAACTCTGGATGTATCATAATACACAACATAACCTTCTAAACCCTCTGGTAGAGTTAAAACTGGAGCTATGAGTAACCTGGTCTTTAACTCTAGGAAGTACTTCTCACACTCATCTGACAACTGGAACTTAACCTTTTTCGGGGTAATTCTTGTCAATGGGGTATCTATGGATGAAAATCCTTCAACAAATCATCTGTAGTAACCAGCCAAACCTAAGAAGCATCTGATGTTTGTTGGAGAAGTGGGTCTAGGCCTGTTCTTCACTACCTCTATCTACTACAAATCAACTCGGATGCCTTCACTAGACACCATATGATGAAGGAAAGCAACTGACTTCAGCCAAAATTCACACTTACTGAACTTGGCAAATAACTAGCGGTCCTTAAGAGTTTGCAGCACAACTCTCAAATGAACTGCATGCTCTTCTTAACTCCAAGAATATACTAGGATATCATTAATGAAGATGATGTCAAACATGTCCAATTACTTCTTAACACCCTGTTCATCAAATTTATAAAAGCTGCAGGATCATTCATTAGTCCAAAAGACATAACTACAAATTCATAGTAACCGTACCAAGTTTGGAAAGTCGTCTTCAAAATGTCACATTCTCCGAATCTAAGCTAATAATAGCTGGATCTGAGGTCTACCTTAGAAAATAAACTAGCACCCAAAAGCTGGTCGAACAAGTCATCAATCTTGGAAATGGGATACTATCTCTTCATTGCGACTTTATTCAACTGATGGTAGTCGATGTATATCTTGAGAGAACTATCATTCATATGCACAAAAAGAATTGGATTACCCCATGGAGAGATGCTGGGTCTGATGAAGCCCTTATCTTGAAGTCCTTTCAATTGTTCCTTCAACTCTATAAGCTTGACTGGAGCCATTCTGTAAGGTGGAATTGAGATAGGTTAGGTATTTTAAATTAGATCTATTCCTAAGTCAATTTCCCACTCGGGAGGAACTCTGGGAAGATCTTCTAGAAATTGATTGACCACTGGGACTGACTCAAGGGTTGGGGTCTCAGAATCTAAATCCTTCACCCTAAAAAAATGATAGATACATCCTTTGGAAATCATTTTTTTGGCCTTAAGGTAAGAGACAAATCGACTTACAAGCATTGAGGTATTACCCTTCTATTCTAGGACTGGTTTATTTGGAAACTGGAACTGGACTATCCTTGTTCTATAATCAACTGAGGTATAACAGGAATGTAACCAATCCATGTCAAGAATAATATCATAGTCTGTCATTTCTAACTCTACAAGATCAACTGAGGTGACTTTCTGAGAAACTATGACTGGGCAATTTCTGTATACCCGTATGGTGATGACTGAATCACTGATTAGAGTAGAGACTAAGAAGAGTTCAGGGAGGATTTTTGGACTGACATCGAAGTCTACATCTATATAAAGAGTCACGAAGGAAAGTGTAGCTCTGGGATCTAATAATGCATAAACATCAGTATGAAAGACTCGTAACATACCCGTGATTATATAGGGGGAATCCTCATGGTCCTTTCGAGTATGAAGAGCATAAAATCTATTTTGGCACTTACCACCACCTGCACTAGATGAGGCACCCTACTGAGTTGAGCGACCTGCTGGAGGTACTATGGAGTTATCCCAATTCTACCGATAAACATACCTGCCCTTCAACGAGGCCATTGGGCACTTTTTTATTTTTTGGCCTGGCTTGCCATATCCAAAATAGTTCCCACTACTTGCCATAAACTCTCCTCGATGGTTCCAACCACACTTCTTGCAAACCGGATGCGTGCGCCAACTAATGACACTACCCTGGGACTGAGAGCCTGGTGCCCTATCTCCCTGGTCCTGCTTGAATTTAGGCACGAGAGCACTATCAGAGGATGGGGCTGGAGCTGAAGATTTGTGGTAGAACTAAGAGTGATTACCACCATCTGACCTCTGCTAAGAATACTAAATTAATCTATTCTAGCCCTCTTGTTGTCTCTCCCCCTTTCATTGATTTTTTCCTCCTCGATCTGGTGGGCATGAGTCATCAACCTAGAGATATCAATCTCCTTCACCATCATCATAGTTTTGCACTCCTTGACCACATCATCAGAAATGCCTAACATGAACTTATACTATCATTTCTGGAGCATGCTTTGATAGGTGAGTAAACATGAGGGAATACTTTTTCACACTCATGTCGTTCTACCTCAGATTGATGAAATCCTGAACCTTGGCTTTCCTGAGTTCAAGTGGGAAGAACCTATCCAGAAAAGCAGTCATAAATTGATCCCAATCTACTAAGACTGCATTTGTACCCCTAGATTCCTTCTACTGCTTGTACCAGATATGAGCCACTCATTTTAACTGATAAGTGACTAAGTCTTCTCTCTCAACAAGGGTGACACCCATAATCTCTATGACCTTCTGGATGTCATCAAGGAATTCTTATGGATCTTCTTTAACCTTAGAACCATGGAACTCTGGAGGATTCATTCGAGTAAAGTCTCAGACTTTTGTTGCTGCTGTGCTAATCTATGGGTTAACTGGTGCCACAGCCTGCTAGTTCACCTGAGCAGTCATGGCCTGAGCTAGCACCTAGAAAGTAGCTCTGCACTCAACATGAGTGACTTGCTCGTTCAAAAGGTCTACCAAAACTAGTGGTGCTTGCTAATTTCCATTTCCATTACTATTTCCATTTCTCTTGCTGTTAGCTCTTCTTGGAGGCATTTTTTTGTAATGCATAGAGCACGAGTTACAAAAAGATTAAATAGAGTTCACGCGCTATCACACGATATAGAATAGAAAGAAGGGAAGTTTTCCTTAAAATATCTCGCAGCCTCTGTCTCATAAATATGGCGTGCTTTACACCTATGAAAAAGACTCTACTTGATGCGACCTTTAGACACCCTAGGAAGCTCAAACCTGATGTTCTGATACAACGTCTAATGCAACATGGTAGTTTAGAGCCACAAGTGACTCCAAGCTAACCCATGGTCTAGCATAAATATGGATTCTGATAAAATAGTATTTGTGCAGAACCCAAACTGATAAAACTATAAAAGTTTAAAATATCTGAATATATGTAAAGTCTGAATGTATAAGTTGAAAGACTAATTCTATGTCTGAAAGACTCTATCTAAGATAAGTTGCTAGGATAAGCCCCCAACTAACTCTAAAAGCCTAGAAACTATAACTAAAGACTGAATAAGGAAAGCATAAATCTTATCATCAAAGTATGAGGACTCACCAACTGAGCTGCTGAAAGGACTGGAGGGTCATACTAAGAGCGGTCTGGATGTTGAGCGCCTGAACCTACATCATAATAGGATATAGCACAAAAGTATACATCAGTACTCTGAATGTACTGAGCATGCGAGATATGCACAAAACCATATACATAGATATATACTAAACATGATAAATAAGCTGAGACATGAGACTGAATGATAAACTGATGCAATGACCAAGTATTAAACATGTATCTGAATAATGCTAAACTAAACTGAATAACTGGAGGACTGAATACACGATCAATGTAATACTAAATCTGAATTGTGGGAGCTATTGTTAACTGACCTACCTCAAGCTGAGCTAACTATGGGGCCAAGGTATAAGCCTAATTGGAAGGGTGTTCATACCTTGCAAAGGGTAAAAATATACTGGTGTGAATCCACTAATCTGTTTTCCAATGAGGGACTAGGATGTCAAGCCTGATCTGATGGGTGACACCTTTAGAACCTATGGTGGTGTCGTAGTTCTGGGACTTAGGGACTTTTAAAAAAGGTCTCAGCCTAAACTGATGGGTGAGCCTTCATCCCCTTGTTCGCTCAGTGCTAAGTCTACTCCCAACTGAATATGTAACTAAAAAATACAACTAATATGCTAGATAGCTCAGATACTAACTTTCTGATAATGAACAATATGCTGAAACTGAGGGCATTCTAATCATGAAGTTCTGAATATAGGAATGCAGTTCATAAATCATAGTTCAAGGTACTAAATTTAACAACATGCTTAGGGTTTGAGAATTCTGAATATATAGCAATGCTAGACTTTTAAGAAGACATGTAATAGGATTTACTCATAATAGGGAAACTAAAATAGAAAGGAATTCATCAGACAATCTGAGGAACCCTAGGTCTAAAGACTAAACTGAAAACTAGAGATACTGAATTACTTAGGGAGTCAATGGGTGAAAGGATACCCATTGATGAAGTCCCCTATACCTAGAAGTGGAATATATTCTTAGATCGGAGCTTGAACCTTGAAGAAGACTATGCTTGTTCTTGAGAAGAAAGAACGCTCCTTTTTCTCCTATTTTTTCTAAGTGTCAAATGTAATCTGAAGGAATGAGGGGTTTGTGTAGTTTTAGGATTAAAATTAGTTTTATGATAGTTAAAATATTGTATCTTAGACTTTAAAAGGGATAGGAAAAGCATGGGATACCCCTGAGAATTAAAAAGAAAACTGCTAAAAATCTCATAACATCGATCCACAGATTGGTCGATTGGCCGTGGTTCTGAACGACGGGCCATCGACTGAGTCCTGGTTCTGTCCTTAAGTTGTAGGGGTCCTCTGGTCTATTGATACCTTAAGTGACAGGATAGTTTGTGGCTCTGAATGATGGACCATTATTTAAGTCGTGGTTCTTGGACCCTAAACTGAGGGTCCTCTAAAAAGTTGGACCATATTTGACAGGATGGAACGTGGTTCTAAGCTACGGTTTGTGGTTCCATCCATAGTTCTGAGGTGGGAAACTGATACCTCTCCTATGGCCAAATCCATAAGTGATAGGATAGTCCATAGTTTCAAACCAAAGTCCGTGAAGTCAACCGTAAAATAAAGGAGACAAACACTAGGGTTCAGACCACCGGTCGTGATTCTAAATGACGATCCATGATCTTGACTATGGTTTCCTGAAACTTGGGATTTTTCTAAAATTTTCCCGCTGAGTGCTATACAGTAGTTGTTTTAGACCCTTGAGTGTTACAACAGCCCTAGGTGTTCAGAGTTCAGAAGCGCAACCTGATATTACGGCTTCCCGTGTGTATGTATTTTTAGTGCCTACAGTCGCTCAGCCTCTTGATCCTCGCCCAGTTATGTCAGAGTTGGAGCAGAAGGCTTTGGGCTGGTTTCTCAAACTATCCCCACTGAAGTTCTCCTGTACTCCCGAGAAGGATACCTATGATTTTATTTCCACCTGTCAAGAGATACTTCATCACCTTGGTCAGTTGGATGCCCACAGAGTGGATTATATCACCTATCAGCTGGAGGGGCCAGCTAAGCTTTGGTGGAGAGCCCAATTAGCTTGAAGGCACCCTGAGCCTCCTCAGTTGACATGGAGGGAGTTCTATGAGGCCTTTATGGCCAAGTTCTTGATGCAGAGTGATCGTAAGTGTTGTAGGGAGTAGTTTACCTAGTTGATGTAGGGGTCTATGATAGTGTTTGAGTATGAGAGCCGCTTTCACCAGCTGGCTCCATTTAGGGCTATGATTATTACTACAGAGCCAAACCAGATTTGTTGATTTGTTTGGGGAATGAGGACTGAGCTTTGTTAGACTGCAGAGATACTAGTTGCTAGTGGGTAGCCATTTCAGGTGATAGCAGACCATGCCCGCACTATGCAGGATTTGCATCGCCAGGACCCCATGGACAGAGATAAAAACCGTGCCATTAGGAAGGTTACAGTGTCTCTTGCTCCTGAAGTAGAGGTTTAAGTTACTTGGGCAAAGGATGTCAGCCACAACAATATTTAGGCCAGTCCAATCGACAAATTCATGCATCACTTCAGGCTTCAGGTGGGCGTCAGTTTGATCATTCTTATGGTAGTTAGCATGGTTATAGTGGTCATTATAAGTTTAGTGGAGCGAGTTCAGGTAAGTTATTAAGGGGTACATCATCTGGGGCATCAGGCCATGGTGTCCATACAAGTTCAGCCAGTTCGTCATGCCAGGATGGGCCATTAGGGCCCTGCTACAAGTGTGGTATTATTGGATACTTTGTAAGAGATTTCCCCTAGTGGGGTATAGTTCAGCCAGCCTCTCAGTCGACTCAGCCTCTGAGAGCAGTTCAGCCACCAGTCAGAGGATGTCATGTCCAAGGTAGGGAAGGTGCCTAGCATAGATGGTCAGGTGGTCAAAATGGTGGTCGGTCCAGTGAAGGTCGACATCCATTTTATGCAGTCCCTGATAGACCATAGGATGAGGCCTCAGATGCAGTGATCACAAATATGATCTTTGTCTGCCGTCAGTCAGTTTCAACTTTGTTTGATCCTGGTTCTTATGGTTTTTATGTTTCTGCCTACTTTGCTCCTTGATTGGGGTTGGCTAGTGAGTCATTATATGTTCTCTTATCTATTTCTACTCCGATAGGCGATTCTTTAGTAGTGGATCGGATTGTTAGATCATGCTTGGTAGTTGTTGGTGATATTGAGACTTGGGCTGATTTGATGATATTAAAAATACTAGATTTGATGTAATTCTAGGCATGGACTAGTTATCCCCTGATCAAGCTGTTTTTGATTGTTATGCCAAGACTGTTACCTTATCCAAGCCCAGCGTATCCCCGATTATGTGGCAGGGTTATATTTGTAACACCCCAGGCATTTTATGGTTAACCTTCATCCCGTGTCAAAGGCTTGCGAGCCTAAATTTGAAAATATTTGATTTCAAAGTTGAATTTGGTAAAAAGTTATATTTTTTATTGCCTCTTAAAATGATTTAAATATTTATAAAAAATTCTTTCGTTACGATATACTTGTGTTTGTATTTATTTTATAAGAGTTTTATAAGTTATTAATATTTAACGGAGATGGTAAGTCTAGTTATGTGAAAAAATTATTATTGTATATAGAAGGCTTTATTCGAAATAATTTTCTATTAGTTGTGGTATATTCAAAAAGTTATATATATTTTATCACGAACTTATGCAATACCTGAGTACAGACATAACGGGATAAGCAATAACATGGTGCTGACACCTCACCACCACGTGGAAGTGAAGTGGTGCAGCAACCATGTATTGGCATTAACTATGAAAATTATAATTCATATATATGGTTATGTACTGCACCTATATATAGAAAAAGATGTAAAATCTTCTTATCTTTCACCTTAATTACTAAAAGAGATATATATAGAGCTATGTATGTATGAGATAAAGAGATTCCAACCATGATTGCTTTCTATTTAGTGAGTTGCACATATATATGCATATCTTCATTTGTTACGACGACAAGAACTTAGTAGAATAATATTTGATTCTCGAAAGAAATCGATTACCTACATCAAGTTTTTCGAGATTGTATTCTAGGTATGTAAAGGCTATTTCTTCTTTTTTTTGGCATGATTCCTTACGTTTTGAAATATTCGTGTCTAGCGTGATATCGAAAAATCGATTATTAGATATCTCTAAATTATTGTTGGTATTATTCTTGTTAAAAACTCATAAGTGATGATATGGATTAAGTGTTAAGTTGGAAGGATATGTATTTACGTGGTTATTAGATGGCGGTGATGGTCAGGTTTATCGTGGTGTTACGGTTGTGGTATGGAGGAAGTACGGTGGTTCTTGGATATTTGTGGGATGACTTAAATCTTGTAGGATATTGTATTATGTGTTGCATATTTCATCATATTTTATTGCATTTTGATTGTGGTTGCCTAGAGGGCTCATGAAAAGCTGTAAGGCGTGAAACCTATCCGAATAGTTGAGCCCATGGCTTTGTAATGACATGTAAGGTGTGAGACCCTTCCGCATGGTCGAGCCCATGGAATTACGAGGACCTATAAGGCATGAGTATTTTTCTGCATGGACTCCTAGTGTATTTCTCTCCCATAAGGCATGAGTTTGTTCCGCAGGTTGAGCCTTTATATTATGTTGTTCATCTCATATTGCATTCATATGTTCTAATTATTTTGGTTATCTGTATATGGAGTTTCGGAGGCAATATGTGGTCGAGGTTGTGATTGTTGTGGGGCCTGGATTAGGGGAAAGTAAGGTAGTGTTGGGCTGATATTGTGTCTATACATGTTGTGGCTGAGATGTTGGTATTATTCCTATTTTGACTTTCTTCATATTGTAATTTCAGTTTTGGGTTGCACTACTTCAGTTAAAGGGAAGGAAGGAAAATCAACTAAATATAACCATATTTGAAATACAACTCACCAACTAGGGGTAATCAAACAATAACCCACAAGTAACCATAATATGAACAAGTGCTACCACAGAAGTGAGCAAGATAACCTACCTACAGTCCCAACGGGCGCCCATAAACTCGAGGAACACACACAAGTGAAAACAAACCCTCTGGCATCCCATACTACTGGAGCGTACACTCAACAAACATCAAACAAGGGTGGATCAAACACATAATTAATGATATGATGTGATAATATAAAACCAGATGTGGCAGTCATACCTTATGTACCTCTTCCGGTGCCCGCATGCCCAGTAGGCAGAATTCATGAAAGGATTCCCCTGTATACCCCTACTACACCATATTCCCTTCTTATGGCACTCGCAGCTCGTAGACCCTAGTTTTGATTGGAAAGGTCCATGGAGGTCTCTGTGACCACATAAAAAATCTCAGAATCTCAATATAAGTGCCTGATTCAAACCTGGTAAAAAATCAGTGAATCTCAATAAGTTTGCCGGGAATCTATCAAGGTCTAAATCAGTAAAGCTCGATACCCCAATAAGGGTGGCCAGAGTGTATCTGAGTTTAAATTCGTAGAAAAAACAAGTCTAACGCTCAGCTTGGTCGAGTTTAGTATTGGTGTGAAAACTAGTGATAGATTATCAGAATATCTCTTTTAATCCAAGAATATATGTAAAAATCAGTTTCAAATCCTTAATAACCATTTATATTGAAAAAGGGCTCTTGGGGCCATGCAAGGTTTAGAAAACGATAATTGTTAGGCCTGCAACCATAATTGTGGTAAATCATGCAGAAAACTCTTTGTATGATTGATATGCCCAAACACAATCAATAGCATAATAGCTCGCAATCAACCTATCGGCCCTGCATAGGCTCAATCCGCTTTACAACATAGATAACCAAATCTAATATCATAATCTGATGTTCAGGACTCATGCACATTACCCAATTATCCCACTATCTATGGTCCAAAGGCAAATACAAGGCCACACGAGGCCACAAGAGATGATAATACAAAAGAAGATCAAATACTAGATGAATGTATGAAATAAGACGTACAGTAAAGAAAGCGAACAAGGTCTACTGTGCCAAACTAATAACCTAACCCAAGGATGCTAAATAATACAAGTATAGCCTATATACGCAAAGTCTAAGGTAGGGAAACCATAACCTACCTGGTGTCCGATCATAAGCTAATGGAAAGCCAATGCCCGAGCCTGAAGTGCTTAAAGAAGCACCGAAAAGAAATAACATTATCAAGAATGCAATCTACGCATTAAAACAAAGATAACAATGTCCATATTGCTAAAAGTTTAGACGGGTCAAAATCTGGGTCAAAAGTGGGCTCATGGGCTGCACAAACAGAAACTGGAATGAAAAATACTACAATGCTCCCAGCAGTGCCAGAAGTGCATGCTCAAAAATTGAGCAGAATTAGAGCAATAGAAGGGCTCAAAAAGACCCCAAAACTTTCAAGAATCGAAGAGGGGACTTATGGAGAATTTACAGAAATTAAGGAAGGAAACTCACCAATTAGAAGTCGGGAAATAATCACGGACTGGAAATTAACCACCACAAGGCTGTAGAATGGATCAGAACTAAGTTAGGAGATTGCAGGATCAATATCAATACAGGAAATTATTTGGGAAAATGTTTGGAATGAAGAATGAAGGAGAAGGAAACATATATGCTGAATCATATGCTCAGACTTCCATCAATCTGAGGGTGAAAAGTTGTACTCAGGCCCAATCTTGTTCCAAACACTTTGTGCAACTTCTTCCAGAAATTAGAAGTGAATTCGGTGCCCCTATCAAAAATAATGGATATAGGCACCCCATGCAATCAAACAACCTTATTCAGATAGATCTTGGCCAACTTGGCCGCATTATAAGTCACTTGCACAGGGATGAAGTGTACAGACTCCATCAATCTGTCAACAAGGACCCATATTGAATCATATTTTCCCAAAGCTTGGGAAGGCCAACCATGAAATCTATGGCTATTCTCAACCACTTCTATTCAGGAATGGGAATTCTCTTAAGTGTACCACCAGGCATCTGATGTTCATATTTCATATACTGGTAGTATTGACACTTAGCCACAAAGTCTACTATATCTTTCTTTCCACCTCACTAATAGTGTTGCTTCAAGTCTCGGTACATCTTGGTCACACCAGAATGTATAGAATATTTAGACCTGTAAGCCTCTGCTAAGATGGTGAGTATCAACTCCTCAAAACGAGGCACCCAAACTTTCCTTTTAATTCGTAGGACACCTTCATCATCAATGACGACCTTCTTAGCCTCATCCCTTAACAACTTATAATGAATCTTGCTCAATTTTATATCATCAAACTATATGCCTTTGATCTGCTTAAGAAAATAGGACCTCACCTCTACACTTGCTAGTAAACCACCCCTTTTAAATACTTCCAACATCATGAAACTATTAGCTAGAGCCTGAATGTCTCTAGCGAACGAATGCCTAGTAGCGTTTAGGTAGGCCAAGCTACCCATACTCTCAGTTTTCCTGCTTAAAGCATCATCCACCACATTAGCTTCACCAAGATGATATAAGATGGTGATGTCATAATCTTTAAGTAACTCCATCCATCTCCCCTGCCTCAAGTTCAAGTTCTTTTTAGTGATGACATACTGCAAGCTACGGTGGTCTGTGAACACTTCACAAAGGACCCCATACAAATAGTGTCTCCGAATCTTGAGGGGGAATATTATGGCATCCAACTCTAAGTCATGAGTAGGATAGTTATTCTCATGCACCTTGAGTTTCCTTGAAGCATACACAATGACATTCCGTTCCTGCATCAACAAAATACCTAAATCAGACTGTGAGGCATCACAATACACAATAAAAGCCTTACCTTCCACCATCAAGGCCATAATAGGGGTTGTGGTCAACAAAGTCTTGAGATTTTGGAAGCTCTCCTCATATTCATCTGAACAAACAAATGGTATCTCCTTCTAAGTTAGGCGAGTTAGATGAGTGACAATAGATGCAAAATTCTTAACAAATCTACCGCAGTAGCTAGCCAATCCTACAAAACTATGGACCTCCATCACCAAAGTGGATCTAGACAGGTTATTGACTGCCTCTATATTTTGCAAGTCTACCATCACCTCGTTTTTTGATACTACATGACATAAGAAGGACATAGAGACAACCAAAATTCACACTAAACTCACTCTCCTTCAATAACCCCAACACAATCCTAAGATAATTTTCATGTTCCTTATCACTCTTTGAATATATCAAAATATCATCAATGAATACGATGAAAAATAAATCAAGATAGGGCTTAAATATTTCATTCATCAAATCCATAAAAGCAGCCGGGGCATTAGTGAGCCCGAAAGACATCATAAGAAACTCATACTGCCCGTACTGAGTCCGAAAAGCAATCTTAGGAATATCAGAAGGTCAATTTTTCAACTGATAGTAAACAGACCTTAGATCAATTTTACAAAAAACTAACGCACCCTTCAATTAGTCGAAAGAGTCACTGATACAAGGGAAAGGATATTGGTTCTGGATAGTAATCTTATTTAGCTGTTAATAGTATATGCACATGCATAAACTACCATTCTTTTTCTTAAAAGACAAAACTGAAGCACCCCACGGGGAGTCACTAAGACGAATGAACCCTTTATCTAATAAGTCCTATAACTAAGCTCTCTCAACTAAGTCGGTGCCATTCTAAAGGGAGGAATAGACATAGGACACATATTCTGCTCTAAGTTAATGAAAAAATCAATATCTTGATCAGGCGGCATGCCAGGTAGATCTGTAGGAAATACCTCCTGAAACTCACATATCACAAGAACTGACTAAATATACAGGACCTCTAAACTGGTGTCCTGAAGATGAGCTAGGAAAGCCAAAAACCCTCTTCCTATTAGACTCTGAGCACGAAGGAAAGACATAAACTTCATTGAGGTAGGACTATAATTGCCCTCCCACTCTAAACTATCCAACCATGCATAGCCATAGTCAATGTCTTAGAATGACAATCCAGAATAGCATGGTGTGGAGACAATAAACTCATCTCCAAGACGATGTTGAAATCCACCATGTCAAGAATTACTAAATCAGCTAAAGTCCTTTGTCCTAAAAATATAACTGGAAAAGCACAGAAGACTTTATCCATAATCACAGACTCACCCAAGGGGGTAGGCACATTAATAGGATAATCAAGTGATTCACATAACAAGTCAAAACGTTTATCAAATCCTGAAGACACATAAGAAAAAGTAGACCAATGGTCAACAAAACTGAAGCCATACAGCCATAGACAAGAATGGTACCTGTGATCACCATGTTTGAAGCCTCTGCCTCTTGTCTACCCGGAAAAGCATAAAAGTGGTTGTTACTAACACCCTGTACACCGCCATTGTTGGGTGGATTACCTCCTCTGCCACCCTGACCACTGATAACGCTCAAAGTACCACTCCAATTAAGGAGCGTAAACGATCGTTTGTCAAATATAGAACCCAACAAAGGTTGGGGTCGATCCCACAGAGAATATGGTGAAAGTTAAGTCTTTAGTGAATTAGTTGACTAATGGTCAATAGTTTCTGGTAAATAAAGGGGGGGGGTTTGTGTGAACAATGTGTAAACAAAACGAACAATAATGTATGAGAAATAATCAGTAGGAGAATGAATTAGGGAAGTGTTTACCATGGCGTTGGTAACGATGTCGATCCTAAGCTTAACCGGGTTCTTTCTATATGCGTGTCACGATGTGATTGAATTAATGGTATCGTTTAAACGTTTCTCAACCAAATAGACGAATTTACTTTTCAATTCTCTCAAACTTGAAAAGGTGTGCTTTTAGATTTCAATCCTAAACATCAAGTAGATTAATCTAGTTACAGCATTAATCATAAGACGAGAGTTGGTAGTCTCGAATCCTCGTCGTTAATCAAGTTTCCCGGTTTTAATCTCTTTACTCAAGCAAATTAAACCTAGGCATGTTCTAATGTTTGCAACCACTAGAAAACGTTAAATAATGAATGATTAACAACGTGACAACATATATGTTGAACCCGTCGCTACCCGGAATCTATATCGCTACTTTAGCCATGGCTCCCACAACCCTAGTTGTGGGAGGTTTAGTTAATCATGCTTGTAGAAGAATAGAAGAAAGTCATATTCATAATAAAGAAAAGAAATCCTTACAATGTAGTGAAAACAATCTTCAATTATTCCAAGAACAAGAAAACAAAGATCCCAAGAACAAATCAAGAACAAGATTCAAGGGGGAGGAAAACGTGTGTAGCGTGTTTCCTCTCTCAAAAATTGCTCAACAACTCCTAAAACTATTGGGAGAACTATTGTAAAAAGCTTGACAAATAAAATAAACCTAACATAGGGTATTTATAGGAGTTTAGGAAACAAATCCCAAAAACACTCGGATTCCGCGTCGCGGACTGCCTGGGTGTGACGGCCAGGCTGACGGACCGTCACTGGCTTGACGGACCATCGCCTGGACCGTCGTCACTAGGCAGTAGGCTGCCTCAGGGTGACGGTTTGGGTGACGGACCGTCACCCACTTGACGGACCGTCGCCTGAACCGTCACTCTTATCCAGAATGCTCTTTTTGCTCGTATTTCCTTCCGTTTCCATGTTTGTCCCTATTTCCTGAAAACATAACATAAAACCATCAAAAACGACAATGGTTGCTTGAAAATGCACGATTGTTCTTAGTTAAAAGGAGTCGAAAGTGCCGTAAAATGGCGGCACATCAACACCCTCAACTTAGACGTTCGCTTGTCCTCAAGCAACATAACATAAAAGAAAAACAACACGACGACTCAATTAAGAAAACAAACTCGTGTCTCTAGCACTTCATGGTCATTCAACATCTTATTCAATTTTAATTCAAGCTCCCTCGTTGCACACAAATGTATGAAACACTAACTTGCATGGATCCAAACATGTCATTCCGATATGATAGAACATTCTACATACACACGCGCAGCTATCCTAACAATCAAAATAAACAGACATCTTGGTGCCCTCACCACAAAGAAATCCCACACACAGATTTGGGATAGTAAGCGCTCACACTCACAAACGATTTCAAACAATGCACATGCAATACCATAGGCTTGCCCTTACTATTCTATTTCAGTTTTTCAGAAAGCCGCTCAGGATCACTACAGGACTTGTTTTGGCTTGTAATGAGGCTTCAGGTGCAGGTAGGATACATTTAGGGGTTAGTGACTAAGCCCTCCTTGGAACCACCGACGTCTTATTACCACATAACTTTACCTTGTCCATCCTTATTCACCTTTTTATTTCATTCTCTCTAGCTACAGGTGCGGCCCCTTTATTTTGACAATTCTTTTTATTACTTTTTCGATCTTTTTAATCTCTCTTTTTTTTTTTTTTTTTTTTTTTTTTTAGGCACACACCGCGATTTTCATTCTATTCAAAACCAATTTCTCCATCCCTTTTTTCTTATCATATCTCTATAGTAGCCATCAACTTAGGCTGATTTGCTGCGTTGGGTGCACATGTCAAGGGAGGACAGGGCCAAAACAGGGTTTACCTCTATAGTAGCCACCCTCAACTTAGGCTGATTGCCTGAGTTGAGGTGCACGATGTCCAAGGAAGGACCAGGGCCAAAATAGGGATTCACGTTAAACAGGGACGGTGATAGGTTATTGAAAGAATAAGATCAATTATGGCTCAAACAGGGATCAAAGGGATTATTTATATTTGGACGGTCTTTTAGGTTGAGTGGACTGCACACAAAAAGGGCCTGTGATCCTTTCCTAAGCAACCAACTTCGAACTCAACAAAATAGACCGGGCAAGTTCTAGATGCATGCACATAGTAAGAATTTATAACAATACGCTCACACACACTTTGCACCAAGAAACTATATCGCTACCAACTATCAAACAACCGCTCGGCTTAAGCATACTCATTCTAATCATACTCACACAATGACATTCAAGGATCCAGACAGTCAATCGTTTCAACATAAGTACAAAACCAGAAAATTTTTAAAGGGGCTCCTTTTAGTCAAAGAAAAACGCCATGCTCATCACTATAGACACTAAAAAAAACAAAAATTTAAAAATACAACCTAAACATGCCGGTTCTACTAGATAGCACACCGGAGGGAAAAGAACTCGGCAACAAAAACCCTCGGTGGTGACTCACAGGTTTCCCCACACCCTCAACTTAGACTCATGCATTGTCCCCAATGCATCCATATGAAAGCTAAAAACTGTGAGAGAAAGGAATACCTGTGAAGTCGATAGGACTCAGATTCTGGAATGATGTTGGAGACCCCAGGGTCTCCAAAACAGGAGAACTCGATGGAGTGTGTGCACGCGACAACCTCATGTTGCGTTCCAGCTTCTTCTTTCATTGGCTCCGCAGCTAGTCGCGACAACTTCTT